>JAJHUQ010000065.1:150000-155000 GCA_035773235.1 Eospalax fontanierii | reverse complement strand
GATAGGATTAGGGTTATTATTTGGGTTATGGTTTAGGTTAGTGTTGGGGTTAGGGTTTGGGTTAGTGTTGGAGTTAGGGGTTGAGTTAGGGTTAGGTTTGGGGTTAGGTTAGGGTTTGGGTTAGAGATAGGGTTAGTGTTAGGGTTTGGGTTTGGTTTAGAGTTAGGGTTAGGTTAGGGTTTGGGTTAGAGTTAGGGTTAGGGTGAGGAAGTGGATTAGGGTTATGGTTAGGTTTATGGTTAGGATTAGGTTTAGGGTTAGGGTTCCGATTAGAGTTAGGTTTAGAGTTTGGGTTTGGGTAAGGGTTAAGTTTAGGGTTAGGGTTAGGGTTAGGACTAGGATTAGGGTTAGGCTTAGGGTTAGGATTAGGGTTACGTTTAGGGTTAGGGTTACGGTTTCGGTTTGGGTTATGTTTTGGGTTAGTTTTAGGGTTAGGGTTAGGTTTTGGGATGGGTAAGGATTAGGGTAAGGGTTTGAGTTTGAATTAGGTTTGGGGTTAGCATTAGGGTTAGGGTTAGGTTTAGGATAAGTGTTTCAGTTAGGGTTAGGGTTAGGGTTAGGGTTTGGGTTCGGGTTAGGGTTAGGTTTAGGGTTAGGGTTTGATTTAGGGTTAAGGTTAGGTTTAGGGTTAGTGTTAGTGTTTGGGTTAGGGTTAGGGTTAGGAGTAGGGTTAATTTTAGGGTTAGGTTTAGGGTTAGCATTAGGGTTAGGATTAGCGTTAGGGTTAGGGTTTGGGTTAGGGTTAGGGTTAGGGTTAGGATTAGGGTTTGGGTTAGGGTTAGGGTTAGGGTTAGGGTTAGGGTTAGGGTTAGGATTAGGGTTAGGGTTTGTGTTAAGATTAGGGTTTGGGTTTGGGTTAGGATTAGGGTTAGGGTTAGGGTTAGGGTTAGGGTTAGGGTTAGGTTTAGGGTTAGGGTTAGGGTTAGGGTTGGTGTTAAGATTTGGTTAGGGTTAGGGTTTGGGTTAGGTTTTCTGTTAGGATTAGGGTTAGGGTTAGAATTAGGGTTACGGTTAGGGTTACGGTTAGGGTTAGGGTTAGGATAAAGATGAGGGTTACGGTTAGGATTAGGGTTATTATTTGGGTTATGGTTTGGGTTAGGGTTAGGGTTAGGGTTTGGGTTAGTGTTAGAGTTAGGGTTTGAGTTTGGGTTAGGTGTAGGTTTAGGTTAGGGTTAGGGTTAGGGTTAGGGTTTGAGTTTGAATTAGGTTTAGGGTTAGCATTAGGGTTAGGGTTAGATTTAGGATAAGTGTTTCAGTTAGGGTTTGGGTTAGGGTTAGGGTTAGGGTTAGGGTTAGGTTTTGGGTTAGGGTTAGGGTTAGGGTTAGGGTTTGGGTTAGGGTTAGGGTTAGTGTTAGGGTTAGGTTTTGGGTTAGGATTAGGGTTAGGGTTAGGGTTAGGGTTAGGGTTAGGACTAGGATTAGGGTTATGGTTAGGGTTAGGGTTAGGATTAGGGTTAGGGTTAGGGTTCCGATTAGAGTTAGGTTTAGAGTTTGGGTTTGGGTAAGGGTTAAGGTTAGGTTTAGGGTTAGGGTTAGGGTTAGGGTTAGGACTAGGATTAGGGCGAGGGTTAGGGTTAGGATTAGGGTTAGGGTTTGGTTTTAGGTTTGGGTTATGGTTAGGGTCAGGGTTAGGGTTAGGGTTTAGGGTTAGGGTTAGGTTTAAGGTTAGGGTTTCGGTTTGGGTTATGTTTTGGGTTAGGTTTAGGGTTAGGGTTAGGGTTAGGGTTTCGGTTTGGGTTATGTTTTGGGTTAGGTTTAGGGTTAGTGTTAGGGTTTGGGTTCGGGTTAGGAATAGGGTTATGGTTTGAGTTTTAATTAGGTTTAGGGTTAGCATTAGGGTTAGGATTAGGGTTAGGGTTAGGGTTTGGGTTAGGGTTAGGGTTAGGGTTAGGGTTAGCGTTTGGGCTAGGGTTAGGTTTGAATCTGGGTGAGTGTTAGGTTTATGGTTAGTGTTAAGATTATGGTTAGGGTTGGGGTTAGGGTTAGGTTTTGGGTTAGGGTTAGGGTTCGGGTTAGGGTTAGAATTAGATTTAGGGTTAGGGTTAGGGTTAGGGTTAGGGTTAGGGTTAGGATAAGGATGAGGGTTAGGGTTAGGGTTAGGATTAGGGTTATTATTTGGGTTATGGTTTGGGTTAGGTTTAGGGTTACGGTTTGGGTTAGTGTTAGAGTGAGGGTTTGAGTTAGGGTTAGGTTTAGGCTTACATTGGGGTTTGGGTTAGAGTTAGGGTTAGGGTTAGGGTTTGGGTTTGGTTTAGAGTTAGGGTTAGGTTAGGGTTTGGGTTAGAGTTAGGGTTAGGGTGCGGTTTTGGATTAGGGTTATGTTTAGGGTTAGGGTTAGGATTAGGGTTAGGGTTAGGGTTCCGATTAGAGTTAGGTTTAGAGTTTGGGTTTGGGTAAGGGTTAAGGTTAGGGTTAGGGTTAGGGTTAGGGTTAGGTTTAGGACTAGGATTAGGGTTAGGGTTAGGGTTAGGATTAGGTTTAGGGTTTGGATTTAGGTTTCGGTTATGGTTAGGGTTAGTGTTAGGGTTAGGGTTTAGTGTTAGGGTTAGGGTTAGGGTTTTGGTTTGGGTTAGGGTTAGGGTTAGGGTGTGTTTTAGGGTTAGGGTTAGGGTTAGGGTTAGGGTTAGGACTAGGGTTAGTGTTAGGGTTAGGTTTAGTGTTAGCATTAGGGTTAGGATTAGGGTTAGGGTTAGGGTTAGTGTTAGGGTTAGGGTGTGTTTTAGGGTTAGGGTTAGGGTTAGGGTTTGGGTGAGGGTTAGGTTTAGGGTTAGGATTAGGGTTAGGGTTTGTGTTAAGATTAGGGTTTGGGTTTGGGTTAGGGTAAGGGTTAGGGTTAGGGTTAGGGTTAGGGTTAGGGTTAGAATTAGAGTTAGGGTTAGGTTTACGGTTAGGGTTAGGGTTAGAATAAGGATGAGGGTTAGGGTTAGGGATAGGATTAGGGTTATTATTTGGGTTATGGTTTAGGTTAGTGTTGGGGTTAGGGTTTGGGTTAGTGTTAGAGTTAGGGTTTGAGTTAGGGTTAGGTTTAGGGTTAGGTTAGGGTTTGGGTTAGAGTTAGGGTTAGGGTTAGGGTGTGGGTTTGGTTTAGAGTTAGGGTTACGTTAGGGTTTGGGTTAGAGTTAGGGTTAGTGTGAGGGGTTGGATTAGAGTTATGGTTAGTGTTAGGGTTAGGATTAGGGTTAGGGTTAGGTTTCCGATTAGAGTTAGGTTTAGAGTTTGGGTTTGGGTAAGGGTTAAGGTTAGGGTTAGGGTTAGGGTTAGGGTTAGGGTTAGGGTTAGGGTTAGGACTAGGATTAGTGTTAGGGTTAGTGTTAGGATTAGGGTTAGGGTTTGGGTTTAGGTTTGGGTTATGGTTAGGGTTAGGGTTTAGGGTTAGGGTTAGGGTTAGGGTTAGGGTTTCGGTTTGGGTTATGTTTTGGGTTAGGTTTAGGGTTAGGGTTAGGGTTTGGGTTCGGGTTAGGAATAGGGTTATGGTTTGAGTTTGAATTAGGTTTAGGGTTAGCATTAGGGTTAGGGTTAGGTTTAGGATTAGTGTTTTAGTTAGGCTTAGGGTTAGGGTTAGGGTTTGGGTTCGGGTTAGGTTTAGGTTTAGGGTTAGGGTTAGAATAAGGATGAGGGTTAGGGTTAGGGTTAGGATTAGGATTATTATTTGGGTTATGGTTTGGGTTAGTGTTGGGGTTAGGGTTTGGGTTAGTGTTAGAGTTAGGGTTTGAGTTAGGGTTAGGTTTAGGGTTAGGTTAGGGTTTGGGTTAGAGATAGGGTTAGGGTTAGGGTTTGGGTTTGGTTTAGAGTTAGGGTTAGGTTAGGATTTGGGTTAGAGTTAGGGTTAGGGTGAGGTGTTGGATTAGGGAAATGGTTAGGGTTAGGGTTAGGATTAGGGTTAGGGTTAGGGTTCCGATTAGAGTTAGGTTTAGAGTTTGGGTTTGGGTAAGGGTTAAGGTTAGGGTTAGGGTTAGTGTTAGGGTAAGGACTAGGATTAGGGTTAGGGTTAGGGTTAGGATTAGGTTTAGGTTTTGGGTTTAGGTTTCGGTTATGGTTAGGGTTAGTGTTAGGGTTAGGGTTTAGTGTTAGTGTTAGGGTTAGGGTTAGGGTTTCGGTTTGGGTTATGTTTTGGGTTAGGTTTAGGGTTAGGGTTAGGGTTTGGGTTCGGGTTAGAAATAGGGTTAGGGTTTGAGTTTGAATTAGGTTTAGGGTTAGCATTAGGGTTATAGTTAGGTTTAGGATTAGTGTTTCAGTTAGGGTTTGGGTTCGGGTTAGGGTTAGGGTTAGGGTTAGGGTTTGATTTAGGGTTAGGGTTAGGTTTAGGGTTAGTGTTAGGGTTTGGGTTAGGGTTAGGGTTAGGACTAAGGTTAGTGTTAGGGTTAGGTTTATTATTAGCATTAGGGTTTGGATTAGGGTTAGGGTTAGGGTTTGTGTTAGGTTTAGGGTTAGGGTTAGGGTTAAGGTTAGGGTTTGTTTTAGGGTTAGGGTTAGGGTTAGGGTTTGGGTGAGGGTTAGGGTTAGGGTTAGGATTAGGGTTAGGGTTTGTGTTAAGATTAGGGTTTGGGTTTGGGTTAGGGTAAGGGTTAGGGTTAGGGTTAGGGTTAGGGTTAGAATTAGGGTTAGGGTTAGGTTTAGGGTTAGGGTTAGGGTTAGAATAAGGATGAGGGTTAGGGTTAGGGTTAGGATTAGGGTTATTATTTGGGTTAGGGTTTGGGTTAGTGTTAGGGTTAGGGTTTGGGTTAGTGTTAGAGTTAGGGTTTGAGTTAGGGTTAGGTTTAGGGTTAGGTTAGGGTTTGGGTTAGAGTTAGGGTTAGCGTGAGGTGTTGGATTAGGGTTATGGTTAGGGTTAGGGTTAGGATTAGGTTTAGAGTTAGGTTTCCGATTAGAGTTAGGTTTAGAGTTTGGGTTTGGGTAAGGGTTAAGGTTAGAGTTAGGGTTAGGGTTAGGGATAGGGTTAGGACTAGGATTAGGGTTAGGTTTAGGGTTAGGATTAGGGTTAGGTTTAGGGTTAGGGTTAC
>JAJHUQ010000065.1:140000-145000 GCA_035773235.1 Eospalax fontanierii | reverse complement strand
AGGTTTTCGGTTAAGTTTCGTGTTAGGGTTACGGTTTGCGTTCGGGTTGGGTTAGTGTTAGGGTTTTAGTTAGGGTTAGGGTTAGGGTTAGGGTTAGGTTTAGGGTTTGGATTAGGGTTAGGCTTAGGGTTAGAGTTTGAGTTTGAGTTAGGTTTAGGGTTAGCATTAGGGTTAGGATTAGGGTTAGGGTTAGGGTTTGGGTTAGGGTTAGGCTTAGGGTTAGGGTTAGGGTTTGGGTTAGGGTTAGATTTGAATCTGGGTTAGTGTTAGGGTTATGGTTAGTGTTAAGATTATGGTTAGGGCTAGGGTTAGGTTTAGGTTTTGGGTTAGGGTTAGGGTTAGGCTTAGCGTTAGGGTCAGACTTAGGGTTATGGTTAGGGTTAGGGTTAGGGTTAGGGTTAGGGTTAGGGTTAGGAAAAGGATGAGGTTTAGGGTTAGGGTTAGGATTAGGGTTATTATTTGGGTTATGGTTTGGGTTAGGGTTAGTGTTAGGGTTTGGGTTAGTGTTAGAGTTAGGGTTTGAGTTAGGGTTAGGTTTAGGTTTACATTGGGGTTTGGGTTAGAGTTAGGGTTAGGGTTAGGGTTTGGGTTTGGTTTAGAGTTAGGGTTAGGTTAGGGTTTGGGTTAGATTTAGGGTTAGGGTGAGATGTTGGATTAGGGTTATCGTTAGGGTTAGGCTTAGGATTAGGGTTAGGGTTAGGGTTCCGATTAGAGTTAGGTTTAGAGTTTGGGTTTGGGTAAGGGTTAAGGTTAGGGTTAGGGTTAGGGTTAGGGTTAGGGTTAGGGTTAGGGTTAGGACTAGGATTAGGGTTAGGGTAAGTGTTAGGATTAGTGTTAGGGTTTGGGTTTTTTTTAGAGTTAGGTTTAGGTTAGGGTTTGAGTTTGAGTTAGGGTTAGGGTGAGGTGTTGGATTAGGGTTATGGTTAGGGTTAGGGTTAGGATTAGGGTTAGGGTTAGGGTTCCGATTAGAGTTAGGTTTAGAGTTTGGGTTTCGTTAAGGTTTAAGGTTAGGTTTAGGTTTAGGGTTAGGGTTAGGGTTAGGTTTAGGACTAGGATTAGGGTTATGGTTAGAGTTAGGGTTAGGATTAGGTTTAGGGTTAGGGTTCTGATTAGAGTTAGGTTTAGAGTTTGGGTTTGGGTAAGGGTTAAGGTTAGGTTTAGGGTTAGGGTTAGGGTTAGGGTTAGGACTAGGATTAGGGTTAGGGTTAGGGTTTAGGTTTGGTTAGGTTTAGGGTTAGGTTTAGGGTTATGGTTAGGTTTAGCATTAGGGTTAGGGTTAGGGTTATGGTTAGGGTTGGTGTTAGGGTTAGGGTTAGGGTTTGGGTTTGGGTTAGGGTTTGGGTTAGGGTTACGGTTTGGGTTAGGGTTAGGGTTAGGGTTCGGGTTAGCATTTGGGTTAGGGTTAGGGTTAGAGTCGGATTTGGGTTAGAGTTATGGTGAAGGTTAGGGGTTGGGTTAGGGTTAGGGTTTGGGTTAGGGTTAGGTTTAGGGTTAGGGTTAGGGTTTGGGTTTGGGTTAGGTTTGAATCTGGGTTAGTATTAGGGTTATGGTTAGTGTTACGATTATGGTTAGGGTTAGGGTTATTTTTTGGATGACGGTTAGGTTTAGGGTTAGGGTTAGACTTAGGTTTAGAGTTAGGGTTAGGGTTAGGGTTAGGGTTAGGATAAGGATGAGGGTTAGGTTTAGGGTTAGGATTAGGGTTATTGTTTGGGTTGGGGTTGGGGTTAGGGTTAGTGTTAGGGTTTGGGTTAGTGTTAGAGTTAGGGTTTGAGTTAGGGTTAGGTTTAGGCTTACATTGGGGTTGGGTTAGAGTTATGGTTAGGGTTAGGGTTTGGGTTTCGTTTAGAGTTAGGGTTAGGTTAGAGTTTGGGTTAGAGTTAGGGTTAGGGTGAGGTGTTGGATTAGGGTTATGGTTAGGGTTAGGGTTAGGATTAGGGTTAGGGTTAGGGTTCCGATTAGAGTTAGGTTTAGAGTTTGGGTTTGGGTAAGGGTTAAGGTTAGGGTTAGGGTTAGGGTTAGGGTTAGGGTTAGGGTTAGGACTAGGATTAGGGTTAGGGTTAGTGTTAGGTTTAGGGTTAGGTTTGGGTTTAGGTTTGGGTTATGGTTAGGGTTAGTGTTAGGGTTAGGGTTTAGGGTTAGGTTTAGGGTTAGGGTTAGGGTTTCGGTTTGGGTTATGTTTTGGGTTAGGTTTAGGGTTAGGGTTAGGGTTTGGTTTCGGGTTAGGAATAGGGTTATGGTTTGAGTTTGAATTAGGTTTAGGGTTAGCATTAGGATTAGGGTTAGGTTTAGGATTAGTGTTTCAGTTAGGCTTAGTGTTAGGGTTAGGGTTTGGGTACGGGTTAGGTTTAGGGTTAGGGTTAGGGTTTGATTTAGGGTTAGGGTTAAGGTTAGGGTTAGTGTTAGGGTTTGGGTTAGGGTTAGGGTTAGGAATAGGGTTAGTGATAGGGTTAGGTTTAGGGTTAGCATTAGGGTTATGATTAGGTTGAGGGTTAGGTTTTGTGTTAGGGTTAGGGTTAGGATTAGGGTTAGGTTTAGGGTTTGGTTTAGGGTTATGGTTAGGGTTAGGGTTTGGGTGAGGGTTAGGGTTAGGGTTAGGGTTAGGGTTTGTGTTAAGATTAGGGTTTGGGTTTGGGTTAGGTTAGGGTTTGGGTTACAGTTAGGGTTAGGGTTAGGGTTTGGGTTTGGTTTAGTGTTAGGGTTAGGTTAGGGTTTGGGTTAGAGTTAGGGTTAGGGTGAGGTGTTGGATTAGGTTTTGGTTAGGGTTAGGGTTAGGATTAGGGTTAGGGTTAGGGTTCCGATTAGAGTTAGATTTAGAGTTTGGTTTGGGTAAGGGTTAAGGTTAGGGTTAGGGTTAGGGTTAGGGTTAGGACTAGGATTAGGGTTAGGGTTAGGGTTAGGATTAGGGTTACGGTTAGGGTTAGGGTTAGGTTTTCGGTTTGGGTTATGTTTTGGGTTAGGTTTAGGGTTAGGGTTAGGGTTAGGGTTAGGGTTAAGGTTAGGATTAGGGTTAGGGTTTGAGTTTGAATTAGGTTTAGGGTTAGCATTAGGGTTAGGGTTAGATTTAGGATAAGTGTTTCAGTTAGGGTTTGGGTTAGGGTTAGGGTTAGGGTTAGTGTTAGTTTTTGGGTTAGGGTTAGGGTTACGGTTAGGGTTTATGTTACGGTTAGGGTTACGGTTAGGGTTAAGTTTTGGGTTAGGATTAGGGTTAGAGTTACGTTTAGGGTTAGTGTTAGGGTTAGGTTTAGGGTTAGGACTAGGATTAGGGTTATGGTTAGGGTTAGGGTTAGGATTAGGGTTAGGGTTAGGGTTCCGATTAGAGTTAGGTTTAGAGTTTGGGTTTGGGTAAGGGTTAAGGTTAGGTTTAGGGTTAGGTTTAGGGTTAGGGTTAGGGTTAGGGTTAGGGTTAGGACTAGGATTAGGGTTATGGTTAGGGTTAGGGTTAGGGTTAGGGTTAAGGTTAGGGTTTCGGTTTGGGTTAGGTTTTGGGTTAGGTTTAGGGTTAGGGTTAGAGTTTATTGTTATGGTTAGGGTTAGGATTAGAGTTAGGGTTTGAGTTTGAATTAGGTTTAGGGTTAGCATTAGGGTTAGGGTTAGGTTTAGGATAAGTGTTTCAGTTAGGTTTAGGGTTAGGGTTAGGGTGAGGGTTAGGGTTTAATTTAGGGTTAGGGTTAGGGTTAGTGTTAGTGTTAGGGTTTGGGTTAGGGTTAGGTTTAGGACTAGGGTTAGTGTTAGGGTTAAGTTTAGGGTTAGCATTAGGGTTAGGATTACTGTTAGGGTTAGGGTTTGGGTTAGGGTTAGGGTTAGGGTTAGGGTTAGGGTTTGGGTTAGGGTTAGTGTTATGGTTAGGGTTTGAGTTAGGGTTAGGGTTAGGATTAGGGTTACGGTTAGGGTTAGGATTAGGGTTAGGGTTTGTGTTAAGATTAGGGTTTGGGTTTGGGTTAGGGTTAGGGTTAGGGTTATGTTTACAATTAAGGTTAGTGTTAAGGTTAGGGTTAGGGTTAGGGTTAGGATAAGGATGAAGGTTAGGGTGAGGGTTAGGATTAGGGTTATTATTTGGGTTATGGTTTGGGTTAGGATTAGGGTTAGGGTTTGGATTAGTGTTAGAGTTAGGGTTTGAGTTAGGTTTAGGTTTAGGGTTAGGTTAGGGATTGGGTTACAGTCAGGGTTAGGGTTAGGGTTTGGGTTTGGTTTAGAGTTAGGGTTAGGTTAGGGTTTGGGTTAGAGTTAGGGTTAGGGTTAGTGTTAAGTTTAGTGTGAGGGTTAGGGTTAGCGTTAGGGTTAGGTTTTGGGTTATTGTTAGGGTTAGGGTTAGAATTAGGGTTAGGGTTATGGTTAGGGTTAGGGTTAGGGTTAGGATAAGGATGAGTGTTAGGGTTAGGGTTAGGATTAGGGTTATTATTTAGGTTATGGTTTGGATTAGGGTTAGGGTTAGGGTTTGGGTTAGGGTTAGGGTTAGGGTTAGGGTTTGATTTAGGGTTAGGGTTAGCTTTAGGGTTAGTGTAAGGTTTGGGTTAGGGTTAGGGTTAGGTCTAGGGTAAGTGTTAGGGTTAGGTTTAGTATTAGCATTAGGGTTAGGATTAGGGTTAGGGTTAGGGTTTGGGTTAGGGTAAGGGTTAGGGTTAGGGTTAGGGTTAGGGTTAGGGTTAGGGTTACGGTTAGGGTTAGGTTTAGTGTTAGCATTAGGGTTAGGATTAGAGTTAGGGTTAGGGTTTGGGTTAGGGTTAGGGTTAGGGTTAGGGTTAGGGTTAGGGTTAGAATTAGGGTTAGGGTTAGGTTTAGGGTTAGGGTTAGGGTTAGAATAAAGATGAGGGTTAGGGTTAGGGTTAGGATTAGGGTTATTATTTGGGTTATCGTTTGGGTTAGGGTTAGAATTACGGTTAAGGTTAGGGTTAGGGTTAGGTTTAGGGTTAGGGTTAGGGTTTGTTTTAGGGTTAGGGTTAGGGTTAGGGTTTGGGTGAGGGTTTGGGTTAGGGTTAGGATTAGGGTTAGGGTTTGTATTA
>JAJHUQ010000065.1:117500-122500 GCA_035773235.1 Eospalax fontanierii | reverse complement strand
TTAGGGTTAAGGTTTGGTTTAGGGTTAGGGTTAGGGTTAGCGTTTGGGTTAGGGTTAGGGTTAGGGTTAGGATTAGGGTTAGGGTTTGTGTTAAGATTAGGGTTTGGGTTTGGGTTAAGGTTAGGGTTAGGGTTTGGGTTAAGGTTACGTTTAGGTTTAGGGTTTGTGTTAGGGTTAGGGTTAGCATTAGGAGTAGGGTTAGGGTTTAGGTTTTTGGTTAGGGTTAGTGTTAGGGTTAGTGTTAGGATTAGGGTTTAGGTTAGGGTTTAGGTTTGGTTAAGTTTAGGGTTAGGGTTAGGGTTATGGTTAGGTTTAGCATTAGGGTTAGGGTTATGGTTATGGTTGGTGTTAGGGTTAGGGTAAGGGTTTGGGTTTGGGTTAGGGTTAGGGTTTGGGTTAGGGTTAGGGTTCGGGTTAGGATTTGGGTTAGGGTTAGGATTAGAGTCGGATTTGGGTTAGGGTTAGGGTTAGGGTTAGGGTTAGGGTTAGGGTTAGGGTTAGGGTTAGGGTTAGGATTAGAGTCGGATTTGGGTTAGAGTTATGGTGAAGGTTAGTGGTTGGGTTAGGGTTAAGGTTTGGGTTAGGGTTAGGGTCAGGGTTAGGGTTAGGGTTAGGGTTTGGTTTAGGGTTAGGTTTCAATCTGGGTTAGTATTAGGGTTATGGTTAGTGTTAAGATTATGGTTAGGGTTAGGGTTAGGGTTAGGTTTTGGGTGAGGGTTAGGTTTAGGGTTAGGGTTAGACTTAGGTTTAGGGTTAGGGTTAGGGTTAGGGTTAGGGTTAGGGTTAGGATAAGGATGAGGGTTAGGGTTAGGGTTAGGATTAGGGTTATTATTTGGGTTAGGGTTTGGGTTAGGGTTAGTGTTAGGGTTTGGGTTAGTGTTAGAGTTAGGGTTTGAGTTAGGGTTATGTTTAGGCTTACATTGGGGTTGGGTTAGAGTTAGGGTTAGGGTTAGGGTTTGGGTTTAGTTTAGAGTTAGGTTTAGGTTAGGGTTTGGGTTAGAGTTAGGGTTAGGGTGAGGTGTTGGATTAGGGTTAGGTTTAGAGTTTGGGTTTGAGTAAGGGTTAAGGTTAGGGTTAGGGTTAGGGTTAGGGTTAGGGTTAGGGTTAGGACTAGAATTAGGGTTAGGGTTAGTGTTAGGTTTAGGGTTAGGGTTTGGGTTTAGGTTTGGGTTACGGTTAGGGTTAGTGTTAGGGTTAGGGTTTAGGGTTAGGTTTAGGGTTAGGGTTAGGGTTTCGGTTTGGGTTATGTTTTGGGTTAGGTTTAGGGTTAGGGTTAGGGTTTGGGTTTGGTTTAGAGTTAGGGTTAGGTTAGGGTTTGGGTTAGAGTTAGGGTTAGGGTGAGGTGTTGGATTAGGGTTATGGTTAGGGTTAGGGTTAGGATTAGGGTTAGGGTTAGGGTTCCGATTAGAGTTAGGTTTAGAGTTTTTGTTTCGTTAAGGTTTAAGGTTAGGTTTAGGTTTAGGTTTAGGGTTAGGGTTAGGGTTAGGACTAGGATTAGGGTTATGGTTAGGGTTAGGGTTAGGATTAGGTTTAGGGTTAGGGTTCCGATTAGAGTTTGGTTTAGAGTTTGGGTTTGTGTAAGGGTTAAGGTTAGGTTTAGGGTTAGGGTTAGGGTTAGGGTTAGGGTTAGGGTTAGGACTAGGATTAGGGTTAGGGTTAGGGTTTGGATTAGGGTTAGGGTTTGGTTTTAGGTTTGAGTTATGTTTAGGGTAAGTGTTAGGGTTAGGGTTTAGGGTTAGGGTTAGGTTTAGGGTAAGGGTTTCGGTTTGGGTTATGCTTTGGGTTAGGTTTAGGGTTAGGGTTAGGGTTTGAATTGGAATTAAGTTTAGGGTTAGCATTTGGGTTAGGGTTAGGTTTAGGATTAGTGTTTCAGTTAGGGTTAGGGTTAGGGTTAGGGTTTGGATTCGGGTTAGGGTTAGGGTTAGGTTTAGGGTTCGATTTAGGGTTAGGGTTAGGGTTCGGGTTAGTGTTAGGGTTTGGGTTAGGGTTAGGGTTAGGACTAGGGTTAGGTTTAGGGTTAGCATTAGGGTTAGGATTAGGGTTAGGGTTAGGGTTTGGGTTTTGGTTAGGGTTAGGGTTAGGTTTAGGGTTAAGGTTTGGGTTAGGGTTAGGGTTAGGGTTAGCGTTTGGGTTAGGGTTAGGGTTAGGGTTAGGATTAGGGTTAGGGTTGTGTTAAGATTAGGGTTTGGGTTTGGGTTAAGGTTAGGGTTAGGGTTTGGGTTAAGGTTACGTTTAGGGTTAGGGTTTGTGTTAGGGTTAGGGTTAGCATTAGGAGTAGGGTTAGGGTTTAGGTTTTTGGTTAGGGTTAGTGTTAGGGTTAGTGTTAGGATTAGGGTTTGGGTTAGGGTTTAGGTTTGGTTAAGTTTAGGGTTAGGGTTAGGGTTATGGTTAGGTTTAGCATTAGGGTTAGGGTTATGGTTATGGTTGGTGTTAGGGTTAGGGTAAGGTTTTGGGTTTGGGTTAGGGTTTGGGTTAGTGTTAGGGTTTAGGTTAGGGTTAGGGTTAGGGTTCGGGTTAGGATTTGGGTTAGGGTTAGGATTAGAGTCGGATTTGGGTTAGGGTTAGGGTTAGGGTTAGGGTTAGGGTTAGGGTTAGGGTTAGGGTTAGGATTAGAGTCGGATTTGGGTTAGAATTATGGTGAAGGTTAGTGGTTGGGTTAGGGTTAAGGTTTGGGTTAGGGTTAGGTTCAGGGTTAGGGTTAGGGTTAGGGTTTGGGTTAGGGTTAGGTTTCAATCTGGGTTAGTATTAGGGTTATGGTTAGTGTTAAGATTATGGTTAGGGTTAGGGTTAGGGTTAGGTTTTGGGTGAGGGTTAGGTTTAGGGTTAGGGTTAGACTTAGGTTTAGGGTTAGGGTTAGGGTTAGGGTTAGGGTTAGGGTTAGGATAAGGATGAGGGTTAGGGTTAGGGTTAGGATTAGGGTTATTTTTTGGGTTAGGGTTTGGGTTAGGGTTAGTGTTAGGGTTTGGGTTAGTGTTAGAGTTAGGGTTTGAGTTAGGGTTATGTTTAGGCTTACATTGGGGTTGGGTTAGAGTTAGGGTTAGGGTTAGGGTTTGGGTTTAGTTTAGAGTTAGGTTTAGGTTAGGGTTTGGGTTAGAGATAGGGTTAGGGTGAGGTGTTGGATTAGGGTTAGGTTTAGAGTTTCGGTTTGAGTAAGGGTTAAGGTTAGGGTTAGGGTTAGGGTTAGGGTTAGGGTTAGGGTTAGGACTAGAATTAGGGTTAGGGTTAGTGTTAGGTTTAGGGTTAGGGTTTGGGTTTAGGTTTGGGTTACGGTTAGGGTTAGTGTTAGGGTTAGGGTTTAGGGTTAGGTTTAGGGTTAGGGTTAGGGTTTCGGTTTGGGTTATGTTTTGGGTTAGGTTTAGGGTTAGGGTTAGGGTTTGGGTTTGGTTTAGAGTTAGGGTTAGGTTAGGGTTTGGGTTAGAGTTAGGGTTAGGGTGAGGTGTTGGATTAGGGTTATGGTTAGGGTTAGGGTTAGGATTAGGGTTAGGGTTAGGGTTCCGATTAGAGTTAGGTTTAGAGTTTTTGTTTCGTTAAGGTTTAAGGTTAGGTTTAGGTTTAGGTTTAGGGTTAGGGTTAGGGTTAGGACTAGGATTAGGGTTATGGTTAGGGTTAGGGTTAGGATTAGGTTTAGGGTTAGGGTTCCGATTAGAGTTCGGTTTAGAGTTTGGGTTTGTGTAAGGGTTAAGGTTAGGTTTAGGGTTAGGGTTAGGGTTAGGGTTAGGGTTAGGGTTAGGACTAGGATTAGGGTTAGGGTTAGGGTTTGGATTAGGGTTAGGGTTTGGTTTTAGGTTTGAGTTATGTTTAGGGTAAGTGTTAGGGTTAGGGTTTAGGGTTAGGGTTAGGTTTAGGGTAAGGGTTTCGGTTTGGGTTATGTTTTGGGTTAGGTTTAGGGTTAGGGTTAGGGTTTGAATTGGAATTAAGTTTAGGGTTAGCATTAGGGTTAGGGTTAGGTTTAGGATTAGTGTTTCAGTTAGGGTTAGGGTTAGGGTTAGGGTTTGGATTCGGGTTAGGGTTAGGGTTAGGTTTAGGGTTCGATTTAGGGTTAGGGTTAGGGTTCGGGTTAGTGTTAGGGTTTGGGTTAGGGTTAGGGTTAGGACTAGGGTTAGTGTTAGGGTTAGGTTTAGGGTTAGCATTAGGGTTAGGATTAGGGTTAGGGTTAGGGTTTGGGTTTTGGTTAGGGTTAGGGTTAGGTTTAGGGTTAAGTTTTGGGTTAGGGTTAGGGTTAGGGTTAGCGTTTGGGTTAGGGTTAGGGTTAGGGTTAGGATTAGGGTTAGGGTTGTGTTAAGATTAGGGTTTGGGTTTGGGTTAAGGTTAGGGTTAGGGTTTGGGTTAAGGTTACGTTTAGGGTTAGGGTTTGTGTTAGGGTTAGGGTTAGCATTAGGAGTAGGGTTAGGGTTTAGGTTTTTGGTTAGGGTTAGTGTTAGGGTTAGTGTTAGGATTAGGGTTTGGGTTAGGGTTTAGGTTTGGTTAAGTTTAGGGTTAGGGTTAGGGTTATGGTTAGGTTTAGCATTAGGGTTAGGGTTAGGGTTATGGTTATGGTTGGTGTTAGGGTTAGGGTAAGGGTTTGGGTTTGGGTTAGGGTTTGGGTTAGGGTTAGGGTTTGGGTTAGGGTTAGGGTTAGGGTTCGGGTTAGGATTTGGGTTAGGGTTAGGATTAGAGTCGGATTTGGGTTAGAGTTATGGTGAAGGTTAGTGGTTGGGTTAGGGTTAAGGTTTGGGTTAGGGTTAGGGTCAGGGTTAGGGTTAGGGTTAGGGTTTGGGTTAGGGTTAGGTTTCAATCTGGGTTAGTATTAGGGTTATGGTTAGTGTTAAGATTATGGTTAGGGTTAGGGTTAGGGTTAGGTTTTGGGTGAGGGTTAGGTTTAGGGTTAGGGTTCGACTTAGGTTTAGGGTTAGGGTTAGGGTTAGGGTTAGGGTTATGGTTAGGATAAGGATGAGGGTTAGGGTTAGGGTTAGGATTAGGGTTATTATTTGGGTTAGGGTTTGGGTTAGGGTTAGTGTTAG
>JAJHUQ010000065.1:80000-107500 GCA_035773235.1 Eospalax fontanierii | reverse complement strand
AGGGGTTGGGTTAGGGTTAAGGTTTGGGTTAGGGTTAGGGTTAGGGTTAGTGTTAGGGTTTGGGTTAGGGTTAGGTTTCAATCTGGGTTAGTATTAGGGTTATGGTTAGTGTTAAGATTATGGTTAGGGTTAGGGTTAGGGTTAGGTTTTGGGTGAGGGTTAGGGTTAGGGTTAGGGTTTGACTTAGGTTTAGGGTTAGGGTTAGGGTTAGGATAAGGATGAGGGTTAGGGTTAGGGTTAGGATTAGGGTTATTATTTGGGTTCGGGTTTGGGTTAGGGTTAGTGTTAGGGTTTGGGTTAGTGTTAGAGTTAGGGTTTGAGTTAGGGTTAGGTTTAGGCTTACATTGGGGTTGGGTTAGAGTTAGGGTTAGGGTTAGGGTTTGGGTTTGGTTTAGAGTTAGGGTTAGGTTAGGGTTTGGGTTAGAGTTAGGGTTAGGGTGAGGTGTTGGATTAGGGTTAGGGTTAGGATTAGGGTTAGGGTTAGGGTTCCGATTAGAGTTAGGTTTAGAGTTTGGGTTTGGGTAAGGGTTAAGGTTAGGATTAGGGTTAGGGTTAGGGTTAGGGTTAGGGTTAGGGTTAGGGTTAGGACTAGGATTAGGGTTAGGGTTAGTGTTAGGTTTAGGGTTAGGGTTTGGGTTTAGGTTTGGGTTATGGTTAGGGTTAGTGTTAGGGTTAGGGTTTAGGGTTAGGTTTAGAGTTAGGGTTAGGTTTTCGGTTTGGGTTATGTTTTGGGTTAGGTTTAGGGTAAGGGTTAGGGTTTGGGTTCGGGTTAAGAATAGGGTTATTTTTTGAGTTTGAATTAGGTTTAGGGTTAGCATTAGAGTTAGGGTTAGGTTTAGGATTAGTGTTTCAGTTAGGCTTAATATTAGGGTTAGGGTTTGGGTACAGGTTAGGTTTAGGGTTAGGGTTAGGGTTTGATTTAGGGTTAGGGTTAAGGTTAGGGTTAGTGTTAGGGTTTGGGTTAGGGTTAGGGTTAGGAATAGGGTTAGTGATAGGGTTAGGTTTACTGTTACCATTAGGGTTATGATTGGGTTTTGGGTTGGGGTTTGGGTTAGGGTTAGGGTTAGGGTTAGGGTTAGGGTTAGGTTTAGGGTTTGGTTTAGGGTTATAGTTAGGGTTAGGTTTTGGGTGAGGGTTAGGGTTAGGGTTAGGGTTAGGGTTTGTGTTAAGATTAGGGTTTGGGTTTGGGTTAGGTTAGGGTTTGGGTTACAGTTAGGGTTAGGGTTTGGGTTTGGGTTTGGTTTAGTGTTAGGGTTAGGTTAGGGTTTGGGTTAGAGTTAGGGTTAGGGTGAGGTGTTGGATTAGGTTTATGGTTAGGGTTAGGGTTAGGATTAGGGTTAGGGTTAGGGTTCCGATTAGAGTTAGGTTTAGAGTTTGGGTTTGGGTAAGGGTTAAGGTTAGGGTTAGGGTTAGGGTTAGGGTTAGGACTAGGATTAGGGTTAGGGTTAGGGTTAGGATTAGGGTTACGGTTTGGGTTAGGGTTAGGTTTTCGGTTTGGGTTATGTTTTGGGTTAGGGTTAGGGTTAGGGTTAGGGTTTGGGTTCGGGTTAGGGTTAGGGTTAGGGTTTGATTTAGGGTTAAGGTTAGGGTTAGGGTTAGTGTTAGAGTTTGGGTTACGGTTACGGTTAGGAGTAGGGTTAGTGTTAGGGTTAGGTTTAGGGTTAGCATTAGGGTTAGGATTAGCGTTAGGGTTTGGGTTAGGGTTTGGGTTAGGGTAAGGGTTAGGTTTAGGTTTAGGGTTAGGTTTTGTTTTAGGGTTAGTGTTAGGGTTAGGGTTAGGGTCTGGTTAGGGTTAGGGTTAGGATTAGGGTTAGGGTTTGTGTTAAGATCAGGGTTTGGGTTTGGGTTAGGGTTAGGGTTAGGGTTAGGGTTAGAATTAGGGTTAGGGTTAAGGTTAGGGTTAGGGTTAGGGTTAGGATAAGGATGAGGGTTAGGGTTAGGGTTAGGATTAGTGTTATTATTTGGGTTATGGTTTGGGTTAGGGTTAGGGTTAGGGTTTGGGTTAGTGTTAGAGTTAGGGTTTGAGTTAGGGTTAGGTATAGGGTTAGGTTAGGGTTTGGTTTAGAGTTAGGGTTAGGATTAGGTTTGGGTTTGGTTTAGAGTTAGGGTTAGGTTTGGGTTAGGGTTAGGGTTAGGGTTAGGGTTTGTGTTAAGATTAGGGTTTGGGTTTGGGTTAGGTTAGGGTTTGGGTTACAGTTAGGGTTAGGGTTAGGGTTTGGGTTTGGTTTAGTGTTAGGGTTAGGTTAGGGTTTGGGTTAGAGTTAGGGTTAGGATGAGGTGTTGGATTAGGGTTATGGTTAGGGTTAGGGTTAGGATTAGGGTTAGGGTTAGGGTTCCGATTAGAGTTAGGTTTAGAGTTTGGGTTTGGGTAAGGGTTAAGGTTAGGGTTAGGGTTAGGGTTAGGGTTAGGACTAGGATTAGGGTTAGGGTTAGGGTTAGGATTAGGGTTACGGTTAGGGTTAGGGATAGGTTTTCGGTTTGGGTTATGTTTTGGGATAGGTTTAGGGTTAGGGATACGGTTAGGGTTAGGGTTAAGGTTAGGATTAGGGATAGGGTTTGAGTTTGAATTAGGTTTAGGGTTAGCATTAGGGTTAGGGTTAGATTTAGGATAAGTGTTTCAGTTAGGGTTTGGGTTAGGGTTAGGGTTAGGGTTAGGGTTAGGTTTTGGGTTAGGGTTAGTGTTAGGGTTAGGGTTTGGGTTAGGGTTAGGGTTAGGTTTAGGGTTACGTTTTGGGTTAGGATTAGGGTTAGGGTTAGGGTTAGGGTTAGGGTTAGGGTTAGGGTTAGGACTAGGATTAGGGTTATGGTTAGGGTTAGGGTTAGGATTAGGGTTAGGGTTAGGGTTCCGATTAGAGTTAGGTTTAGAGTTTGGGTTTGGGTAAGGGTTAAGGTTAGGTTTAGGGTTAGGGTTAGGGTTAGGGTTAGGGTTAGGACTAGGGTTAGGGTTAGGATTAGGGTTAGGGTTTGGTTTTAGGTTTCGGTTATGTTTAGGGTAAGTGTTAGTGTTAGGGTTTAGGTTTAGGGTTAGGTTTAGGTTTAGGGTTTCGGTTTGGGTTATGTTTTGTGTTAGGTTTAGGGTTAGGGTTAGGGTTTGAGTTGGAATTAGGTTTAGGGTTAGCATTAGGGTTAGGGTTAGGTTTAGGATTAGTGTTTCAGTTAGGGTTAGGGTTAGGGTTAGGGTTTGGGTTCGGGTTAGGGTTAGGGTTAGGTTTAGGGTTTGATTTAGGGTTAGGGTTAGGGTTAGGGTTAGTGTAAGGGTTTGGGTTAGGGTTAGGGTTAGGACTATGGTTAGTGTTAGGGTTAGGTTTAGGGTTAGCATTAGGGTTAGGATTAGGGTTAGGGTTAGGTTTTGGGTTTTGGTTAGGGTTAGGGTTAGGTTTAGGGTTAAGGTTTGGGTTAGGGTTAGGGTTAGGGTTAGCGTTTGGGTTAGGGTTAGGGTTAGGGTTAGGATTAGGGTTAGGGTTTGTGTTAAGATTAGGGTTTGGGTTTGGGTTAAGGTTAGGGTTAGGGTTTGGGTTAAGGTTACGTTTAGGGTTAGGGTTTGTGTTAGGGTTAGGGTTAGCGTTAGGAGTAGGGTTAGGGTTTAGGTTTTTGGTTAGGGTTAGTGTTAGGGTTAGTGTTAAGATTAGGGTTTGGGTTAGGGTTTAGGTTTGGTTAGGTTTAGGGTTAGGGTTAGGGTTATGGTTAGGTTTAGCATTAGGTTTAGGGTTAGGGTTATGGTTAGGGTTGGTGTTAGGGTTAGGGTTAGGGTTTGGGTTTGGGTTAGGGTTTGGGTTAGGGTTAGGGTTTGGGTTAGGGTTAGGGTTAGGGTTCGGGTTAGGATTTGGGTTAGGGTTAGGGTTAGAGTCGGATTTGGGTTAGAGATATGGTGAAGGTTAGGGGTTGGGTTAGGGTTAAGGTTTGGGTTAGGGTTAGGGTTAGGGTTAGGGTCAGGGTTAGGGTTTGGGTTCGGGTTAAGAATAGGGTTATGGTTTGAGTTTGAATTAGGTTTAGGGTTAGCATTAGGGTTAGGGTTAGGTTTAGGATTAGTGTTTCAGTTAGGCTTAATGTTAGGGTTAGGGTTTGGGTACAGGTTAGGTTTAGGGTTAGGGTTAGGGTTTGATTTAGGGTTAGGGTTAAGGTTAGGGTTAGTGTTAGGGTTTGGGTTAGGGTTAGGGTTAGGAATAGGGTTAGTGATAGGGTTAGGTTTACTGTTACCATTAGGATTATGATTAGGTTTTGGGTTAGGGTTTGGGTTAGGTGTAGGGTTAGGGTTAGGGTTAGGGTTAGGTTTAGGGTTTGGTTTAGGGTTATGGTTAGGGTTAGGTTTTGGGTGAGGGTTAGGGTTAGGGTTAGGGTTAGGGTTTGTGTTAAGATTAGGGTTTGGGTTTGGGTTAGGTTAGGGTTTGGGTTACAGTTAGGGTTAGGGTTTGGGTTTGGGTTTGGTTTAGTGTTAGGGTTAGGTTAGGGTTTGGGTTAGAGTTAGGGTTAGGGTGAGGTGTTGGATTAGGTTTATGGTTAGGGTTAGGGTTAGGATTAGGGTTAGGGTTAGGGTTCCGATTAGAGTTAGGTTTAGAGTTTGGGTTTGGGTAAGGGTTAAGGTTAGGGTTAGGGTTAGGGTTAGGGTTAGGACTAGGATTAGGGTTAGGGTTAGGGTTAGGATTAGGGTTACGGTTTGTGTTAGGGTTAGGTTTTCGGTTTGGGTTATGTTTTGGGTTAGGGTTAGGGTTAGGGTTAGGGTTTGGGTTCGGGTTAGGGTTAGGGTTAGGGTTTGATTTAGGGTTAAGGTTAGGGTTAGGGTTAGTGTTAGAGTTTGGGTTACGGTTACGGTTAGGAGTAGGGTTAGTGTTAGGGTTAGGTTTAGGGTTAGCATTAGGGTTGGGATTAGCGTTAGGGTTTGGGTTAGGGTTTGGGTTAGGGTTAGGGTTAGGTTTAGGTTTAGGGTTAGGTTTTGTTTTAGGGTTAGTGTTAGGGTTAGGGTTAGGGTCTGGTTAGGGTTAGGGTTAGGATTAGGGTTAGGGTTTGTGTTAAGATCAGGGTTTGGGTTTGGGTTAGGGTTAGGGTTAGGGTTAGGGTTAGAATTAGGGTTAGGGTTAAGGTTAGGGTTAGGGTTAGGGTTAGGATAAGGATGAGGGTTAGGGTTAGGGTTAGGATTAGTGTTATTATTTGGGTTATGGTTTGGGTTAGGGTTAGGGTTAGGGTTTGGGTTAGTGTTAGAGTTAGGGTTTGAGTTAGGGTTAGGTATAGGGTTAGGTTAGGGTTTGGTTTAGAGTTAGGGTTAGGATTAGGTTTGGGTTTGGTTTAGAGTTAGGGTTAGGTTTGGGTTAGGGTTAGGGTTAGGGTTAGGGTTTGTGTTAAGATTAGGGTTTGGGATTGGGTTAGGATAGGGTTTGGGTTACAGTTAGGGTTAGGGTTAGGGTTTGGGTTTGGTTTAGTGTTAGGGTTAGGTTAGGGTTTGGGTTAGAGTTAGGGTTAGGATGAGGTGTTGGATTAGGGTTATGGTTAGGGTTAGGGTTAGGATTAGGGTTAGGGTTAGGGTTCCGATTAGAGTTAGGTTTAGAGTTTGGGTTTGGGTAAGGGTTAAGGTTAGGGTTAGGGTTAGGGTTAGGGTTAGGACTAGGATTAGGGTTAGGGTTAGGGTTAGGATTAGGGTTACGGTTAGGGTTAGGGTTAGGTTTTCGGTTTGGGTTATGTTTTGGGTTAGGTTTAGGGTTAGGGTTACGGTTAGGGTTAGGGTTAAGGTTAGGATTAGGGTTAGGGTTTGAGTTTGAATTAGGTTTAGGGTTAGCATTAGGGTTAGGGTTAGATTTAGGATAAGTGTTTCAGTTAGGGTTTGGGTTAGGGTTAGGGTTAGGGTTAGGGTTAGGTTTTGGGTTAGGGTTAGTGTTAGGGTTAGGGTTTGGGTTAGGGTTAGGGTTAGGTTTAGGGTTACGTTTTGGGTTAGGATTAGGGTTAGGGTTAGGGTTAGGGTTAGGGTTAGGGTTAGGGTTAGGACTAGGATTAGGGTTATGGTTAGGGTTAGGGTTAGGATTAGGGTTAGGGTTAGGGTTCCGATTAGAGTTAGGTTTAGAGTTTGGGTTTGGGTAAGGGTTAAGGTTAGGTTTAGGGTTAGGGTTAGGGTTAGGGTTAGGGTTAGGACTAGGGTTAGGGTTAGGATTAGGGTTAGGGTTTGGTTTTAGGTTTCGGTTATGTTTAGGGTAAGTGTTAGTGTTAGGGTTTAGGGTTAGGGTTAGGTTTAGGTTTAGGGTTTCGGTTTGGGTTATGTTTTGTGTTAGGTTTAGGGTTAGGGTTAGGGTTTGAGTTGGAATTAGGTTTAGGGTTAGCATTAGGGTTAGGGTTAGGTTTAGGATTAGTGTTTCAGTTAGGGTTAGGGTTAGGGTTAGGGTTTGGGTTCGGGTTAGGGTTAGGGTTAGGTTTAGGGTTTGATTTAGGGTTAGGGTTAGGGTTAGGGTTAGTGTTAGGGTTTGGGTTAGGGTTAGGGTTAGGACTATGGTTAGTGTTAGGGTTAGGTTTAGGGTTAGCATTAGGGTTAGGATTAGGGTTAGGGTTAGGTTTTGGGTTTTGGTTAGGGTTAGGGTTAGGTTTAGGGTTAAGGTTTGGGTTAGGGTTAGGGTTAGGGTTAGCGTTTGGGTTAGGGTTAGGGTTAGGGTTAGGATTAGGGTTAGGGTTTGTGTTAAGATTAGGGTTTGGGTTTGGGTTAAGGTTAGGGTTAGGGTTTGGGTTAAGGTTACGTTTAGGGTTAGGGTTTGTGTTAGGGTTAGGGTTAGCGTTAGGAGTAGGGTTAGGGTTTAGGTTTTTGGTTAGGGTTAGTGTTAGGGTTAGTGTTAAGATTAGGGTTTGGGTTAGGGTTTAGGTTTGGTTAGGTTTAGGGTTAGGGTTAGGGTTATGGTTAGGTTTAGCATTAGGTTTAGGGTTAGGGTTATGGTTAGGGTTGGTGTTAGGGTTAGGGTTAGGGTTTGGGTTTGGGTTAGGGTTTGGGTTAGGGTTAGGGTTTGGGTTAGGGTGAGGGTCGGGGTTCGGGTTAGGATTTGGGTTAGGGTTAGGGATAGAGTCGGATTTGGGTTAGAGATATGGTGAAGGTTAGGGGTTGGGTTAGGGTTAAGGTTTGGGTTAGGGTTAGGGTTAGGGTTAGGGTCAGGGTTAGCGTTTGGGCTCGGGTTAAGAATAGGGTTATGGTTTGAGTTTGAATTAGGTTTAGGGTTAACATTAGGGTTAGGGTTAGGTTTAGGATTAGTGTTTCAGTTAGGCTTAATGTTAGGGTTAGGGTTTGGGTACAGGTTAGGTTTAGGGTTAGGGTTAGGGTTTGATTTAGGGTTAGGGTTAAGGTTAGGGTTAGTGTTAGGGTTTGGGTTAGGGTTAGGGTTAGGAATAGGGTTAGTGATAGGGTTAGGTTTACTGTTACCATTAGGGTTATGATTAGGTTTTGGGTTAGGGTTTGGGTTAGGGTTAGGGTTAGGATTAGGGTTAGGGTTAGGTTTAGGGTTTGGTTTAGGGTTATGGTTAGTTTTAGGTTTTGGGTGAGGGTTAGGGTTAGGGTTAGGGTTAGGGTTTGTGTTAAGATTAGGGTTTGGGTTTGGGTTAGGTTAGGGTTTGGGTTACAGTTAGGGTTAGGGTTAGGGTTTGGGTTTGGTTTAGTGTTAGGGTTAGGTTAGGGTTTGGATTAGAGTTAGGGTTAGGGTGAGGTGTTGGATTAGGGTTATGGTTAGGGTTAGGGTTAGGATTAGGGTTAGGGTTAGGGTTCCGATTAGAGTTAGGTTTAGAGTTTGGGTTTGGGTAAGGGTTAAGGTTAGGGTTAGGGTTAGGGTTAGGGTTAGGGTTAGGGTTAGGACTAGGATTAGGGTTAGGGTTAGTGTTAGGTTTAGGGTTACGGTTAGGGTTAGGGTTAGGTTTTCGGTTTGGGTTATGTTTTGGGTTAGGGTTAGGGTTAGGGTTAGGGTTTGGGTTCGGATTAGGGTTAGGGTTAGGGTTTGATTTAGGGTTAAGGTTAGGGTTAGGGTTAGTGTTAGAGTTTGGGTTACGGTTACGGTTAGGAGTAGGGTTAGTGTTAGGGTTAGGTTTAGGGTTAGCATTACGGTTAGGATTAGCGTTAGGGTTTGGGTTAGGGTTTGGGTTAGGGTTGGGGTTAGGTTTAGGGTTAGGGTTAGGGTTTGTTTTAGGGATAGGGTTAGGGTTAGGGTTAGGGTCTGGTTAGGGTTAGGGTTAGGATTAGGGTTAGGGTTTGTGTTAAGATCAGGGTTTGGGTTTGGGTTAGGGTTAGGGTTAGGGTTAGGGTTAGAATTAGGGTTAGGGTTAAGGTTAGTGTTAGGGTTAGGGTTAGGATAAGGATGAGGTTTAGGGTTAGGGTTAGGATTAGTGTTATTATTTGGGTTATGGTTTGGGTTAGGGTTAGGGTTAGGGTTTGGGTTAGTGTTAGAGTTAGGGTTTGAGTTAGGGTTAGGTATAGGGTTAGGTTAGGGTTTGGTTTAGAGTTAGGGTTAGGGTTAGGTTTGGGTTTGGTTTAGAGTTAGGGTTAGGTTTGGGTTTGGGTTAGAGTTAGTGTTAGGGTGAGGTGTTGGATTAGTGTTATGGTTAAGGTTAGGGTTAGGATTAGGGTTAGGGTTAGGGTTCCGATTAGAGTTAGGATTAGAGTTTGGGTTTTGTAAGTGTTAAGGTTAGGGTTAGGGTTAGGGTTAGGGTTAGGGTTAGGACTTGGATTAGGGTTAGGGTTAGGGTTAGGATTATGGTTAGGGTTTGGATTTAGGTTTTGGTTATGTTTAGGGTAAGTGTTAGGGTTAGGGTTTCGGGTTAGGGTGAGGGTTAGGGTTAGGATTTCGGTTTTGGTTATGTTTTGGGTTAGGTTTAGGGTTAGGGTTAGGGTTTGGGTTCGGGTTAGGATTAGGGTTAGGGTTAGGGTTAGGGTTAGGGGTAGGGTTAGGTTTTGGGTTAGGGTTAGGGTTAGGGTTAGGGTTACGGTTTGGGTTAGGGTTAGGGTTAGGGTTAGGATTAGGGTTAGGGTTTGTGTTAAGATTAGGGTTTGGGTTTGGGTTAAGGTTAGGGTTAGGGTTTGGGTTAAGGTTACGTTTAGGGTTAGGGTTTGTGTTAGGGTTAGGGTTAGGAGTAGGGTTAGGGTTTAGGTTTTCGGTTAGGGTTAGTTTTAGGGTTAGTGTTAGGATTAGGGTATGGGTTAGGGTTTAGGTTTGGTTAGGTTTAGGGTTAGGGTTATGGTTAGGTTTAGCATTAGTGTTAGGGTTAGGGTTATGGTTAGGGTTAGCTTTAGGGTTAGTTTTTGGGTTTGGGTTTTGTTTAGGGTTTGGGTTAGGGTTAGGGTTTGGGTTAGGGTTAGGGTTAGGGTTCGGGTTAGGATTTGGGTTAGGGTTAGGGTTAGAGTCGGATTTGGGTTAGAGTTATGGTGAGGGTTAGGGGTTGGGTTAGGGTTAGGGTTACGGTTAGGATTAAGGTTAGGGGTAGGGTTTGGATTAGGGTTAGTTTTAGGATTTGGGTTTGGGGAAGGGCAAGGGTTAGGGTTAGGGTTAGGAGTAGGGTTAGGGTCAAGATTTTCGGTAAGGGTTAATGTTAGGGTTAGTGTTAGGATTAGGGTTTGGTTTAGGCTTAAGGTTAGGGTTAGGGTTAGGGTTAGGGTTTGGGTTAGGGTTAGGGTTAGGGTTCGGGTTTGGGGTAGGGTTAGGGTTAGGGTTAGGGTTAGGATTAGGGTTAGGGTTTGGGTTAGGGTTAGGCTTAGGTTTGAATTTGGGTTAGTGTTAGGGCTAGGGTTAGTGTAAAGTTTAGGGTTTGGATTTGGGTTAGGGTTAGGGTTTGAGTTACGATTAGGGTAAAGTTTACGGTTTAGGTTTCGGTTTGGTTTATGGTTAGGGTTAGGGTTATGGTTAGGTTTAGTGTTAGGGTTAGGGTTAGGGTGAGGTTTTGGGTTAAGTTTAGCGTTAGGATTAGGGTTTGGTTTTGCGTTAGGGTTTGGATTAGGGTTAGGGTTTGGGTTAGGGTTAGGGTTAGGTTTAGGGTTAGGATTTGGGTTAGGGTAAGGGTTAGGGTTCGGGTTTGGGTTAGAGTTAGGGTGAGGGTTAGGTGTTGGGTTAGGATTAGGGTTACGGTTAGGATTAGGATTACGGTTAGGGTTCGGATTAGGGTTAGTTTTAGAGTTTGGCTTTGGGTAAGGGTAAGGGTTAGGGTTAGGGTTAGGATAAGGATGAGGGTTAGGCTTAGGGTTAGCATTAGGGTTAATATTTGGGTTATGGTTTAGGTTTGGGTTAGGGTTAGGGTTTGGGTTAGTGTTAGGATTTGGGTTAGAGTTAGGGTTAGGTTTAGGGTTTGGGTTTGGGTTAGGGTTAGGTTTAGGTTAGGGTTTGGGTTAGAGTTAGGTTTAGGGTTATGGGTTGGATTAGCGTTATGATTAGGGTTAGTTTTAGGATTAGGGTTAGGGTTAGGCTTTAGGTTTGGTTTATGATTAGGGTTAGGATTAGGGTTTAAGTGTAGGGTTAGGGTTAGTATTAGGGTTTGGGTTAGGGTTAGGCTTACGGTGTGGGTTTTGGTTAGGGTTAGGGTTAGGTTTAGGGTTTCGGTGTGGGTTATGTTTTGGGTTAGGTTTAGGGTTAGGGTTAGGGTTTCGGTTCGGGTTAGGGTTAGGGTTAGTGTTAGGGTTTGGGTTAGGGTTAGTGTTAGGGTTTTGGTTTTAGTTAGAATTAGGGTTAGTGTTAGGGTTAGGTTTTGTGTTAGTGTTAGGGTAAAGCTTAGTGTTAGTGTTAGGGTTTGGGTTAGGGTTAGGGTTAGGTTTAGAGTTAGGATTCGGTTTAGGGTTAGGGTTAGATTTAGGGTTTGGTTTAGGAGTAGTGCTAGGGTTAGGTTTAGAGTTTGGGTTAGGTTTAGGGTTAGGGTTAGGGTTTGGGTTCGGGTTCGGGATAGGGTTAGGGTTAGGGTTAGGTTTAGAATTAGAGTTGTGTTAAGGTTAGGGTTAGGGTTAGGGTTAGGGTTAGGGTTAGGGTTAGGGTTTCGGTTAGGGTTAGGGTTAGGATTAGGGTTTGGGTTAGGGTTAGGGTTAGGGTTAGGGTTAGGGTTTGGGTTAGGGTTAGGGTTAGGGTTAGGGTTAGGGTTAGGGTTAGGGTTAGGTTTAGGCTTACATTGGGGTTTGGGTTAGAGTTAGGGTTAGGGTTAGGGTTTGGGTTTTTTTTAGAGTTAGGGTTAGCTTAGGGTTTGAGTTAGAGTTAGGGTTAGGGTGAGGTGTTGGATTAGGGTTATGGTTAGGGTTAGGGTTAGGATTAGGGTTAGGGTTAGGGTTCCGTTTAGAGTTAGGTTTAGAGTTTGGGTTTCGTTAAGGGTTAAGGTTAGGTTTAGGTTTAGGGTTAGGGTTAGGGTTAGGGTTAGGGTTAGGACTAGTATTAGGGTTATGGTTAGGGTTAGGGTTAGGATTAGGGTTAGGATTAGGGTTAGGGTTAGGGTTAGGGTTAGGACTAGGATTAGGGTTAGGGTTAGGGTTAGGATTAGGGTTACGGTTAGGGTTAGGGTTAGGTTTTCGGTTTGGGTTATGTTTTGGGTTAGGTTTAGGGTTAGGGTTACGGTTAGGGTTAGGGTTAAGCTTAGGATTAGGGTTAGGGTTTGAGTTTGAATTAGGTTTAGGGTTAGCATTAGGGTTAGGGTTAGATTTAGAATAAGTGTTTCAGTTAGGGTTTGGGATAGGGTTAGGGTTAGGGTTAGGGTTAGGTTTTGGGTTAGGGTTAGTGTTAGGGTTGGGGTTTGGGTTAGGGTTAGGGTTAGGTTTAGGGTTACGTTTTGGGTTAGGATTAGGGTTAGGGTTAGGGTTAGGGTTAGGGTTAGGGTTAGGACTAGGATTAGGGTTATGGTTAGGGTTAGGGTTAGGATTAGGGTTAGGGTTAGGGTTCCGATTAGAGTTAGGTTTAGAGTTTGGGTTTGGGTAAGGGTTAAGGTTAGGTTTAGGGTTAGGGTTAGGGTTAGGGTTAGGGTTAGGACTAGGGTTAGGGTTAGGATTAGGGTTAGGGTTTGGTTTTAGGTTTCGGTTATGTTTAGGGTAAGTGTTAGTGTTAGGGTTTAGGGTTAGGGTTAGGTTTAGGTTTAGGGTTTCGGTTTGGGTTATGTTTTGTGTTAGGTTTAGGGTTAGGGTTAGGGTTTGAGTTGGAATTAGGTTTAGGGTTAGCATTAGGGTTAGGGTTAGGTTTAGGATTAGTGTTTCAGTTAGGGTTAGGGTTAGGGTTAGGGTTTGGGTTCGGGTTAGGGTTAGGGTTAGGTTTAGGGTTTGATTTAGGGTTAGGGTTAGGGTTAGGGTTAGTGTTAGGGTTTGGGTTAGGGTTAGGGTTAGGACTATGGTTAGTGTTAGGATTAGGTTTAGGGTTAGCATTAGGGTTAGGATTAGGGTTAGGGTTAGGTTTTGGGTTTTGGTTAGGGTTAGGGTTAGGTTTAGGGTTAAGGTTTGGGTTAGGGTTAGGGTTAGGGTTAGCGTTTGGGTTAGGGTTAGGGTTAGGGTTAGGATTAGGGTTAGGGTTTGTGTTAAGATTAGGGTTTGGGTTTGGGTTAAGGTTAGGGTTAGGGTTTGGGTTAAGGTTACGTTTAGGGTTAGGGTTTGTGTTAGGGTTAGGGTTAGCGTTAGGAGTAGGGTTAGGGTTTAGGTTTTTGGTTAGGGTTAGTGTTAGGGTTAGTGTTAAGATTA
Source organism: Eospalax fontanierii (assembly GCA_035773235.1). NCBI lineage: Eukaryota > Metazoa > Chordata > Mammalia > Rodentia > Spalacidae > Eospalax > Eospalax fontanierii. Next base: position 94,872 of record JAJHUQ010000065.1, on the reverse strand, counting down.
GGGTTTGGGTTAGGGTTTAGGTTTGGTTAGGTTTAGGGTTAGGGTTAGGGTTATGGTTAGGTTTAGCATTAGGTTTAGGGTTAGGGTTATGGTTAGGGTTGGTGTTAGGGTTAGGGTTAGGGTTTGGGTTTGGGTTAGGGTTTGGGTTAGGGTTAGGGTTTGGGTTAGGGTTAGGGTTAGGGTTCGGGTTAGGATTTGGGTTAGGGTTAGGGTTAGAGTCGGATTTGGGTTAGAGATATGGTGAAGGTTAGGGGTTGGGTTAGGGTTAAGGTTTGGGTTAGGGTTAGGGTTAGGGTTAGGGTCAGGGTTAGGGTTTGGGTTCGGGTTAAGAATAGGGTTATGGTTTGAGTTTGAATTAGGTTTAGGGTTAGCATTAGGGTTAGGGTTAGGTTTAGGATTAGTGTTTCAGTTAGGCTTAATGTTAGGGTTAGGGTTTGGGTACAGGTTAGGTTTAGGGTTAGGGTTAGGGTTTGATTTAGGGTTAGGGTTAAGGTTAGGGTTAGTGTTAGGGTTTGGGTTAGGGTTAGGGTTAGGAATAGGGTTAGTGATAGGGTTAGGTTTACTGTTACCATTAGGGTTATGATTAGGTTTTGGGTTAGGGTTTGGGTTAGGGTTAGGGTTAGGGTTAGGGTTAGGGTTAGGTTTAGGGTTTGGTTTAGGGTTATGGTTAGTTTTAGGTTTTGGGTGAGGGTTAGGGTTAGGGTTAGGGTTAGGGTTTGAGTTAAGATTAGGGTTTGGGTTTGGGTTAGGTTAGGGTTTGGGTTATAGTTAGGGTTAGGGTTAGGGTTTGGGTTTGGTTTAGTGTTAGGGTTAGGTTAGGGTTTGGGTTAGAGTTAGGGTTAGGGTGAGGTGTTGGATTAGGGTTATGGTTAGGGTTAGGGTTAGGATTAGGGTTAGGGTTAGGGTTCCGATTAGAGTTAGGTTTAGAGTTTGGGTTTGGGTAAGGGTTAAGGTTAGGGTTAGGGTTAGGGTTAGGGTTAGGGTTAGGACTAGGATTAGGGTTAGGGTTAGTGTTAGGTTTAGGGTTACGGTTAGGGTTAGGGTTAGGTTTTCGGTTTGGGTTATGTTTTGGGTTAGGGTTAGGGTTAGGGTTAGGGTTTGGGTTCGGGTTAGGGTTAGGGTTAGGGTTTGATTTAGGGTTAAGGTTAGGGTTAGGGTTAGTGTTAGAGTTTGGGTTACGGTTACGGTTAGGAGTAGGGTTAGTGTTAGGGTTAGGTTTAGGGTTAGCATTACGGTTAGGATTAGCGTTAGGGTTTGGGTTAGGGTTTGGGTTAGGGTTGGGGTTAGGTTTAGGGTTAGGGTTAGGGTTTGTTTTAGGGATAGGGTTAGGGTTAGGGTTAGGGTCTGGTTAGGGTTAGGGTTAGGAATAGGGTTAGGGATAGTGTTAAGATCAGGGTTTGGGCTTGGGGTAGGGGAAGGGTTAGGGTTAGGGTTAGAAGTAGGGCTAGGGTTAAGGTTAGTGTTAGGGTTAGGGTTAGGATAAGGATGAGGTTTAGGGTTAGGGTTAGGATTAGTGTTATTATTTGGGTTATGGTTTGGGTTAGGGTTAGGGTTAGGGTTTGGGTTAGTGTTAGAGTTAGGGTTTGAGTTAGGGTTAGGTATAGGGTTAGGTTAGGGTTTGGTTTAGAGTTAGGGTTAGGGTTAGGTTTGGGTTTGGTTTAGAGTTACGGTTAGGTTTGGGTTTGGGTTAGAGTTAGTGTTAGGGTGAGGTGTTGGATTAGTGTTATGGTTAAGGTTAGGGTTAGGATTAGGGTTAGGGTTAGGGTTCCGATTAGAGTTAGGATTAGAGTTTGGGTTTTGTAAGTGTTAAGGTTAGGGTTAGGGTTAGGGTTAGGGTTAGGGTTAGGACTTGGATTAGGGTTAGGGTTAGGGTTAGGATTATGGTTAGGGTTTGGATTTAGGTTTTGGTTATGTTTAGTGTAAGTGTTAGGGTTAGGGTTTCGGGTTAGGGTGAGGGTTAGGGTTAGGATTTCGGTTTTGGTTATGTTTTGGGTTAGGTTTAGGGTTAGGGTTAGGGTTTGGGTTCGGGTTAGGATTAGGGTTAGGGTTAGGGTTAGGGTTAGGGTTAGGGTTAGGTTTTGGGTTAGGGTTAGGGTTAGGGTTAGGGTTACGGTTTGGGTTAGGGTTAGGGTTAGGGTTAGGATTAGGGTTACGGTTTGTGTTAAGATTAGGGTTTGGGTTTGGGTTAAGGTTAGGGTTAGGGTTTGGGTTAAGGTTACGTTTAGGGTTAGGGTTTGTGTTAGGGTTAGGGTTAGGAGTAGGGTTAGGGTTTAGGTTTTCGGTTAGGGTTAGTTTTAGGGTTAGTGTTAGGATTAGGGTATGGGTTAGGGTTTAGGTTTGGTTAGGTTTAGGGTTAGGGTTATGGTTAGGTTTAGCATTAGTGTTAGGGTTAGGGTTATGGTTAGGGTTAGCTTTAGGGTTAGTTTTTGGGTTTGGGTTTTGTTTAGGGTTTGGGTTAGGGTTAGGGTTTGGGTTAGGGTTAGGGTTAGGGTTCGGGTTAGGATTTGGGTTAGGGTTAGGGTTAGAGTCGGATTTGGGTTAGAGTTATGGTGAGGGTTAGGGGTTGGTTTAGGGTTAGGGTTACGGTTAGGATTAAGGTTAGGGTTAGGGTTTGGATTAGGGTTAGTTTTAGGATTTGGGTTTGGGTAAGGGTAAGGGTTAGGGTTAGGGTTAGGAGTAGGGTTAGGGTTTAGATTTTCGGTTAGGGTTAATGTTAGGGTTAGGGTTAGGATTAGGGTTTGGTTTAGGCTTAAGGTTAGGGTTAGGGTTAGGGTTAGGGTTTGGGTTAGGGTTAGGGTTAGGGTTCGGGTTTGGGGTAGGGTTAGGGTTAGGGTTAGGGTTAGGATTAGGGTTAGGGTTTGGGTTAGGGTTAGGCTTAGGTTTGAATTTGGGTTAGTGTTAGGGCTAGGGTTAGTGTAAAGTTTAGGGTTTGGATTTGGGTTAGGGTTAGGGTTTGAGTTACGATTAGGGTAAAGTTTACGGTTTAGGTTTCGGTTTGGTTTATGGTTAGGGTTAGGGTTATGGTTAGGTTTAGTGTTAGGGTTAGGGTTAGGGTGAGGTTTTGGGTTAAGTTTAGCGTTAGGATTAGGGTTTGGTTTTGCGTTAGGGTTTGGATTAGGGTTAGGGTTTGGGTTAGGGTTAGGGTTAGGTTTAGGGTTAGGATTTGGGTTAGGGTAAGGGTTAGGGTTCGGGTTTGGGTTAGAGTTAGGGTGAGGGTTAGGTGTTGGGTTAGGATTAGGGTTACGGTTAGGATTAGGATTACGGTTAGGGTTCGGATTAGGGTTAGTTTTAGAGTTTGGCTTTGGGTAAGGGTAAGGGTTAGGGTTAGGGTTAGGATAAGGATGAGGGTTAGGGTTAGGGTTAGCATTAGGGTTAATATTTGGGTTATGGTTTAGGTTTGGGTTAGGGTTAGGGTTTGGGTTAGTGTTAGGATTTGGGTTAGAGTTAGGGTTAGGTTTAGGGTTTGGGTTTGGGTTAGGGTTAGGTTTAGGTTAGGGTTTGGGTTAGAGTTAGGTTTAGGGTTATGGGTTGGATTAGCGTTATGATTAGGGTTAGTTTTAGGATTAGGGTTAGGGTTAGGATTTAGGTTTGGTTTATGATTAGGGTTAGGATTAGGGTTTAAGTGTAGGGTTAGGGTTAGTATTAGGGTTTGCGTTAGGGTTAGGCTTACGGTGTGGGTTTTGGTTAGGGTTAGGGTTAGGTTTAGCGTTTGGTGGTGGGTTATGTTTTGGGTTAGGTTTAGGGTTAGGGTTAGGGTTTCGCTTCGGGTTAGGGTTAGGGTTAGTGTTAGGGTTTGGGTTAGGGTCACTGTTAGGTTTTTGGTTTTAGTTAGAATTAGGGTTAGTGTTAGGGTTAGGTTTTGTGTTAGTGTTAGGGTTAAGCTTAGTGTTAGTGTTAGGGTTTGGGTTAGGGTTAGGGTTAGGTTTAGAGTTAGGATTCGGTTTAGGGTTAGGGTTAGATTTAGGGTTTGGTTTAGGAGTAGTGTTAGGGTTAGGTTTAGAGTTTGGGTTAGGTTTAGGGTTAGGGTTAGGGTTTGGGTTCGGGTTCGGGATAGGGTTAGGGTTAGGGTTAGGTTTAGAATTAGAGTTGTGTTAAGGTTAGGGTTAGGGTTAGGGTTAGGGTTAGGGTTAGGGTTAGGGTTTTGGTTAGGGTTAGGGTTAGGATTAGGGTTTGGGTTAGGGTTAGGGTTAGGGTTAGGGTTAGGGTTTGGGTTAGGGTTAGGGTTAGGGTTAGGGTTAGGGTTAGGGTTAGGGTTAGGGTTAGGGTTAGGTTTAGGCTTACATTGGGGTTTGGGTTAGAGTTAGGGTTAGGGTTAGGGTTTGGGTTTTTTTTAGAGTTAGGGTTAGCTTAGGGTTTGAGTTAGAGTTAGGGTTAGGGTGAGGTGTTGGATTAGGGTTATGGTTAGGGTTAGGGTTAGGATTAGGGTTAGGGTTAGGGTTCCGTTTAGAGTTAGGTTTAGAGTTTGGGTTTCGTTAAGGGTTAAGGTTAGGTTTAGGTTTAGGGTTAGGGTTAGGGTTAGGGTTAGGGTTAGGACTAGTGTTAGGGTTGTGGTTAGGGTTAGGGTTAGGATTAGGGTTAGGATTAGGGTTAGGGTTAGGGTTAGGGTTAGGACTAGGATTAGGGTTAGGGTTAGGGTTTGGATTAGGGTTAGGGTTTGGTTTTAGGTTTGGGTTATGGTTAGGGTAAGTGTTAGGGTTAGGGTTTAGGGTTAGGGTTAGGTTTAGTGTAAGGTTTCGGTTTGGGTTATGTTTTGTGTTAGGGTTAGGGTTTGAATTGGAATTAGGTTTAGGGTTAGCATTAGGGTTAGGGTTAGGTTTAGGATTAGTGTTTCAGTTAGGGTTAGGGTTAGGGTTAGGGTTTGGGTTCGGGTTAGGGTTAGGTTTAGGTTTAGGGTTTGATTTAGGGTTAGGGTTAGGGTTAGGGTTAGTGTTAGGGTTTGGGTAAGGGTTAGGGTTAGGACTAGGGTTAGTGTTAGGGTTAGGTTTAGGGTTAGCATTAGGGTTAGGATTAGGGTTAGGGTTAGGGTTTGGGTTTTGGTTAGGATTAGGGTTAGGTTTAGGGTTAAGGTTTGGGTTAGGGTTAGGGTTAGGGTTAGCGTTTGGGTTAGGGTTAGGGTTAGGGTTAGGATTAGGGTTAGGGTTTGTGTTAAGATTAGGGTTTGGGTTTGGGTTAAGGTTAGGGTTAGGGTTTGGGTTAAGGTTACGTTTAGGGTTAGGGTTTGTGTTAGGGTTAGGGTTAGAGTTAGGAGTAGGGTTAGGGTTTACGTTTTTGGTTAGGGTTAGTATTAGGGTTAGTGTTAGGATTACGGTTTGGGTTAGGGTTTAGGTTTGGTTAGGTTTAGGGTTAGGGTTAGGGTTACCGTTAGGTTTAGCATTAGGGTTAGGGTTAGGGTTATGGTTAGGTTTGGTGTTAGGGTTAGGGTAAGCGTCTGGGTTTGGGTTAGGGTTTGGGTTGGGGTTAGGGTTTGGGTTAGGGTTAGGGTTAGTGTCCGGGTTAGGATTTGGGTTAGGGTTAGGTTTAGAGTCGGATTTGGGTTAGAGTTATGATGAAGGTTAAGGGTTGGGTTAGGGTTAGGGTTTGGGTTAGGGTTAGGGTTAGGGTTAGGGTTAGGGTTTGGGTTAGGGTTAGGTTTGAATCTGGGTTAGTATTAGGGTTATGGTTAGTGTTAAGATTATGGTTAGGGTTAGGGTTAGGGTTAGGTTTTGGGTGAGGGTTATGGTTAGGGTTAGGGTTAGACTTAGGTTTAGGGTTAGGGTTAGGGTTAGGGTTAGGGTTCGGATAAGGATGAGGTTTAGGGTTAGGGTTAGGATTAGGGTTATTATTTGGGTTAGGGTTTGGGTTAGGGTTAGTGTTAGGGTTTGGGTTAGTGTTAGAGTTAGGGTTTGAGTTAGGGTTAGGTTTAGGCTTACATTGGGGTTGGGTGAGAGTTAGGGTTAGGGTTAGGGTTTGGGTTTGGTTTAGAGTTAGGGTTAGGTTAGGGTTTGGGTTAGAGTTAGGGTTAGGGTGATGTGTTGGATTCGGGTTATGGTTAGGGTTAGGGTTAGGACTAGGTTTAGGGTTAGGGTTCCGATTAGAGTTAGGTTTAGAGTTTGGGTTTGGGTAAGGGTTAAGCTTAGGGTTAGGGTTAGGGTTAGGGTTAGGGTTAGGGTTAGGGTTAGGGTTAGGACTAGGATTAGGGTTAGGGTTAGTGTTAGGTTTAGGGTTAGGGTTTGGGTTTAGGTTTGGGTTATGGTTAGGGTTAGGGTTTAGGGTTAGGTTTAGGGTTAGGTTTAGGGTTTCGTTTTGGGTTATGTTTTGGGTTAGGTTTATGGTTAGGGTTAGCGTTTGGGTTCGGGTTAGGAATAGGGTTATGGTTTGTGTTTGAATTAGGTTTAGGGTTAGCATTAGGGTTAGGGTTAGGTTTAGGATTAGTGTTTCAGTTAGGCTTAGTGTGAGGGTTAGGGTTTGGGTACGGGTTAGGTTTAGGGTTAGGGTTAGGGTTTGATTTAGGTTTAGGGTTAATTTTAGGGTTAGTGTTAGGGTTTGGGTTAGGGTTAGGTTTAGGAAAAGGGTTAGTGATAGGGTTAGGTTTAGGGTTAGCATTAGGGTTAGGATTAGGTTTAGGGTTAGGGTTTGGGTTAGGGTTAGGGTTATAGTCGGATTTGGGTTAGAGTTATGGTGAAGGTTAGGGGTTGGGTTAGGGTTAAGGTTTGGGTTAGGGTTAGGGTTAGGGTTAGGGTTAGGGTTTGGGTTAGGGTTAGGTTTCAATCTGGGTTAGTATTAGGGTTATGGTTAGTGTTAAGATTATGGTTAGGGTTAGGGTTAGGGTTAGGTTTTGGGTGAGGGTTAGGGTTAGGGTTAGGGTTTGACTTAGGTTTAGGGTTAGGGTTAGGGTTAGGATAAGGATGAGGGTTAGGGTTAGGGTTAGGATTAGGGTTATTATTTGGGTTAGGGTTTGGGTTAGGGTTAGTGTTAGGGTTTGGGTTAGTGTTAGAGTTAGGGTTTGAGTTAGGGTTAGGTTTAGGCTTACATTGGGGTTGGGTTAGAGTTAGGGTTAGGGTTAGGGTTTGGGTTTGGTTTAGAGTTAGGGTTAGGTTAGGGTTTGGGTTAGAGTTAGGGTTAGGGTGAGGTGTTGGATTAGGGTTAGAGTTAGGATTAGGGTTAGGGTTAGGGTTCCGATTAGAGTTAGGTTTAGAGTTTGGGTTTGGGTAAGGGTTAAGGTTAGGATTAGGGTTAGGGTTAGGGTTAGGGTTAGGGTTAGAGTTAGTGTTTGAGTTAGGGTTAGGTATAGGGTTAGGTTAGGATTTGGTTTAGAGTTAGGGTTAGGGTTAGGTTTGGGTTTGGTTTAGAGTTAGGGTTAGGTTTGGGTTTGGGTTAGAGTTAGTGTTAGGGTGAGGTGTTGGATTAGTGTTATGGTTAAGGTTAGGGTTAGGATTAGGGTTAGGGTTAGGGTTCCGATTAGAGTTAGGATTAGAGTTTGGGTTTTGTAAGTGTTAAGGTTAGGGTTAGGGTTAGGGTTAGGGTTAGGGTTAGGACTTGGATTAGGGTTAGGGTTAGGGTTAGGATTATGGTTAGGGTTTGGATTTAGGTTTTGGTTATGTTTAGTGTAAGTGTTAGGGTTAGGGTTTCGGGTTAGGGTGAGGGTTAGGGTTAGGATTTCGGTTTTGGTTATGTTTTGGGTTAGGTTTAGGGTTAGGGTTAGGGTTTGGGTTCGGGTTAGGATTAGGGTTAGGGTTAGGGTTAGGGTTAGGGTTAGGGTTAGGTTTTGGGTTAGGGTTAGGGTTAGGGTTAGGGTTACGGTTTGGGTTAGGGTTAGGGTTAGGGTTAGGATTAGGGTTACGGTTTGTGTTAAGATTAGGGTTTGGGTTTGGGTTAAGGTTAGGGTTAGGGTTTGGGTTAAGGTTACGTTTAGGGTTAGGGTTTGTGTTAGGGTTAGGGTTAGGAGTAGGGTTAGGGTTTAGGTTTTCGGTTAGGGTTAGTTTTAGGGTTAGTGTTAGGATTAGGGTATGGGTTAGGGTTTAGATTTGGTTAGGTTTAGGGTTAGCGTTATGGTTAGGTTTAGCATTAGTGTTAGGGTTAGGGTTATGGTTAGGGTTAGCTTTAGGGTTAGTTTTTGGGTTTGGGTTTTGTTTAGGGTTTGGGTTAGGGTTAGGGTTTGGGTTAGGGTTAGGGTTAGGGTTCGGGTTAGGATTTGGGTTAGGGTTAGGGTTAGAGTCGGATTTGGGTTAGAGTTATGGTGAGGGTTAGGGGTTGGTTTAGGGTTAGGGTTACGGTTAGGATTAAGGTTAGGGTTAGGGTTTGGATTAGGGTTAGTTTTAGGATTTGGGTTGGGGTAAGGGTAAGGGTTAGGGGTAGGGTTAGGAGTAGGGTTAGGGTTTAGATTTTCGGTTAGGGTTAATGTTAGGGTTAGGGTTAGGATTAGGGTTTGGTTTAGGCTTAAGGTTAGGGTTAGGGTTAGGGTTAGGGTTTGGGTTAGGGTTAGGGTTAGGGTTCGGGTTTGGGGTAGGGTTAGGGTTAGGGTTAGGGTTAGGATTAGGGTTAGGGTTTGGGTTAGGGTTAGGCTTAGGTTTGAATTTGGGTTAGTGTTAGGGCTAGGGTTAGTGTAAAGTTTAGGGTTTGGATTTGGGTTAGGGTTAGGGTTTGAGTTACGATTAGGGTAAAGTTTACGGTTTAGGTTTCGGTTTGGTTTATGGTTAGGGGGAGGGTGATGGTTAGGTTTAGGGGTAGGGGTAGGGTTAGGGTGAGGTTGGGGGTTTAGGTTAGCGTTAGGATTAGGGTTTGGTTTTGCGTTAGGGTTTGGATTAGGGTTAGGGTTTGGGTTAGGGTTAGGGTTAGGTTTAGGGTTAGGATTTGGGTTAGGGTAAGGGTTAGGGTTCGGGTTTGGGTTAGAGTTAGGGTGAGGGTTAGGTGTTGGGTTAGGATTAGGGTTACGGTTAGGATTAGGATTACGGTTAGGGTTCGGATTAGGGTTAGTTTTAGAGTTTGGCTTTGGGTAAGGGTAAGGGTTAGGGTTAGGGTTAGGATAAGGATGAGGGTTAGGGTTAGGGTTAGCATTAGGGTTAATATTTGGGTTATGGTTTAGGTTTGGGTTAGGGTTAGGGTTTGGGTTAGTGTTAGGATTTGGGTTAGAGTTAGGGTTAGGTTTAGGGTTTGGGTTTGGGTTAGGGTTAGGTTTAGGTTAGGGTTTGGGTTAGAGTTAGGTTTAGGGTTATGGGTTGGATTAGCGTTATGATTAGGGTTAGTTTTAGGATTAGCGTTAGGGTTAGGATTTAGGTTTGGTTTATGATTAGGGTTAGGATTAGGGTTTAAGTGTAGGGTTAGGGTTAGTATTAGGGTTTGGGTTAGGGTTAGGCTTACGGTGTGGGTTTTGGTTGGGGTTGGGGTTTGGTTTGGGGTTTCGGTGTGGGTTATGTTTTGGGTTAGGTTTAGGGTTAGGGTTAGGGTTTCGGTTCGGGTTAGGGTTAGGGTTAGTGTTAGGGTTTGGGTTAGGGTTAGTGTTAGGGTTTTGGTTTTAGTTAGAATTAGGGTTAGTGTTAGGCTTAGGTTTTGTGTTAGTGTTAGGGTTAAGCTTAGTGTTAGTGTTAGGGTTTGGGTTAGGGTTAGGGTTAGGTTTAGAGTTAGGATTCGTTTTAGGGTTAGGGTTAGATTTAGGGTTTGGTTTAGGAGTAGTGTTAGGGTTAGGTTTAGAGTTTGGGTTAGGTTTAGGGTTAGGGTTAGGGTTTGGGTTCGGGTTCGGGATAGGGTTAGGGTTAGGGTTAGGTTTAGAATTAGAGTTGTGTTAAGGTTAGGGTTAGGGTTAGGGTTAGGGTTAGGGTTAGGGTTAGGGTTTTGGTTAGGGTTAGGGTTAGGATTAGGGTTTGGGTTAGGGTTAGGGTTAGGGTTAGGGTTAGGGTTTGGGTTAGGGTTAGGGTTAGGGTTAGGGTTAGGGTTAGGGTTAGGGTTAGGGTTAGGTTTAGGCTTACATTGGGGTTTGGGTTAGAGTTAGGGTTAGGGTTAGGGTTTGGGTTTTTTTTAGAGTTAGGGTTAGCTTAGGGTTTGAGTTAGAGTTAGGGTTAGGGTGAGGTGTTGGATTAGGGTTATGGTTAGGGTTAGGGTTAGGATTAGGGTTAGGGTTAGGGTTCCGTTTAGAGTTAGGTTTAGAGTTTGGGTTTCGTTAAGGGTTAAGGTTAGGTTTAGGTTTAGGGTTAGGGTTAGGGTTAGGGTTAGGGTTAGGACTAGTATTAGGGTTATGGTTAGGGTTAGGGTTAGGATTAGGGTTAGGATTAGGGTTAGGGTTAGGGTTAGGGTTAGGACTAGGATTAGGGTTAGGGTTAGGGTTTGGATTAGGGTTAGGGTTTGGTTTTAGGTTTGGGTTATGGTTAGGGTAAGTGTTAGGGTTAGGGTTTAGGGTTAGGGTTAGGTTTAGTGTAAGGTTTCGGTTTGGGTTATGTTTTGTGTTAGGGTTAGGGTTTGAATTGGAATTAGGTTTAGGGTTAGCATTAGGGTTAGGGTTAGGTTTAGGATTAGTGTTTCAGTTAGGGTTAGGGTTAGGGTTAGGGTTTGGGTTCGGGTTAGGGTTAGGTTTAGGTTTAGGGTTTGATTTAGGGTTAGGGTTAGGGTTAGGGTTAGTGTTAGGGTTTGGGTAAGGGTTAGGGTTAGGACTAGGGTTAGTGTTAGGGTTAGGTTTAGGGTTAGCATTAGGGTTAGGATTAGGGTTAGGGTTAGGGTTTGGGTTTTGGTTAGGGTTAGGGTTAGGTTTAGGGTTAAGGTTTGGGTTAGGGTTAGGGTTAGGGTTAGCGTTTGGGTTAGGGTTAGGGTTAGGGTTAGGATTAGGGTTAGGGTTTGTGTTAAGATTAGGGTTTGGGTTTGGGTTAAGGTTAGGGTTAGGGTTTGGGTTAAGGTTACGTTTAGGGTTAGGGTTTGTGTTAGGGTTAGGGTTAGAGTTAGGAGTAGGGTTAGGGTTTACGTTTTTGGTTAGGGTTAGTATTAGGGTTAGTGTTAGGATTACGGTTTGGGTTAGGGTTTAGGTTTGGTTAGGTTTAGGGTTAGGGTTAGGGTTACCGTTAGGTTTAGCATTAGGGTTAGGGTTAGGGTTATGGTTAGGTTTGGTGTTAGGGTTAGGGTAAGCGTCTGGGTTTGGGTTAGGGTTTGGGTTGGGGTTAGGGTTTGGGTTAGGGTTAGGGTTAGTGTTCGGGTTAGGATTTGGGTTAGGGTTAGGTTTAGAGTCGGATTTGGGTTAAAGTTATGATGAAGGTTAAGGGTTGGGTTAGGGTTAGGGTTTGGGTTAGGGTTAGGGTTAGGGTTAGGGTTAGGGTTTGGGTTAGGGTTAGGTTTGAATCTGGGTTAGTATTAGGGTTATGGTTAGTGTTAAGATTATGGTTAGGGTTAGGGTTAGGGTTAGGTTTTGGGTGAGGGTTATGGTTAGGGTTAGGGTTAGACTTAGGTTTAGGGTTAGGGTTAGGGTTAGGGTTAGGGTTCGGATAAGGATGAGGTTTAGGGTTAGGGTTAGGATTAGGGTTATTATTTGGGTTAGGGTTTGGGTTAGGGTTAGTGTTAGGGTTTGGGTTAGTGTTAGAGTTAGGGTTAGAGTTAGGGTTAGGTTTAGGCTTACATTGGGGTTGGGTGAGAGTTAGGGTTAGGGTTAGGGTTTGGGTTTGGTTTAGAGTTAGGGTTAGGTTAGGGTTTGGGTTAGAGTTAGGGTTAGGGTGATGTGTTGGATTCGGGTTATGGTTAGGGTTAGGGTTAGGACTAGGTTTAGGGTTAGGGTTCCGATTAGAGTTAGGTTTAGAGTTTGGGTTTGGGTAAGGGTTAAGCTTAGGGTTAGGGTTAGGGTTAGGGTTAGGGTTAGGGTTAGGGTTAGGGTTAGGACTAGGATTAGGGTTAGGGTTAGTGTTAGGTTTAGGGTTAGGGTTTGGGTTTAGGTTTGGGTTATGGTTAGGGTTAGGGTTTAGGGTTAGGTTTAGGGTTAGGTTTAGGGTTTCGTTTTGGGTTATGTTTTGGGTTAGGTTTATGGTTAGGGTTAGCGTTTGGGTTCGGGTTAGGAATAGGGTTATGATTTGTGTTTGAATTAGGTTTAGGGTTAGCATTAGGGTTAGGGCTAGGTTTAGGATTAGTGTTTCAGTTAGGCTTAGTGTGAGGGTTAGGGTTTGGGTACGGGTTAGGTTTAGGGTTAGGGTTAGGGTTTGATTTAGGTTTAGGGTTAATTTTAGTGTTAGTGTGAGGGTTTGTGTTAGGGTTAGGTTGAGGAAAAGGGTTAGTGATAGGGTTAGGTTTAGGGTTAGCATTAGGGTTAGGATTAGGTTTAGGGTTAGGGTTTGGGTTAGGGTTAGGGTTATAGTCGGATTTGGGTTAGAGTTATGGTGAAGGTTAGGGGTTGGGTTAGGGTTAAGGTTTGGGTTAGGGTTAGGGTTAGGGTTAGGGTTAGGGTTTGGGTTAGGGTTAGGTTTCAATCTGGGTTAGTATTAGGGTTATGGTTAGTGTTAAGATTATGGTTAGGGTTAGGGTTAGGGTTAGGTTTTGGGGGAGGGTTAGGGTTAGGGTTAGGGTTTGACTTAGGTTTAGGGTTAGGGTTAGGGTTAGGATAAGGATGAGGGTTAGGGTTAGGGTTAGGATTAGGGTTATTATTTGGGTTAGGGTTTGGGTTAGGGTTAGTGTTAGGGTTTGGGTTAGTGTTAGAGTTAGGGTTTGAGTTAGGGTTAGGTTTAGGCTTACATTGGGGTTGGGTTAGAGTTAGGGTTAGGGTTAGGGTTTGGGTTTGGTTTAGAGTTAGGGTTAGGTTAGGGTTTGGGTTAGAGTTAGGGTTAGGGTGAGGTGTTGGATTAGGGTTAGAGTTAGGATTAGGGTATGGGTTAGGGTTCCGATTAGAGTTAGGTTTAGAGTTTGGGTTTGGGTAAGGGTTAAGGTTAGGATTAGGGTTAGGGTTAGGGTTAGGGTTAGGGTTAGGGTTAGGGTTAGGACTAGGATTAGGGTTAGGGTTAGTGTTAGGTTTAGGGTTAGGGTTTGGGTTTAGGTTTGGGTTATGGTTAGGGTTAGTGTTAGGGTTAGGGTTTAGGGTTAGGTTTAGAGTTAGGGTTAGGTTTTCGGTTTGGGTTATGTTTTGGGTTAGGTTTAGGGTAAGGGTTAGGGTTTGGGTTCGGGTTAAGAATAGGGTTATGGTTTGAGTTTGAATTAGGTTTAGGGTTAGCATTAGGGTTAGGGTTAGGTTTAGGATTAGTGTTTCAGTTAGGCTTAATGTTAGGGTTAGGGTTTGGGTACAGGTTAGGTTTAGGGTTAGGGTTAACGTTTGATTTAGGGTTAGGGTTAAGGTTAGGGTTAGTGTTAGGGTTTGGGTTAGGGTTAGGGTTAGGAATAGGGTTAGTGATAGGGTTAGGTTTACTGTTACCATTAGGGTTATGGTTAGGTTTTGGGTTAGGGTTTGAATTAGGGTTAGGGTTAGGGTTAGGGTTAGGGTTAGTTTTAGGGTTTGGTTTAGGGTTATGGTTAGGGTTAGGTTTTGGGTGAGGGTTAGAGTTAGGGTTAGGGTTAGGGTTTGTGTTAAGATTAGGGTTTGGGTTTGGGTTAGGTTAGGGTTTGGGTTACAGTTAGGTTTAGGGTTAGGGTTTGGGTTTGGTTTAGTGTTAGGGTTAGGTTAGGGTTTGGGTTAGAGTTAGGGTTAGGGTGAGGTGTTGGATTAGGGTTATGGTTAGGGTTAGGGTTAGGATTAGCGTTAGGGTTAGGGTTCCGATTAGAGTTAGGTTTAGAGTTTGGGTTTGGGTAAGGGTTAAGGTTAGGGTTAGGGTTAGGGTTAGGGTTAGGACTAGGATTAGGGTTAGGGTTAGGGTTAGGATTAGGGTTACGTTTAGGGTTAGGGTTAGGTTTTCGGTTTGGGTTATGTTTTGGGTTAGGGTTAGGGTTAGGGTTAGGGTTTGGGTTCGGGTTAGGGTTAGGGTTAGGGTTTGATTTAGGGTTAAGGTTAGGGTTAGGGTTAGTGTTAGAGTTTGGGTTACGGTTACGGTTAGGAGTAGCGTTAGTGTTAGGGTTAGGTTTAGGGTTAGCATTAGGGTTAGGATTAGCGTTAGGGTTTGGGTTAGGGTTTGGGTTAGGGTTAGGGTTAGGTTTAGGGTTAGGGTTAGGGTTTGTTTTAGGGTTAGGGTTAGGGTTAGGGTTAGGGTCTGGTTAGGGTTAGGGTTAGGATTAGGGTTAGGGTTTGTGTTAAGATCAGGGTTTGGGTTTGGGTTAGGGTTAGGGTTAGGGTTAGGGTTAGAATTAGGGTTAGGGTTAAGGTTAGGGTTAGGGTTAGGGTTACGATAAGGATGTGGGTTAGGGTTAGGGTTAGGATTAGTGTTATTATTTGGGTTATGGTTTGGGTTAGGGTTAGGGTTAGGGTTTGGGTTAGTGTTAGAGTTAGTGTTTGAGTTAGGGTTAGGTATAGGGTTAGGTTAGGATTTGGTTTAGAGTTAGGGTTAGGGTTAGGTTTGGGTTTGGTTTAGAGTTAGGGTTAGGTTTGGGTTTGGGTTAGAGTTAGTGTTAGGGTGAGGTGTTGGATTAGTGATATGGTTAAGGTTAGGGTTAGGATTAGGGTTAGGGTTAGGGTTCCGATTAGAGTTAGGTTTAGAGTTTGGGTTTTGTAAGTGTTAAGGTTAGGGTTAGGGATAGGGATAGGGTTAGGGTTAGGACTTGGATTAGGGTTAGGGTTAGGGTTAGGATTATGGTTAGGGTTTGGATTTAGGTTTTGGTTATGTTTAGGGTAAGTGTTAGGGTTAGGGTTTCGGGTTAGGGTGAGGGTTAGGGTTAGGATTTCGGTTTTGGTTATGTTTTGGGTTAGGTTTAGGGTTAGGGTTAGGGTTTGGGTTCGGGTTAGGATTAGGGTTAGGGTTAGGGTTAGGGTTAGGGTTAGGGTTAGGTTTTGGGTTAGGGTTAGGTTTAGGGTTAGGGT
>JAJHUQ010000065.1:57500-65000 GCA_035773235.1 Eospalax fontanierii | reverse complement strand
GGTTAGGGTTAGGCTTAGGGTTAGGGTTAGGGTTTGGGTTAGGGTTAGGTTTGAATCTGGGTTAGTGTTATGGTTATGGTTAGTGTTAAGGTTATGGTTAGGGTTAGGGTTAGGGTTAGGTTTTGGGTTAGGGTTAGGTTTGGGTTAGGGTTTGGGGTAGGGTTAGGGTTAGGGTTAGAGTTAGGGTTTGGGTTAGGTTTAGGGTTAGGGTTAGGGTTAGGGTTTGGGTTAGGATTAGGGTTAGGGTTAGGGTTTGTGTTAAGATTAGGGTTAGGGTTATGGTTAGAATTAGGGTTAGTGTTAAGGTTAGGGTTAGGGTTAGGGTTAGGATAACTATGAGGGTTAGGGTTAGTGTTAAGATTATGGTTAGGGTTAGGGTTAGGGTTAGGTTTTCTGTTAGAATTAGGGTTAGTGTTAGAATTAGGGTTAGGGTTAGGGTTTGGGTTAGTGTTAGGGTTAGGGTTCGGGTTTGGGGTAGGGTTAGGGTTAGGGTTAGGGTTAGGATTAGGGTTAGTGTTTGGGTTAGGGTTAGGCTTAGGTTTGAATTTGGGTTAGTGTTAGGGCTAGGGTTAGTGTAAAGTTTAGGGTTTGGATTTGGGTTAGGGTTAGGGTTTGAGTTACGATTAGGGTAAAGTTTACGGTTTAGGTTTCGGTTTGGTTTATGGTTAGGGTTAGAGTTATGGTTAGGTTTACGGTTAGGGTTAGGGTTAGGGTGAGGTTTTGGGTTAAGTTTAGGGTTAGGATTAGGGTGTGGTTTTGCCTTAGGGTTTGGATTAGGGTTAGGGTTTGGGTTAGGGTTAGGGTTAGGGTTAGGGTTAGGGTTAGGATTTGGGTTAGGGTTAGGGTTAGGATTCGGGTTTGGTTTAGAGTTAGGGTGAGGGTTAGGGTTAGGGTTAGGGTTAGGGTTAGGGTTAGGGTTAGTTTTAGAGTTTGGGTTTGGGTAAGGGTAAGGGTTAGGGTTACGGTTAGGATAAGGATGAGGGTTAGGGTTAGGGTTAGGATTAGGTTTAGTATTTGGGTTATGGTTTAGGATTGGGTTAGGGTTAGGGTTTGGGTTAGTGTTAGGATTAGGGTTGGGGTTAGGGTTTGGGTTCGGGTTCGGGTTCGGGTTAGGGTTAGGGTTTGAATTAGGGTTAGGGTTAGGGTTAGGGGTAGGGTTAGGGTTAGGATTAGGGTTTGGGTTAGGGTTAGGGTTAGGGTTAGGGTTTGGGTTAGGGTTAGGGTTAGGGTTAGGGTTTGGGTTAGGGTTAGGGTTAGGGTTAGGGTTAGGGTTTGGGTTAGGATTAGGGTTAGGTTTAGGGTTTGGGTTAGGGTTAGGGTTAGGGTTACGGTTAGGGTTAGGATTAGGGTTAGGGTTTGTGTTAAGATTAGGGTTTGGGTTTGGGTTAGGTTTAGGGTTTGATTTAGGGTTAGGGTTAGGGTTAGGGTTAGTGTTAGGGTTTGGGTTAGGGTTAGGGTTAGGACTAGGGTTAGTGTTAGGGTTAGGTTTAGGGTTAGCATTAGGGTTAGGATTAGGGTTAGGGTTAGGGTTTGTGTTAGGGTTAGGTTTAGGGTTAGGGTTAGGGTTTGGGTTAGGGTTAGGGTTAGGGTTAGGGTTTGGGTTAGGGTTAGGGTTAGGGTTAGGGTTAGGGTTAGGGTTTTGGTTGGATTAGGTTTAGGGTTAGGGTTTGGGTTAGGGTTAGGGTTAGGGTTACGGGTAGGGTTAGGATTAGGGTTAGGGTTTGTGTTAAGATTAGGGTTTGGTTTTGGGTTAGGGTTAGGGTTAAGGTTAGGGTTAGGTTTAGAATTAGGGTTAGTGTTAAGGTTAGGGTTAGGGTTAGGGTTAGGATAAGGATGAGGGTTAGGGTTAGGGTTTGGGTTTGGTTTAGAGTCAGGGTTAGGTTAGGGTTTGGGTTAGAGTTAGGGTTAGGGTGAGGTGTTGGATTAGGGTTATGGTTAGGGTTAGCGTTAGGATTAGGGTTACGCTTAGGGTTAGGGTTAGGGTTAGGGTTAGGCTTAGGGTTAGGGTGAGGGTTAGGGTTAGGATTAGTGTTTCGTTTAGGGTTAGGGTTAAGGTTAGGGTTAGGGTTCCGATTAGAGTTAGGTATAGAGTTTGGGTTTGGGTAAGGTTTAAGGTTAGGGTTAGGGTTAGGGTTAGGGTTAGGGTTAGTACTAGGATTAGGTTTAGGGTTAGGGTTAGGATTAGGGTTTGGGTTAGGGTTACGGTTAGGGTTTCGGTTTCGGTTATGTTTTTGGTTAGGTTTAGGTTTAGGGTTCGGGTTAGGGTTAGGGTTAGGTTTAGGGTTAGGATTAGGGTTTGTGTTTGAGTTAGAATTAGAGTTAGGGTTAGAATTAAGGTTAGGGCTATGATTAGGATATGATTTTCAGTTAGGGTTAGGGTTAGGGTTAGGGTTAGGGTAAGGGTTAGGGTTTGATTTAGGGTTATGGTTAGGGTTAGGGTTAGTGTTAGGGTTTGGGTTAGGGTTAGGGTTAAGACAAGGGTTATGTTAGGGTTAGGTTTAGGGTTAGCATTAGGGTTAGGATTAGGGTTAGGGTTAGGGTTTGGGTTAGGGTTAGGGTTAGGGTTAGGGTTAGGGTTAGGGTTTGAGTTAGGGTTAGGGTTAGGGTTTGGGGTAGGGTTAGGTTTACGGTTAGGGTTTGGGTTAGGGTTAGGGTTAGGGTTACGGTTAGGGTTAGGATTAGGGTTAGGGTTTGTGTTAAGATTAGGGTTTGGGTTTGGGTTAGGTTAAGGGTTTGATTTAGGGTTAGGGTTAGGGTTAGCATTAGGGTTAGGATTAGGGTTAGGGTTTGGGTTTGTGTTAGGGTTAGGTTTAGGGTTAGGGTTAGGGTTAGGGTTTGGGTTAGGGTTAGGAAAAAGGTTATGGTTTGGGTTACGGTTAGGGTTAGGGTTAGGGTTAGGGTTTGGGTTCGATTAGGGTTAGGATTAGGGTTTGGGTTAGGGTTAGGGTTAGGGTTAGGGTTAGGATTAGGGTTAGGGTTTGTGTTAAGATTAGGGTTTGGTTTTGGGTTAGGGTTAGGGTTAAGGTTAGGGTTAGGTTTAGAATTAGGGTTAGTGTTAAGGTTAGGGTTAGGGTTAGGGTTAGGATAAGGATGAGGGTTAGGGTTAGGGTTTGGGTTTGGTTTAGAGTTAGGGTTAGGATAGGGTTTGGGTTAGAGTTAGGGTTAGGGTGAGGTGTTGGATTAGGGTTATGGTTAGGGTTAGGGTAAGGATTAGGGTTACGGTTAGGGTTCCGATTAGAGTTAGGTTTAGAGTTTGGGTTTGGGTAAGGGTTAAGGTTAGGTTTAGGGTTAGGGTTAGGGTTAGGGTTAGGATTAGGGTTAGGGTTAGGGTTCCGATTAGAGTTAGGTTTAGAGTTTGGGTTTGGGTAAGGGTTAAGTTTAGGTTTAGGGTTAGGGTTAGGGGTAGGGGTAGGGGTAGGGTTAGGACTAGGATTAGGGTTAGGGTTAGGGTTAGGTTAGGGTTTATGTTAGAGTTAGGGTTAGGGTTAGGGGTTGGATTAGGGTTATGGTTAGGGTTAGGCTTTAGGTTTGGGTTATGGTTAGGGTTAGGCTTAGGGTTTAAGAGTAGGATTAGGGTTAGTGTTAGGGTTTGGGTTAGGGTTAGGGTTACGGTGTGGGTTTGGGTTAGGGTTAGGGTTAGGACTAGGGTTAGTGTTAGGGTTAGGTTTAGGGTTAGCATTAGGGTTAGGATTAGGGTTAGGGTTAGGGTTTGTGTTACGGTTAGGGTTAGGGTTAGGGTTAGAGTTTATGTTAAGGTTAGGGTTAGGGTTAGGGTTTGGGTTATGGTTAGGGTTAGGGTTAGGGTTAGGGTTTGGGTTAGGATTAGGGTTAGGGTTAGGGTTTGGGTTAGGGGTAGGGTTAGGGTTACGGTTAGGGTTAGGATTAGGGTTAGGGTTAGGGTTAAGGTTAGGGTTAGGTTTAGAATAAGGGTTAGTGTTAAGGTTAGTGTTAGGTTTAGGGTTAGGTTTAGGGTTAGATTAGGGTTTGGGTTAGAGTCAGTGTTAGGGTTACGGTTTGGGTTTGCTTTAGAGTTAGGGTTATGTTAGGGTTTGGGTTAGAGTTAGGGTTAGGGTGAGGTGTTGGATTAGGGTTATGTTTAGGGTTAGGGTTTGGGTTAGTGTTAGAGTTAGGGTTTGAGTTAGGGTTAGGTTTAGGCTTACATTGGGGTTTGGGTTAGAGTTAGGGTTAGGGTTAGGGTTTGGGTTTGGTTTAGAGTTAGGGTGAGGTTAGGGTTTGGGTTAGAGTTAGGGTTAGGGTGAGGTGTTGGATTAGGGTTATGGTTACGGTTAGGGTTAGGATTAGGGTTAGGGTTAGGGTTCCGATTAGAGTTAGGTTTAGAGTTTGGGTTTTGGTAAGGGTTACGGTTAGGTTTAGGGTTAGGGTTAGGGTTAGGGTTAGGGTTAGGACTAGGATTAGGGTTATGGTTAGGGTTAGGGTTAGGATTAGGGTTAGGTTTAGGGTTCCGATTAGAGTTAGGTTTAGAGATTGGGTTTGGGTAAGGGTTAAGGTTAGGTTTAGGGTTAGGGTTAGGGTTAGGGTTAGGACTAGGATTAGGGTTAGGGTTAGGGTTTGGATTAGGGTTAGGATTAGGGTTAGGGTCAGGGTTAGGGTTTGTGTTAAGATTTGGGTTTGGGTTAGGGTTAGGGTTAGGACTAGGGTTAGGGTTAGGGTTAGGGTTAGGGTTGGGGTTAGGGTTAGGGTTAGGGTTTGTGTTAAGATTTGGGTTTGGGTTTGGGTTAGGGTTAGGGTTAGGACTAGGGTTAGTGTTAGGGTTAGGTTTAGGGTTAGCATTAGGGTTAGGATTAGGGTTAGGGTTAGGGTTTGTGTTACGGTTAGGGTTAGGGTTAGGGTTAGAGTTTATGTTAAGGTTAGGGTTAGGGTTAGGGTTTGGGTTATGGTTAGGGTTAGGGTTAGGGTTAGGGTTTGGGTTAGGATTAGGGTTAGGGTTAGGGTTTGGGTTAGGGGTAGGGTTAGGGTTACGGTTAGGGTTAGGATTAGGGTTAGGGTTAGGGTTTAGGTTAGGGTTAGGTTTAGAATAAGGGTTAGTGTTAAGGTTAGTGTTAGGTTTAGGGTTAGGTTTAGGGTTAGATTAGGGTTTGGGTTAGAGTCAGTGTTAGGGTTACGGTTTGGGTTTGCTTTAGAGTTAGGGTTATGTTAGGGTTTGGGTTAGAGTTAGGGTTAGGGTGAGGTGTTGGATTAGGGTTATGTTTAGGGTTAGGGTTTGGGTTAGTGTTAGAGTTAGGGTTTGAGTTAGGGTTAGGTTTAGGCTTACATTGGGGTTTGGGTTAGAGTTAGGGTTAGGGTTAGGGTTTGGGTTTGGTTTAGAGTTAGGGTTAGGTTAGGGTTTGGGTTAGAGTTAGGGTTAGGGTGAGGTGTTGGATTAGGGTTATGGTTACGGTTAGGGTTAGGATTAGGGTTAGGGTTAGGGTTCCGATTAGAGTTAGGTTTAGAGTTTGGGTTTTGGTAAGGGTTACGGTTAGGTTTAGGGTTAGGGTTAGGGTTAGGGTTAGGGTTAGGACTAGGATTAGGGTTATGGTTAGGGTTAGGGTTAGGATTAGGGTTAGGTTTAGGGTTCCGATTAGAGTTAGGTTTAGAGATTGGGTTTGGGTAAGGGTTAAGGTTAGGTTTAGGGTTAGGGTTAGGGTTAGGGTTAGGGTTAGGACTAGGATTAGGGTTAGGGTTAGGGTTTGGATTAGGGTTAGGGTTTGGTTTTATGTTTGGGTTATGGTTAGGGTAAGTGTTAGGGTTAGGGTTTAGGGTTAGGATTAGGTTAAGGGAAAGGGTTTCGGGTTGGGTTATGTTTTGGGTTAGGCTTACGGTTACGGTAAGGGTTTGAATTGGAATTAGGTTTAGGGTTAGCATTAGGGTAAGGGTAAGGTTTAGGATTAGTGTTTCAGTTACGGTTAGGGTTAGGGTTAGGGTTAGGGTTAGGGTTAGGGTTAGGGTTAGGGTTTGGGTTAGGGTTAGGCTTAGGTTTGAATTTGGGTTAGTGCTAGGCCTATTGTTAGTGTAAAGTTTACGGTTTGGATTTGGGCTAGGGTTAGGGTTTGAGTTACGATTAGGGTAAAGATTAGGGTTTAGGTTTGGCTTAGGTTTATGGTTAGGGTTTGGGTTATGGTTAGGTTTAGGGTTAGGGTTAGGGTTAGGGTTAGGGTTTGGGTTAAGTTTAGGGTTAGGGTTAGGGTTAGGATTTGGGTTAGAGTTAGGGTTAGGGTTCGGGTTTGGGTTAGAGTTAGGGTGAGGGTTAGGGGTTGGGTTAGGGTTAGGGTTACGGTTAGTATTAGGATTACGGTTAGGGTTCGGATTAGGGTTAGTTTTAGGGTTTGGGTTTGGGTAAGGGTAAGGGTTAGGGTTAGGGTTAGGATAAGGATGAAGGTTAGGTTTAGGGTTAGGATTAGGGTTAGTGTTTGGGTTATGGTTTAGGTTTGGGTTAGGGTTAGGGTTTGGGTTAGTGTTAGAGTTAGGTTTTGAGTTAGGGTTAGGGTTAGGGTTAGGTTAGGATTTGGGTTAGAGTTAGGGTTAGGGTTAGGGTTTGGGTTTGGGTTAGGGTTAGGGTTAGGTTAGGGTTTGGGTTAGAGTTAGGGGTAGGGTTATGGGTTGGATTAGGATTTGGGTTAGAGTTAGGGTTAGGGTTAGGGTTTGGGTTTGGGTTAGGGTTAGGGTTAGGTTAGGGTTTGGGTTAGAGTTAGGGTTAGGGTTATGGGTTGGATGAGGGTTATGGTTAGGGTTAGGTTTAGGATTAGGGTTAGGGTTATTCTTTAGTTTTGGGTTATGGTTAGGGTTAGGGTTAGGGTTTAAGGGTAGGATTAGGGTTAGTGTTACGGTTTGGGTTAGGGTTAGGCTTACGGTGTGGGTTTGGGTTAGGGTTAGGGATAGGGTTAGGGTTTCGGTGTGTGTTATGTTTTGGGTTAGGTTTAGGGTTAGGGTTAGGGTTTCGGTTCGGGATAGGATTAGAGTTAGGGTTTGAGTTTGAATTAGGTTTAGGGTTAGCATTAGGGTTAGGGTTAGGTTTAGGATTAGTGTTTCGGTTAGGGTTAGGGTTAGGGTTTGGGTTAGGGTTAGGGTTAGGATTAGGGGTTAGGTTTAGGTTTAGGGTTATTATAAGGGTTTGGATTAGGGTTAGTGTTAGAGTTTGGGTTTTAATTAGAATTAGGGTTAGTGTTAGGGTTAGGTTTTGTGTTAGTGTTAGGGTTAAGCTTAGTGTTAGTGTTAGGGTTTGGGTTCGGGTTAGGGTTAGGGTTAGAGTTAGGATTATGTTCAGGGTTAGGGATAGATTTAGGGTTTGGTTTAGGAGTAATGTTAAGGTTAGGTTTAGGGTTTGGGTTAGGTTTAGGGTTAGGGTTAGACTTTGGGTTCGGGTTAGGGTTAGGTTTAGGGTTAGGGTTAGGGTTTTAGTTAGGGTTAGGTTTAGGGTTAGGGTTAGGGTTAGGGTTAGGGTTTGGGTTAGGATTAGGGTTAGGATTAGGGTTTGATTTTGAGTTAGGTTTAGGGTTAGCATTA
>JAJHUQ010000065.1:50000-55000 GCA_035773235.1 Eospalax fontanierii | reverse complement strand
GTTAGGGTTTGGGTTAGGGTTAGCGTTAGGGTTAGGGTTAGGGTTTGAGTTAGGGTTAGGGTTAGGGTTTGGGGTAGGGTTAGGGTTACGGTTAGGGTTTGGGTTAGGGTTAGGGTTAGGGTTACGGTTAGGGTTAGGATTAGGGTTAGGGTTTGTGTTAAGATTAGGGTTTGGGTTTGGGTTAGGTTTAGGGTTTGATTTAGGGTTAGGGTTAGGGTTAGCATTAGGGTTAGGATTAGGGTTAGGGTTTGGGTTTGTGTTAGGGTTAGGTTTAGGGTTAGGGTTAGGGTTAGGGTTTGGGTTAGGGTTAGGGTTAAAGTTAGGGTTTGGGTTAGGGTTAGGGTTAGTGTTAGGGTTAGGGTTTGGGTTCGATTAGGGTTAGGATTAGGGTTTGGGTTAGGGTTAGGGTTAGGGTTAGGGTTAGGATTAGGGTTAGGGTTTGTGTTAAGATTAGGGTTTGGTTTTGGGTTAGGGTTAGGGTTAAGGTTAGGGTTAGGTTTAGAATTAGGTTTAGTGTTAAGGTTAGGGTTAGGGTTAGGGTTAGGATAAGGATGAGGGTTAGGGTTAGGGTTTGGGTTTGGTTTAGAGTTAGGGTTAGGTTAGGGTTTGGGTTAGAGTTAGGGTTAGGGTGAGGTGTTGGATTAGGGTTATGGTTAGGGTTAGGGTTAGGATTAGGGTTACGGTTAGGGTTCCGATTAGAGTTAGGTTTAGAGTTTGGGTTTGGGTAAGGGTTAAGGTTAGGTTTAGGGTTAGGGTTAGGGTTAGGGTTAGGATTAGGGTTAGGGTTAGGGTTCCGATTAGAGTTAGGTTTAGAGTTTGGTTTTGGGTAAGGGTTAAGTTTAGGTTTAGGGTTAGGGTTAGGGGTAGGGTTAGGACTAGGATTAGGGTTAGGGTTAGGGTTAGGTTAGGGTTTATGTTAGAGTTAGGGTTAGGGTTAGGGGTTGGATTTGGGTTATGGTTAGGGTTAGGCTTTAGGCTTGGGTAATGGTTAGGGTTAGGCTTAGGGTTTAAGAGTAGGATTAGGGTTAGTGTTAGGGTTTGGGTTAGGGTTAGGGTTACGGTGTGGGTTTGGGTTTTGGTTAGGGTTAGGGTTAGGGTTTCGGTGTGGGTTATGTTTTGGGTTAGGTTTAGGGTTAGGGTTAGGGTTTCGGTTCAGGTTAGGATTAGGGTTAGGGTTTGAGTTTGAATTAGGTTTAGGGTTAGCATTAGGGTTAGGGTTAGGTTTAGGATTAGTGTTTCGGGTAGGGTTAGGGTTAAGGTTAGGGTTAGGGTTCCGATTAGAGTTAGGTATAGAGTTTGGGTTTGGGTAAGGTTTAAGGTTAGGGTTAGGGTTAGGGTTAGGGTTAGGGTTAGGGTTAGGGTTAGTACTAGGATTAGGTTTAGGTTTAGGGTTAGGATTATGGTTAGGGTTAGGGTTAGGGTTAGGGTTAGGGTTAGTACTAGGATTAGGTTTAGGGTTAGGGTTAGGATTATGGTTAGGGTTAGGGTTACGGTTAGGGTTTCGGTTTCTGTTATGTTTTTGGTTAGTTTTAGGGTTAGGGTTAGGGTTAGGGTTAAGACTAGGGTTATGTTAGGGTTAGGTTTAGGGTTAGCATTAGGGTTAGGATTAGGGTTAGGGTTAGGGTTTGGATTAGGGTTAGGGTTAGGGTTAGGGTTAGGGTTTGAGTTAGGGTTAGGGTTAGGGTTAGGGGTAGGGTTAGGGTTACGGTTAGGGGTTGGGGTAGGGTTAGGGTTAGGGGTAGGGTTAGGGGTAGGCTTAGGGATAGGGTTAGGTATAGGGTTAGGGGTAGGGGTAGGAGTTAGTGTTAGGGTTAGGGTTAGGGTTAGGACTAGGGTTAGGTTTAGGGTTAGGCTTAGGGTTAGGGTTAGGGTTAGGGTTAGGGTTTGTGTTAAGATTTGGGTTTGGGTTAGGGTTAGGGTTAGGACTAGGGTTAGGGTTAGGGTTAGGGTTAGGGTTGGGGTTAGGGTTAGGGTTAGGGTTTGTGTTAAGATTTGGGTTTGGGTTTGGGTTAGGGTTAGGGTTAGGACTAGGGTTAGTGTTAGGGTTAGGTTTAGGGTTAGCATTAGGGTTAGGATTAGGGTTAGGGTTAGGGTTTGTGTTACGGTTAGGGTTAGGGTTAGGGTTAAAGTTTATGTTAAGGTTAGGGTTAGGGTTAGGGTTTGGGTTATGGTTAGGGTTAGGGTTAGGGTTAGGGTTTGGGTTAGGATTAGGGTTAGGGTTAGGGTTTGGGTTAGGGGTAGGTTTAGGGTTAC
This sequence comes from Eospalax fontanierii, assembly GCA_035773235.1. Classification (NCBI taxonomy): domain Eukaryota; kingdom Metazoa; phylum Chordata; class Mammalia; order Rodentia; family Spalacidae; genus Eospalax; species Eospalax fontanierii. The sequence goes on along the minus strand of JAJHUQ010000065.1, from coordinate 52,747 downwards.
GGTTAGGGTTAGGATTAGGGTTAGGGTTAGGGTTAAGGTTAGGGTTAGGTTTAGAATAAGGGTTAGTGTTAAGGTTAGTGTTAGGTTTAGGGTTAGGTTTAGGGTTAGGGTTAGGGTTTCGGTTAGGGTTAGGGTTAGGGTTAGGGTTTGGGTTAGGTTTAGGGTTAGGGTTAGGGTTAGGGTTTGGGTTAGGGTTTGGGTTATGGTTAGGGTTTGAGTTAGGGTTAGGGTTAGGGTTAGGGTTTGGGTTAGGATTAGGGTTAGGGTTAGGGTTTGGGTTAGGGTTAGGGTTAGTGTTATGGTTAGGGTTAGGATTAGGGTTAGGGTTTGTGTTAAGATTAGGGTTTGGGTTTGGGTTAGGGTTAGGGTTAGGGTTAGGGTTATGTTTACAATTAGGGTTAGTGTTAAGGTTAGGGTTAGGGTTAGGGTTAGGATAAGGATGAAGGTTAGGTTTAGGTTTAGGATTAGGGTTACTATTTGGGTTATGGTTTGGGTTAGGGTTAGGGTTAGGGTTTGGGTTAGTGTTAGAGTTAGGGTTTGAGTTAGGGTTAGGTTTAGGGTTAGATTAGGGTTTGGGTAAGAGTCAGTGTTAGGGTTACGGTTTGGGTTTGGTTTAGAGTTAGGGTTAGGTTAGCGTTTGGGTTAGAGTTAGGGTTAGGGTGAGGTGTTGGATTAGGGTTATGTTTAGGGTTAGGGTTTGGGTTAGTGTTAGAGTTAGGGTTTGAGTTAGGGTTAGGTTTAGGCTTACATTGGGGTTTGGGTTAGAGTTAGGGTTAGGGTTAGGGTTTGGGTTTGGTTTAGAGTTAGGGTTAGGTTAGGGTTTGGGTTAGAGTTAGGGTTAGGGTGAGGTGTTGGATTAGGGTTATGGTTACGGTTAGGGTTAGGATTAGGGTTAGGGTTAGGGTTCCGATTAGAGTTAGGTTTAGAGTTTGGGTTTTGGTAAGGGTTACGGTTAGGTTTAGGGTTAGGGTTAGGGTTAGGGTTAGGGTTAGGACTAGGATTAGGGTTATGGTTAGGGTTAGGGTTAGGATTAGGGTTAGGTTTAGGCTTCCGATTAGAGTTAGGTTTAGAGATTGGGTTTGGGTAAGGGTTAAGGTTAGGTTTACGGTTAGGGTTAGGGTTAGGGTTAGGGTTAGGACTAGGATTAGGGTTAGGGTTAGGGTTTGGATTAGGGTTAGGGTTTGGTTTTATATTTGGGTTATGGTTAGGGTAAGTGTTAGGGTTAGGGTTTAGGGTTAGGGTTAGGTTTAGGGTAAGGGTTTCGGTTTGGGTTATGTTTTGGGTTAGGTTTACGGTTACGGTTAGGGTTTGAATTGGAATTAGGTTTAGGGTTAGCATTAGGGTTAGGGTTAGGTTTAGGATTAGTGTTTCAGTTACGGTTAGGGTTAGGGTTAGGGTTAGGGTTAGGGTTAGGGTTTGGGTTAGGGTTAGGCTTAGGTTTGAATTTGGGTTAGTGTTAGGGCTATTGTTAGTGTAAAGTTTACGGTTTGGATTTGGGTTAGGGTTAGGGTTTGAGTTACGATTAGGGTAAAGATTAGGGTTTAGGTTTGGGTTAGGTTTATGGTTAGGGTTTGGGTTATGGTTAGGTTTAGGGTTAGGGTTAGGGTTAGGGTTAGGGTTTGGGTTAAGTTTAGGGTTAGGGTTAGGGTTAGGATTTGGGTTAGAGTTAGGGTTAGGGTTCGGGTTTGGGTTAGAGTTAGGGTGAGGGTTAGGGGTTGGGTTAGGGTTAGGGTTACGGTTAGTATTAGGATTACGGTTAGGGTTGGGATTAGGGTTAGTTTTAGGGTTTGGGTTTGGGTAAGGGTAAGGGTTAGGGTTAGGGTTAGGATAAGGATGAAGGTTAGGTTTAGGGTTAGGATTAGGGTTAGTGTTTGGGTTATGGTTTAGGTTTGGGTTAGGGTTAGGGTTTGGGTTAGTGTTAGAGTTAGGTTTTGAGTTAGGGTTAGGGTTAGGGTTAGGTTAGGATTTGGGTTAGAGTTAGGGTTAGGGTTAGGGTTTGGGTTTGGGTTAGGGTTATGGTTAGGTTAGGGTTTGGGTTAGAGTTAGGGTTAGGGTTATGGGTTGGATTAGGATTTGGGTTAGAGTTAGGGTTAGGGTTAGGGTTTGGGTTTGGGTTAGGGTTAGGGTTAGGTTAGGGTTTGGGTTAGAGTTAGGGTTAGGGTTATGGGTTGGATTAGGGTTATGGTTAGGGTTAGGTTTAGGATTAGGGTTAGGGTTATTCTTTAGTTTTGGGTTATGGTTAGGGTTAGGGTTAGGGTTTAAGTGTAGGATTAGGGTTAGTGTTACGGTTTGGTTTAGGGTTAGGCTTACGGTGTGGGTTTGGGTTAGGGTTAGGGATAGGGTTAGGGTTTCGGTGTGTGTTATGTTTTGGGTTAGGTTTAGGGTTAGGGTTAGGGTTTCGGTTCGGGTTAGGATTAGAGTTAGGGTTTGAGTTTGAATTAGGTTTAGGGTTAGCATTAGGGTTAGGGTTAGGTTTAGGATTAGTGTTTCGGTTAGGGTTAGGGTTAGGGTTTGGGTTAGGGTTAGGGTTAGGATTAGGGGTTAGGTTTAGGTTTAGGTTTATTATAAGGGTTTGGATTAGGGTTAGTGTTAGAGTTTGGGTTTTAATTAGAATTAGGGTTAGTGTTAGGGTTAGGTTTTGTGTTAGTGTTAGGGTTAAGCTTAGTGTTAGTGTTAGGGTTTGGGTTCGGGTTAGGGTTAGGGTTAGAGTTAGGATTATGTTTAGGGTTAGGGATAGATTTAGGGTT
>JAJHUQ010000065.1:42500-47500 GCA_035773235.1 Eospalax fontanierii | reverse complement strand
AGGTTTAGGGTTAGCATTAGGGTTAGGATTAGGGTTAGGGTTAGGGTTTGGGTTAGGGTTAGGGTTAGGTTTAGGGTAAGGGTTTGGGTTAGGGTTAGGTTTGAATCTTGGTTAGTGTTAGGGTTATGGTTAGTGTTAAGATTATGGTTAGGGTTAGGGTTAGGTTTTGGGTTAGGGTTAGGTTTAGGGTTAGGGTTAGAATTAGGGTTAGGGTTAGGGTTAGGGTTAGGATTAGGATAAGGATGAGGGTTAGGGTTAGGGTTAGGATTAGGGTTATTATTTGGGTTCTGGTTTGGGTTAGTGTTAGGGTTAGGGTTTGGGTTAGTGTTAGAGTTAGGGTTAGGGTTAGGGTTTGGGTTAGGGTTAGGGTTAGGGTTAGGGTTAGGTTAGGGTTTGGGATAGAGTTAGGGTTAGGGTTGGGGTTTGGGTTTGGTTTAGAGTTAGGGTTAGGTTAGGGTTTGGGTTAGAGTTAGGGTTAGGGTGAGGTTTTGGTTTAGGGTTATGGTTAGGGTAAGGGTTAAGGTTAGGGTTAGGGTTAGGGTTAGGGTTAGGGTTAGGACTAAGATTAGGGTTAGGGTTAGGGTTAGGATTAGGGTTAGGGTTAGGGTTAGGGTTAGGTTTAGGGTAAGTGTTTCAGTTAGGGTTAGGTTTAGGGTTCGGGTTTGGGTTAGAGTTAGGCTGAGGGTTAGGGGTTGGGTTAGGGTTAGGGTTACGGTTACGATTAGGATTACGGTTAGGGTTTGGATTAGGGTTAGGGTTAGGGTTAGGGTTTGGGTATGGGTTAGGATAAGGGTTAGGGTTAGGTTTAGTTTTTGGGTTAGGGTTAGGGTTAGGTTTAGGGTTAGGTTTAGGTTTTGGGTTTGGGTTAGGGTTAGCGTTTGGGTTAGGGTTAGGGTTAGGGTTAGAATTAGGGTTGGGCTTACGGTGTGGGTTTTGGTTGGGGTGAGGGTTGGGGTTGGGGTTTCGGTGTGGGTTATGTTTTGGGTTAGGTTTAGGGTTAGTGTTAGGGTTTCGGTTCGGGTTAGGATTAGGGTTAGGGTTTGAGTTTGAATTAGGTTTAGGGTTAGCATTACGGTTAGGGTAAGTTTTAGGATTAGTGTTTCGGTTAGGGTTAGGGTTAGGGTTTGGGTTAGGGTTAGGGTTAGGATTAGGGGTTAGGTTTAGGTTTAGGGTTATTATTAGTGTTTGGGTTAGGGTTAGTGTTAGGGTTTGGGTTTTAGTTAGAATTAGGGTTAGTGTTAATGTTAGGTTTTGTGTTAGTGTTAGGGTTAAGCTTAGTGTTAGTGTTAGGGTTTGGGTTAGGGTTAGGGTTAGGTTTAGAGTTAGGATTAGGTTTAGGGTTAGGGTTAGATTTAGGGTTTGGTTTAGGAGTAGTGTTAGGGTTAGGTTTAGGGTTTGGGTTAGGTTTAGGGTTACGGTTAGGGTTTGGGTTCGGGTTCGGGTTAGGGTTAGGGTTAGGGGTTGAGTTAGGGTTAGGGTTAGGGTTAGGGGTAGGGTTAGGGTTAGGGTTAGGGTTTGGGTTAGGGTTAGGGTTAGGTTTAGGGTATGGGTTTGGGTTAGGGTTAGGTTTGAATCTTGGTTAGTGTTAGGATTATGGTTAGTGTTAAGATTATGGTTAGGGTTAGGGTTAGGGTTAGGTTTTGGGTTAGGGTTAGGGTTAGGGTTAGGTTAGAATTAGGGTTAGGGTTAGGGTTAGGGTTAGGGTTAGGATAAGATTGAGGGTTAGGGTTAGGGTTAGGATTAGGGTTATTATTTGGGTTCTGGTTTGGGTTAGTGTTAGGGTTAGGGTTTGGGTTAGTGTTAGAGTTAGGGTTAGGGTTAGGGTTTGGGTTAGGGTTAGGGTTAGGGTTAGGGTTAGGTTAGGGTTTGGGATAGAGTTAGGGTTAGGGTTAGGGTTTGGGTTTGGTTTAGAGTTAGGGTTAGGTTAGGGTTTGGGTTAGAGATAGGGTTAGGGTGAGGTTTTGGATTAGGGTTTTGGTTAGGGTAAGGGTTAAAGTTAGGGTTAGGGTTAGGGTTAGGGTTAGGGTTAGGACTAAGATTAGGGTTAGGGTTAGGGTTAGTGTTAGGGTTTGGGTTAGGGTTAGGGTTAGGTTTAGGGTAAGTGTTTCAGTTAGGTTTAGTGTTAGGTTTAGGGTGAGGGTTAGGGTTAGGGTTAGGGTTAGCGTTAGAGTTAGGGTTAGGGTTTCAGTTAGGGTTAGGGTTAGGGTTCAGGTTTGGGTTAGAGTTAGGGTGACGGTTAGGGGTTGGGTTAGGGTTAGGGTTACGGTTAGGATTAGGATTACGGTTAGGGTTTGGATTAGGGTTAGGGTTAGGGTTAGGGTTTGGGTATGGGTTAGGATAAGGGTTAGGGTTAGGTTTAGTTTTTGGGTTAGGGTTAGGGTTAGGTTTAGGGTTAGTTTAGGTTTTGGGTTAGGGTTAGATTTAGCGTTTGGGTTAGGGTTAGGGTTAGGGTTAGGGTTGGGCTTACGGTGTGGGTTTTGGTTAATGTTAGGGTTAGGGTTAGGGTTTGGGTGTGGGTTATGTTTTGGGTTAGGTTTAGGGTTAGTGTTAGGGTTTCGGTTCGGGTTAGGATTAGGGTTAGGGTTTGAGTTTGAATTAGGTTTAGGGTTAGCATTAGGGCTAGGGTAAGTTTTAGGATTAGTGTTTCGGTTAGGGTTAGGGTTAGGTTATGGGTTACGGTTAGGGTTAGGATTAGGGGTTAGGTTTAGGTCTAGGGTTATTATTAGGGTTTGGGTTAGGGTTAGTGTTAGGGATTGGGTTTTAGTTAGAATTAGGTTTAGTGTTACGGTTAGGTTTTGTGTTAGTGTTAGGGTTAAGCTTAGTGTTAGTGTTAGGGTTTGGGTTAGGGTTAGGGTTAGGTTTAGAGTTAGGATTAGGTTTAGGGTTAGGGTTAGATTTAGGGTTTGGTTTAGGAGTAGTGTTAGGGTTAGGTTTAGGGTTTGGGTTAGGTTTAGGGTTAGGGTTAGGGTTTGGGTTCGGGTTCGGGTTAGGGTTAGGTTTAGGGTTTGAGTTAGGGTTAGGGTTAGGGTTAGGGGTAGGGTTAGGGTTAGGGTTAGGGTTTGGGTTAGGGTTAGGGTTAGGGTTTGGGTTAGGGTTAGGGTTAGGGTTAGGGTTTGGGTTAGGGTTAGTGTTAGGGTTAGGGTTAGGGTTTGGGTTAGGATTAGGGTTAGGGTTAGGGTTTGGGTTAGGGTTATGGTTAGGTTTACGGTTAGGGTTAGGATTAGGGTTAGGGTTTGTGTTAAGATTAGGGTTTGGGTTTGGGTTAGGTTTAGGGTTAGGTTTAGGGTTTGATTTAGGGTTAGGGTTAGGGTTAGGGTTAGGGTTAGTGTTAGGGTTTGGGTTAGGGTTAGGGTTAGGACTAGGGTTAGTGTTAGGGTTAGGTTTAGGGTTAGCATTAGGGTTAGGATTAGGGTTAGCGTTAGGGTTTGGGCTAGGGTTAGGGTTAGGATTAGGGGTTAGATTTAGGTTTAGGGTTATTATTAGGGTTTGGGTTAGGGTTAGTGTTAGGGTTTGGGTTTTAGTTAGAATTAGGGTTAGAGTTAGTGTTAGGTTTTGTGTTAGTGTTAGGGTTAAGCTTAATTTTAGTGTTAGGGTTTGGGTTAGGGTTAGGGTTAGGTTTAGAGTTAGGATTAGGTTTAGGGTTAGGGTTAGATTTAGGGTTTGGTTTAGGAGTAGTGTTAGGGTAAAGTTTAGGGTTTGGGTTAGGTTTAGGGTTAGGGTTAGGGTTTGGGTTCGGATTCGAGTTAGGGTTAGAGTTAGGGTTTGTGTTAGGGTTAGGGTTAGGGTTAGGGGTAGGGTTAGGGTTTGGGTTAGGGTTAGGCTTAGGGTTAGGGTTAAGGTTTGGGTTAGGGTTAGGGTTAGGGTTAGGGTTTGGGTTAGGGTTAGGGTTAGGGTTAGGGTTAGGGTTTGGGTTAGGATTAGGGTTAGGTTTAGGGTTTGGGTTAGGGTTATGGTTAGGTTTACGGTTAGGGTTAGGATTAGGGTTAGGGTTTGTGTGAAGATTAGGGTTTGGGTTTGGGTTAGGTTTAGGGTTAGGTTTAGGGTTTGATTTAGGGTTTGGGTTAGGGTTAGGGTTAGGACTAGGGTTAGTGTTAGGGTTAGTTTTAGGGTTAGCATTAGGGTTAGGATTTGGGTTAGGGTTAGGGTTTGTGTTAGGGTTAGGGTTAGGGTTAGGGTTAGGGTTTGGGTTAGGGTTAGGGTTAGGTTTAGGATTTGGGTTAGGGTTAGGGTTAGGGTTAGGGTTAGGGTTAGGGTTTGGGTTAGGATTAGGGTTAGGGTTAGGGTTTGGGTTAGGGTTAGGGTTAGGGTTACGGTTAGGGTTAGGATTAGGGTTAGGGTTTCTGTTAAGATTAGGGTTTGGTTTTGGGTTAGGGTTAGGGTTAAGGTTAGGGTTAGGTTTAGAATTAGGGTTAGTGTTAAGGTTAGGGTTAGGGTTAGGGTTAGGATAAGGATGAGGGTTAGGGTTAGGGTTAGGATTAGGGTTATTCTTTGGGTTATGGTTTGGGTTAGGGTTAGGGTTAGGATTTGGGTTAGTGTGATAGTTATTTTTTGAGTTAGGGTTAGGTTTAGGGTTAGGTTAGGGTTTGGGTTAGAGTTAGGGTTAGGGTTAGGTTTTGGGTTTGGTTTAGAGTTAGGGTTAGGTTAGGGTTTGGGTTAGAGTTAGGGTTAGGGTGAGGTGTTGGATTAGGGTTATGGTTAGGGTTAGGGTTAGGATTAGGGTTACGGTTAGGGTTCCGATTAGAGTTAGGTTTAGAGTTTGGGTTTGGGTAAGGGTTAAGGTTAGGTTTAGGGTTAGGGTTAGGGTTAGGGTTAGGATTAGGTTTAGGGTTAGGGTTCCGATTAGAGTTAGGTTTGGAGTTTGGTTTTGGGTAAGGTTTAAGTTTAGGTTTAGGTTTAGGGTTAGGGGTAGGGGTAGGACTAGGATTAGGGTTAGGGTTAGGGTTAGGTTAGGGTTTATGTTAGAGTTAGGGTTAGGGTTAGGGGTTGGATTAGGTTTATGG
>JAJHUQ010000065.1:17500-20000 GCA_035773235.1 Eospalax fontanierii | reverse complement strand
GGTTTGGGTTTGGGTTAGGGTTAGGGTTAGGTTTAGGGTTTGATTTAGGGTTAGGGTTAGGGTTAGGGTTAGTGTTAGGGTTTGGGTTAGGATTAGGGTTAGGACTAGGGTTAGTGTTAGGGTTAGGTTTAGGGTTAGCATTAGGGTTAGGATTAGGGTTAGGGTTAGGGTTTGTGTTAGGGTTAGGGTTAGGGTTAGGGTTAGGGTTTGGGTTAGGGTTAGGGTTAGGGTTAGGGTTTGGGTTAGGGTTAGGGTTAGGGTTAGGGTTAGGGTTTGGGTTAGGATTAGGGTTAGGGTTAGGGTTTGGGTTAGGGTTAGGGTTAGGGTTACGGTTAGGGTTAGGATTAGGGTTAGGGTTAGGGTTAAGGTTAGGGTTAGGTTTAGAATTAGGGTTAGTGTTAAGGTTAGGGTTAGGGTTAAGGTTAGGGTTAGGGTTAGGGTTTCGGTTAGGGTTAGGGTTAGGGTTAGGGTTAGGGTTTGGGTTAGGGTTAGGGTTAGGGTTAGGTTTTGGGTTAGGGTTAGGGTTATGGTTAGGGTTTGAGTTAGGGTTAGGGTTATTGTTAGGGTTTGGGTTAGTTTTAGGGTTAGGGTTAGGGTTTGGGTTAGGGTTAGGGTTAGGGTTACGGTTAGGGTTAGGATTAGGGTTAGGGTTTGTGTTAATATTAGGGTTTGGGTTTGGGTTAGGGTTAGGGTTAGGGTTAGGGTTAGGGTTAGGTTTACAATTAGGGTTAGTGTTAAGTTTAGGTTTAGGGTTAGGGTTAGGATAAGGATGAAGGTTAGGGTTAGCGTTAGGATTAGGGTTACTATTTGGGTTATGGTTTGGGTTAGGGTTAGGGTTAGGGTTTGGGTTAGTGTTAGAGTTAGGGTTTGAGTTAGGGTTAGGTTTATGGTTAGATTACGGTTTGGGTTAGAGTCAGTGTTAGGGTTACGGTTTGGGTTTGGTTTAGAGTTAGGGTTAGGTTAGGGTTTGGATTACAGTTAGGGTTAGGGTGAGGTGTTGGATTAGGGTTATGGTTAGGGTTAGATTTTGGGTTAGTGTTAGAGTTAGGGTTTGAGTTAGGGTTAGGTTTAGGCTTACATTGGGGTTTGGGTTAGAGTTAGGGTTAGGGTTAGGGTTTGGGTTTGGTTTAGAGTTAGGGTTAGGTTAGGGTTTGGGTTAGAGTTAGGGTTAGGGTGAGGTGTGGGTTATGTTTTGGGTTACGTTTAGGGTTAGGGTTAGGGTTTCGGTGTGGGTTATGTTTTGGGTTAGGTTTAGGGTTAGGATTAGGGTTTCGGTTCAGGTTAGGATTAGGGTTAGGGTTTGAGTTTGAATTAGGTTTAGGGTTAGCATTAGGGTTAGGGTTAGGTTTAGGATTAGTGTTTCGGTTAGGGTTAGGGTTAGGGTTAGGGATAGGGTTCCGATTAGATTTAGGTTTAGAGTTTGGGTTTGGGTAAGGTTTAAGGTTAGGGTTAGGGTTAGGGTTAGGTTTAGGTTTAGGGTTAGGGTTAGTACTAGGATTAGGTTTAGGGTTAGGGTTAGGATTAGGGTTAGGGTTAGGGTTAGGGTTTCGGTTTGGGTTATGTTTTGGGTTAGGTTTAGGGTTAGGGTTAGGGTTAGGGTTAGGGTTAGGGTTAGGATTGGAGTTAGGCTTTGAGGTTGAATTAGGATTAGGGACAGTATTAGGGATAGGATTAGGATTAGGATAAGTGTTTCAGTTAGGGCTAGGGCTAGGGTGAGGGTTAGAGTGAGGGTTAGGGTTTGATTTAGGGTTATGGTTAGGGTTAGGTTTAGTTTTGGGGTTTGGGTTAGGGTTAGGGTTAAGACTAGGGTTATGTTAGGGTTAGGGTTAGGGTTAGGGTTAGGGTTAGGGTTAGGGTTAGGGTTAGGGTTAGGATTAGTGTTAGGGTTTGGGTTAGGGTTAGGCTTACGATGTGCGTTTTGGTTAGGGTTAGGGTTAGGGTTAGGTTTTGGGTTAGGGTTAGGGTCATGGTTAGGGTTTGACTTAGGGTTAGGGTTTGGGTTAGGGTTAGGGTTAGGGTTAGGGTTACGGTTAGGGTTAGGATTAGGGTTAGGGTTAGGGTTAAGGTTAGGGTTAGGTTTAGAATTAGGGTTAGTGTTAAGGTTAGGGTTAGGGTTAGGGTTAGGGTTAGGGTTAGGGTTTCGGTTAGGGTTAGGGTTAGGGTTAGGGTTAGGGTTTGGGTTAGGGTTAGGGTTAGGGTTAGGTTTTGGGTTAGGGTTAGGGTCATGGTTAGGGTTTGAGTTAGGGTTAGGGTTTGGGTTAGGGTTTGGGTTAGGTTTAGGGTTAGGGTTAGGGTTTGGATTAGGGTTAGGGTTAGGGTTACGGTTAGGGTTACGATTAGGGTTAGGGTTTGTGTTAATATTAGGGTTTGGGTTTGGGTTAGGGTTAGGGTTAGGGTTAGGGTTAGGTTTACAATTAGGGTTAGTGTTAAGGTTAGGGTTAGGGTTAGGGTTAGGGTTAGGACTAGGATTAGGGTTAGGGATTAGGGTTAGGGTTAGGAT
>JAJHUQ010000065.1:0-2500 GCA_035773235.1 Eospalax fontanierii | reverse complement strand
TAGGGTTAGGGTTAGGGTTAGGGTTAGGGTTCCGATTAGATTTAGGTTTAGAGTTTGGGTTTGGGTAAGGTTTAAGGTTAGGGTTAGGGTTAGGGTTAGGTTTAGGTTTAGGGTTAGGGTTAGTACTAGGATTAGGTTTAGGGTTAGGGTTAGGATTAGGGTTAGGGTTAGGGTTAGGGTTTCGGTTTGGGTTATGTTTTGGGTTAGGTTTAGGGTTAGGGTTAGGGTTAGGGTTAGGGTTAGGGTTAGGGTTAGGATTAGGGTTAGGGTTTGAGTTTGAATTAGGTTTGGGGTTAGCATTAGGGTTAGGGTTAGGTTTAGGATAAGTGTTTCAGTTAGGGTTAGGGTTAGGGTTAGGGTTAGGGTGAGGGTTAGGGTTTGATTTAGGGTTATGGTTAGGGTTAGGTTTAGTTTTAGGGTTTGGGTTAGGGTTAGGGTTAAGACTAGGGTTATGTTAGGGTTAGGGTTAGGGTTAGGGTTAGGGTTAGGGTTAGGGTTAGGGTTAGGATTAGTGTTAGGGTTTGGGTTAGGGTTAGGCTTACGATGTGCGTTTTGGTTAGGGTTAGGATTAGGGTTAGGTTTTGGGTTAGGGTTAGGGTCATGGTTAGGGTTTGAGTTAGGGTTAGGGTTTGGGTTAGGGTTAGGGTTAGGGTTACGGTTAGGGTTAGGATTAGGGTTAGGGTTAGGGTTAAGGTTAGGGTTAGGTTTAGAATTAGGGTTAGTGTTAAGGTTAGGGTTAGGGTTAGGGTTAGGGTTAGGGTTAGGGTTTCGGTTAGGGTTAGGGTTAGGGTTAGGGTTAGGGTTTGGGTTAGGGTTAGGGTTAGGGTTATGTTTTGGGTTAGGGTTAGGGTCATGGTTAGGGTTTGAGTTAGGGTTAGGGTTTGGGTTAGGGTTTGGGTTAGGTTTAGGGTTAGGGTTAGGGTTTGGATTAGGGTTAGGGTTAGGGTTACGGTTAGGGTTACGATTAGGGTTAGGGTTTGTGTTAATATTAGGGTTTGGGTTTGGGTTAGGGTTAGGGTTAGGGTTAGGGTTAGGTTTACAATTAGGGTTAGTGTTAAGGTTAGGGTTAGTGTTAGGGTTAGGGTTAGGACTAGGATTAGGGTTAGGGTTAGGGTTAGGGTTAGGATTAGGGTTAGGGTTAGGCTTCCGATTAGAGTTAGGTTTAGAGTTTGGGTTTGAGTAAGGGTTAAGTTTAGGTTTAGGGTTAGGGTTAGGGGTAGGGTTAGGACTAGGATTAGGGTTAGGGTTAGGGTTAGGTTAGGGTTTATCTTAGAGTTAGGGTTAGGGTTAGGGGTTGGATTAGGGTTATGGTTAGGGTTAGGCTTTAGGTTTGGGTTATGGTTAGGGTTAGGGTTAGGGTTTAAGGGTAGGATTAGGGTTAGTGTTAGGGTTTCGGTTAGGGTTAGGGTTACGGTGTGGGTTTGGGTTTGCGTTAGGGTTAGGGTTAGGGTTTCGGTGTGGGTTATGTTTTGGGTTAGGTTTAGGGTTAGGGTTAGGGTTTCGGTTCAGGTTAGGATTAGGGTTAGGTTTGAGTTTGAATTAGGTTTAGGGTTAGCATTAGGGTTAGGGTTAGGTTTAGGATTAGTGTTTCGGTTAGGGTTAGGGTTAGGGTTAGGGTTAGGGTTCCGATTAGATTTAGGTTTAGAGTTTGGGTTTGGGTAAGGTTTAAGGTTAGGGTTAGGGTTAGGGTTAGGGTTAGGGTTAGGGTGAGGGTTAGGGTTTGATTTAGGGTTATGGTTAGGGTTAGGGTTAGTGTTAGGGTTTGGGTTAGGGTTAGGGTTAAGACTAGGGTTATGTTAGGGTTAGGTTTAGGGTTAGCATTAGGGTTAGGTTTGGGGTTATGGTTAGGGTTGGGGTTAGGGTTAGGGTTAGGGTTAGGGTTTCGGTTAGGGTTAGGGTTATGGTTAGGGTTTGAGTTAGTGTTAGGGTTAGGGTTAGGGTTTGGGTTAGGATTAGGGTTAGTGTTAGGGTTTGGGTTAGGGTTAGGCTTACGGTGTGCGTTTTGGTTAGGGTTAGGGTTAGGGTTAGGGTTTCGGTGTGGGTTATGTTTTGGGTTAGGTTTAGGGTTAGGGTTAGGATTTCGGTTCGGTTTAGGATTAGGGTTAGGGTTTGAGTTTGAATTAGGTTTAGGGGTAGCATTAGGGTTAGGGTAAGGTTTAGGAGTAGTGTTTCGGTTAGGGTTAGGGTTAGGGTTAGGGTTTGGGTTAGGGTTAGGGTTAGGATTAGGGGTTGGGCTTGGGTTTAGGGATATTAATAGGGTTTGGGTTAGGGTTAGTGTTAGGGTTTGGGTTTTAGTTAGAATTAGGGTTAGTGTTATGGTTAGGTTTTGTGTTAGTGTTAGGGTTAAGCTTAGTGTTAGTGTTAGGGTTTGGGTTAGGGTTAGGGTTAGGTTTAGAGTTAGGATTATGTTTAGGGGTAGGGTTAGATTTAGGGTTTGGTTTAGGAGTAGTGTTAGGGTTAGGTTTAGGGTTTGGGTTAGGTTTAGGGTTAGGGTTAGGGT
>JAJHUQ010000064.1:3297500-3302656 GCA_035773235.1 Eospalax fontanierii | reverse complement strand
GGATTAGGAGAACACCCACACACCCACACACCCACACACCCACCCCCACACACACACGCCACGCCACGCCACACCAGACACGGATCAAACCACCCGAAGCAGCAACCTTCACAGCCACGGCGGCGGCCATCTTTCCAACACCGCCCCCCACCCCCGAACACCTCCTCTCCCGTCCCCAGCCTTCACCATCTCACATAAGAACAGCACCCGCTAGGTGTCGCCCACAGACTGTCAAAAAACTTCGGGGGCCTGGGAGGTGCATGGCTGAGAAGCCTGGCTGAGAAGGCCTCACCCTACGGGGATTAGGAGAACGAACACACACACACACACACACACACACACACACACACACACACACACGCGCGCGCGCGCGCGCACACACAGCACCCGGGGAGGAGACCCAACCCAGCACGACTCGACTCTTGTCCGTCCATCCATCCGTCCATCCGCCCATCCATCCATGCACAGATGAAAACAAACACTCAGCTCCCTCCCGTCATGGGGCCACTTTCCACGGACAGGGAAAAGACAGAGACACAGAAATACATCTCCTTTCATCTCATCTATCTGTGTATCTATGTATCTATCATCTACCTACATATAGATAGATGGGTAAATTTAGAACTGTATATAGATATAGATAAAGATATAAATCTATCTCCCAGAGCGGCCTACTTCTTGCTGCTCCCTGCTCCTAGTGGCAGCACTGTCAAGTTCCTGCTGCTGCTGCTGCTGATGCTGAGGAGGGAGGAAGAGAGACGTGTGGGATCAGACAAGCAGCTGTCAGGATGGTTAGGGTTAGGGTTAAGGTTAGGATTAGGCTTATGGTTAGGGTTAGGATAAGGGTACCTGCGACCAAGGTAAATGATATGAGTCTTTTTCTGTTCTCTGACCTCCACATTTGTATGACAGGTGTGTGCTACTGTGTTGGGCTCTGCTGTTTCTCTTATCCCCCAGCCTAATCCGTGAGGCCAGGTGTCTTTGGTTGTCTTTCTCACTCTCATGAGATGATGAGATGAGATGAGATGAGATGAGATGAGATGAGATGAGATGAGATGAGATGAGATGAGATGGGCTCTTTCCGGACCAGGTCAGATAGCTGGCTAACATTTTTCTCGCACTCTCTGTATTATTTCTTTCTCTGAATAGTTGCCCCACCTCGTGTCTTTCCCTGTCTGTGGGATGCTGGGTTGGGTCTCCTCCCAGTGGTGTGTGTGAGCGTGTGTGTGTGCCTCCTAATCCCCGTAGGGTGAGGCCTTCTCAGCCAGGCTTCTCAGCCATGCACCTCCCAGGCCCCCGGAGTTTTTTGACAGTCTGTGGGCGACACCTAGCGGGTGCTGTTCTTATGTGAGATGGTGAAGGCTGGGGACGGGAGAGGAGGTGTTGGGGGGTGGGGGGGCGGTGTTGGAAAGATGGCCGCCGCCGTGGCTGTGAAGGTTGCTGCTTCGGGTGGTTTGATCCGTGTCTGTTGTGGCGTGGCGTGGCGTGTGTGTGTGTGTGTGTGTGTGTGTGTGGTGTGTCTGTCTGTCTGCACTCCAGTGACTTTCTTTCCTTCCTTCCTTCCTTCCTTCCTTCCTTCCTTCCTTCCTTCCTTCTTCTTCTTCTTTCTTTCTTTCTTTCTTTCTTTCTTTCTTTCTTTCTTTCTTTCTTTCTTTCTTTCTTCTTTCTTTCTTTCTTCTGTGACTGCTCTGAGATGAAGCCAGTTTGGCAGGTTAGGGTGGGGTGGGGAGGGGAGGACATGCCAGTCTTTCTGACAAGGGCATCTTCTTTCACGTCAACGGTCACATTAAGGCTCGCTCCCTCCCCCCCGTCCTGTGGCACCGCTACCCCACCCCCAGGCTCTCAGGCAAACTCTGTCTCCCTACAACCAGGTCCGTGTCTGTCACCCCTGGGTGCTGTCAACTACGTAGACGGCCCCTGCTCCCCACGTTAGGCAGTTCTGCAGCATTCTGAGGTATTTCCTGACTGACGTGATATTGATGTCCCCGTCGTTCCCCCCTTCTCCCCCACCGTTCCCCACCCCGGACCGCCTTCCACCCTTCCACCTAGGTGCCTCCTGTGCGACCCTGTCCGGTTCGCGTCCCCCTCCCGCTCCCCACTGACCGGACGATGCGAGAAGGTGGGATCGGAGCGATTCCTCTTCCGCTTTCATCGTGTCCTGCCTTGGTTTCGTTTTTGCTGCCCCCGCCCCGCCCCGATCCCCTGCGTATGCCGGCCAGCCGGGTTCTCTGGTTTCTGCGGGGACACCGCACGCCGCCGCCGGTGGTGCGCACCCGGCAGGACACATCACCCCCTCTACACGCCGTGCTCCCGCCTCTCGTGACTGCCGGCCCGGAGACGAGCGGCGAGCGAGACCGGGGATCCGCGGTGGCGCTGTGGCTGTCTGAGACGGCTGTCTGGCGCCATCTGGCGGTGGCCTTCTGTGTCGCCGAGTCCCCCGGTCCCCGGCAGTCTGCGAGGGATGTCGTTTGGCTGCTGTGAGCCGGGCAGAGTCCCGTCAGGTCCAGGCCGCTAGGCGGGAGTGTGGCGACATGCGACAGCTGTCGCGAGTCGTCCGTTTCAAGGAGTTTGTCCCGGCAGCATGGGTGTGTGCGTGCCTGTGGCTGCTTGCTCGCGACCGACCGAGTAGGAGGGTGAACGCCGCCGTCGCTCTCCGTGGCTAGCGCGGTCCCGGGGCTGCCCCGGCCGGTCGACCAGCACTCTTTTCTGCTTCCGAACCCGGCTGCCCGCGGCGAGTGCCCCTGTAGACGGTTGGTTCGGTCCGTGTACCCGGTGGTCGGAGGCTTGGGGCTTTTTTTTTTTTTTTTTCCTTCTTCCCCTCTCCCAAGTCTCCTCCGAGGCTGATCTCGGCATTGTGTCCGGGGAGGGTGCGGGGGACCCGGCGCCGCCCCGGCCGGGCACCCGCTGGTCGGCAGACCTCCCCTCCGAGTGTCCCCTCTTGCCGTCCAGCCGCCCGGGGACCGGTCTCGGTACCGTGCCGCGGGGGACCGTCCTCCGACCCGTGCGAGGGCCGTGCCCTTGTGCCGTCGGATCCGTTCCTCGAGCGAGGATGACCGTGGAAGTGTGTCCCTGAGAGCTGGCTCCTCGTTGCGAGGATGTCGCCCCTAGCCCACGTGTGTGGGACTTTGCGCGTTCTGCTCGGCCCAAGTGGGTCGACCAGTTGTTCCTGTGAGCTCCGGTTGTCTCTCACGATGGGGACAATTTAGACACAGGTGGCTGGGGTGACCTTCCCAAGGGTCCCCGGTGGTACGTGAATTGTCCCCGCTGCCTGATGTCATTGTCCCCTTAGATCTGCCCGTGCCATTTTGTACCTGCAGATAGGTGCTGACACGCTGTTCTTCGTTTGTGGCGCTGAGGGACTGGCGGCCTCTGGGATTGCCGTTTGGCCGAAGCGAGCCGGGCCATTGCTTGTGCTTTTTCCCTCCTGTCGCTCTGCTCTCGGTCTGGGCCCGCCCGAGGCTTCGCCACGTCGCCCCACCGTGCTCCGCGGCCCTCCTTCCCGCTGGCGGGTTCGCGTCAGGGCCCTCGTGGCGACCGTTGATGTTGCGTGTCAGTGTTTTTTTTTTTTTTAATAAAACTTTTTCCCCGCCGGTCGCTTGTGCTTTTCTCGCCCTTTACCTTTCTCTGAGCATCTGGTGGCCTGGTGGCGTTGCCGTTCCGCGTTGGCTGCGCTTTTCTTCCCCGGTTCCTCCGCGCCCGCCTGTTTGCTTTTTGTCCGTTGCCCGTGGAGTCCCGGACCTCCTGGGCTGCCTTTTGAGCAGCCTCCCGAGTGCTGCTTTTTTTTTTCTTTTTCTTTTTTTCCTTTTTTTCTATTTTTTTTTCTTTTTTTTTTTTTAAACTTTTAAAAATTTTTTTAAGAAATTTTTCTGCTTCGTCTCTTTTTTTTTTTTTTTTTTTTTTTTCTTTCCCGTTCTCAGGCTTTCCCGACTGTCCTGAGTTTGAGCCTTCCCGTGTGCTCTGCTTGCCCACCTCGTCTCTGGAGTGTCCGCCTCCCGATCCGGATGCCCGCCTTGGCGATGTTTCGTTCTCTCGCTGGATCGATGTGGTGCTCTCACGCTGTCTTCGGGCCCGGGCCAAAAGCCGCGTCAGGCGAGGGACGGACGTTCATGGCGAATGAGGCCGCTCTTCTCGCTCTGCCCGCGGGCCTCTGTCCTCTCCTCCCCACCGTCGGTGGTGTGTGGAAGGCAGGGGTTGCGGTATCGGGTTCGACCTCGCTTTCCCGCCCTGCCCCTCGAGGTCGGGATCCCGGGACGCAACGGGTTGCGTCGTCGGCTCGCGTCGGCCCCCTTTACCCCACCGGGGGGAAGGGGGGGTCGCCGTTGCTGCGCCGCGCGCTCCTCCCGAACGGCGCGTGTGCGTCCCTGCCTCGGCTCCTCGCGTCGGTGCTCCTGGAGCGCTCCGGGCTGATGTAAAGGTGCACGAGGCTGAGCGGCGGTCGTCGTTTCCCGTCCCCGGTGCCACCGCTCCGGCCCGCCCGTGCGGCGTCGCGTGTCTCGTTGGGGAGTCTGTGCCTCGCTTGAGGGAAGGCTGCAGGTGTGTGAGACCCGGGGGGTCGAGGCGGTAGCGCGTATCGTGCGGCGTAGGGCTCTCGTCCCTTCCCGTGGGGCGTCTGCCCCGTCTTTCCCGTCGAGCGCGGGGACGACGGCCGGGTCTGAGTGCGCGTCGGCGCCCCCGACGTGTGAGCGATCGCGGCGGGCCGGCCCTTCGGAGATTTCTGCGCTCCCGTCGTCGCCACCCAGCGGCGAGAGGGCCCGGCCGCGTGGGGGCTGCCCCGCATCTGCTGGGCTCCCCTGTCCGCGGACGCTCGAGGTGACCCGTAGAGCCGCGCCTCCTTTTTATACCGCAGACCCCCCACGACGTCCTCGTGCGTCTCCTCCCTTTCGACGTCACGCCCCGCGTGCGGTACACGGCCGTGACGCGGGCCTCCGGGGTTCGGCGGGTTCCGTCCCGCTCTCAGCGAGAAGGCTTCTCTAGCGATCCGAGGAGGGCGTGCGACGGCCGCGGGGGTTTCCGAAGCCCGCCCGTGTCCGCACGCCCCGTCTCTCTGCGCGCGTAGCGGCCGTCCCACGAGTGGGCGACTGTCGACGTGAGTAGGCCTGGGCTGCCCTCCTCTCTTTCCCCCTCGGGGGTTGAGGCCAGGGGTCCGCCGGTTCCCC
>JAJHUQ010000064.1:3057500-3285000 GCA_035773235.1 Eospalax fontanierii | reverse complement strand
CGTCCCTCCGTCCCTCTGTCCCTCCCTTTTTTTTTTTTCTTTTCTTCTCCTCCCTTAATTTTCTTGTGTTTCTGTTTTTGTGCTCCGCCTCTCCAGGACCCGCCCACCCACCCACCCACCGTCTTTTCGGCAGGTCGACCAGTTGTCCCGTTTTCTTCGCCTTCGGGAGAGAATGGATTCTGGTAATGTTGGATTGCGTTACTTCCTGTCCCCGACCTCCACTCCCCGGTATCTCCTTTTAAAGTTTTTTTATTTTATCTACGTCGGGGACGGGGGAGGGAGGCTGTTTTTCACCTTCACTTTGGCCTTTCATTCATTCATTCATTCCTTCTTTGAATGCTTTAAATTTTTAAAATGACTCCCCCCCCCCTCCTGCTCCTCCTCCTCCTCTTTCCAGCGGCACCCCTGTAGAGGTGGACAGAGGCAAACTTTCTTTCGGTCTTCTGTGTTCGTGGTTCACACACAAAAGAAGTTGCGGTAGTCCCCTCCCCTCCCCTCCCCTCCCCTCCCCTCCCCTTCTCTTTCCTTTCTATCCACACAGGATCAGTCAGAGCCCAACTGTCTCCATCCTAAGCGACAGAATGAGGAACTGGTGACACACGCAAAGAGCTGAAACCCGCCTGGCACTTTCTTGCTTGCTGCTGAGAGAGAGAGAGAGAGAGAGAGAGAGAGAGAGAGAGAGAGAGAGAGAGAGAGAGAGAGACTCGATTCTCTCTCGGTTTGGGATTTTGAAAGTGGCCTGTCTGGCCTGGACCTGGACCGGCCATTTTTTCTGTACTTCTTTGTATTTTTTTGGTATTGTTTGGGGCTATTTTTTGTATTGCGTCCTGCTATGGCCATTAGTGTGGAATTCAGAGCGTTTGACAGTATCATACGGAAATGGAACTAGTTTTTTAGTATTGGTATTATTGATGTAGATAGGTCCCATCATTCCTGATGAATAATTAGATAGGAATATGGGATTTTGTTTTCTCCTAATATGATCGTATGCTCGTTTTCGAAAGTGGGTTGCATCTTGTTCTTCCTTGAATTCTACCAAAGAACGCTTACGTGTATGTGTGTCAGCATTACGATCTGGTATAGGTTTGTCTTCTATTCTTACTGAATTCCACGGTGGTGGCGTGAGGATCCGTTACATATGTAAACAGGCTATACGAGATGGAGCCCGGAGGGGTAGGAGATTTCGATCGACAAGTGGAAAATTACGAGTTTGCTGTGAAATCGAGATTAAGGATGGAAAGTCACAACTTTGCCGTGGAGACGCTCGCGTCTGCTTATCCGTCGACGACGCGGACCGACGCCCGCGAGACGGAGGAACGCCACGCCGCGGACGGCGGACCCGTGACGGCCGCGGCCCGGGGTCACGTCGCCCGGCGCTCCCGAACCGGGAGGGACCCGACCGTCGCTCGGGGACTCCGGTGACGGCGCCGATGCCGCGGACTCTGTTGTGATTCTTAGGATATTAACTTTGGAGATGATGTGTGGTCTGTGAGGTGTGATCGATAAACCGTGTGATTCGTGAGACGCGTGATGTCTCCTGGCGGTTCCTCCTCTCCCGAGATGAGGGTGCGCTCGCGGCAGAGGGCCGACGAGAGACGAGAGGGTTCGTCGTTGAACTCGAGCTGCGGAAATTTTGTGTGGCGTGTTAAGAAAAGGGAAGTTAAATTTCTATATCGGATAGCCTATGTTATAACAAAACGAATTTGCTTCGAAAATTTAAGAAGTTAAAAATGACTCCCCCAGAGAGTCTGGTAACGGGACGGGAACCCGAGGATGAGATACGAGGAGATCGGTAGGGTACGGCAGAAGAGGTCAAAGAGAGCACAGATATGAAATCTGGGTCTGTTCTTTGGTGATACGAACCTCACCGCCCCAGAAGCGATCGAATGCCGGCGGCGCTCACGAGAGCGACACGGGACGTTGACGGAGAGGGGATGCCGGGCGAGAGGCTGGCCGCCGATGTCGTAGGGAGACCCGTGGACCGGACGGATGTCGTGAGGAGACCCGTGCACGGATTTGGAGACGGGGCGGGGACGGATCGCCCCTCCTGCCCGGACTCCTGCGGAAATCGGATGGTCTCCGGGAGACCCCGTCACCCCGGACCGAGATCGGCCCCCGATCGCCGGTATCGCCGAGGAGGAGGTCGGGGTTACTCCACGGGAGAAATAAGTGAATTGAGAGAAGATTATGGAATGAAAGAATGGGATGAAAGATGCCGAGTACATCTATACACTGTGGGAAAACGGGGCTGACACGGTGATTTTAACAGACCGAGAGATGAGGAAGATCAGAGACGTAGTTGAAAACTCCTCACCGGCGGGCGGACGCGTGAGATAGAGTTCCGGAAGTATCGGGGGGAGAGACGCGTCCGCTTTTATCGACCGGGTGACGGCGGCTCGGCGCCTCGCGTCTCCGGTGCCGGGCCCGGTCGCTTTTGAGGCGGACTCGATGCGGAAGACCTGTGAGGGAGCTGTTGAGATACTTAGGAAACTAGGTATTCTATACTTTATGTATAACGCTACGCCGGGAGACGCCCCGTACGGCAGCCGCTGTGATTCCACGATTTAAGAAAATGGTGATTGAAGGAGCTCCGCCTCATACGAGGACGTCTCCGTCGGGACCCTCACGAGCGTGCGTGACCGTTCGACGTGCTGTAGATTTCTTTAAAGATTGCGGGGCGCCGGATGACGATAAAGTAGTATCCTTTCGGACCGCAACAGAGATCGGGGGACGGAGATTCGATGACATCCGGAAACCGATAGCTGAGATGGCACCCTGGGGAAAGACCGATACCCGAAGAAGTAACGTGAGGCCCCAGAGACCCTGGACTCCCTGGAGAAGGATTACGGGTTATGAGCCGAGACCTCGGTTCACAAGGCCTACGGGACCTCGAGATGGAGATGAGGAAGAAGGGCCGCCTAGAAACCGGTATAGGAAAGATAGACGGTATAGACCTTATCCTGACGATGAGAATTCTGTTTTAGGGAGGAGTGGGCCGGGGGAACACCTTCCGAGGATCCCCGGCGAGACGGTACGATGGACTGAGATGGATTATAGACCCTTCGTAAACTTACCCGTAAAAACGGAGAAAGGACTGATACCTACAGAATGGCTGTGGGATACGGGATCCCGGGTAAGTATTATTAATAATTATAACGGGGTAAGAAAAGGAAAAAATTTAAATATAGAGATCCGGGGGATCAATGCCGGTACCGTAGCTCCGGCACGTGAGGTATCTCTACGGGTATGTGATGAGGCATATAGGGTAGAAGTAGCGGCATTTAACACACCCTGCGATGTGTTAGGCGTTAAGGAGATAAAGGAAATATTCCCGTTATACTGAAATTATAAAAAACTCAAGAAATTAGAATGTAAGATGATTGATAGCAGTAAATGTAGAACCAGTAAAACTTCCCTTTACTCCTCCGGTGTATATGCGACGATATCCGATAGAGGGAGGAATGGACGAGACGACTGAAACCTTACAGAACCTATTAAAGGAAGGCGTGGTAGAACCGACGCGATCGTTCGATGATAATAGTCCGGTTTGGCCGCTATTAAAACCTGACGGAAAACGGAGATTTACAGTAGACGATGGAAGAATAAATCGAGTAACTCCAAAATTACGTGGCCGATCACCAGACACACGGGATATTTTTCTAAGGATACGGAAACAAGCGCCGAGACGGCCGGCTGTGATAGATTTATCAGATACGCGCTTTGGGATTCCGTGACGCCCGAAACCTAGGGGACGTACGACCTTTACCTGGCAAGGAGAGCGATATCGATTCCTGAGATTACCTCGAGGATGTATTAATAGTCCTATTATTGCCCACTCTACATTAATTACTGCTTTACGAGATTTTAAAACTATAGGAGAAACAACTATTTACACGTATATAGATGATACGCTCGTTGCGGGACAGGACGAGGGGGATGCTGACAGAACCTCGCGAGATTTAATCGAACGTTTAAAGCGGCGAGGATGGACTGTCGATAGTGAAAAGATCACCCCCGCGGGAGAACGGGTTAAAATTTTAGGAGCGTGTCGGAATGCCGAAGGACCGCGGATGCCAGATATGATAATTGATAAAATACGAAGCCTTAAAAGCCCTACCGATAAATCAGAAGCTCGACACTTAATAGGAATTTTCGGCGATCGGAGACGCCGCACGCCTTATTTGCGAATGACAAACCGTGTACGGTGATATTAAGAGAAGAGGACGCTTCAGACGATATGACGTCTCGGCTACCGCGTCGGCGGTCGGCCGGACGGAGACGGACTCGTCACGCCGGCGTCCGGTCTCTATTTTGGCACAGATGTGCTTATTGCTTGCGTATAGCTTATGGTCCCAGTTGTGAACAGATTTATAAGGTGATGAAACCATGGCAATGAACACATAAATACGTGGCAGATTGGTCAGATGCAGAGAATACTGATACAGAAGAACAAAATCCTTTAAAATGTCGTTTTACGGAAATCTGGACGAATGCTACAGAAGCTGTGCCCGTTTATAGCTTCTGCTGGACGAAGGAATCTAGAGTAACAAAATCGGCCCTTAAGGTAGGTGGAGACGATGTAGTCAAAGTTTGTACACTAGATGATGATGAAGAAGAAGAAGATTCAGAACTCACTCGCGGGATGGCCGTGAACGTATCTTCTCCGAGGGCGTGGCGTTCCTTATTCTCTGATAAAACTTGGGACCCTGTAGGTATACGATAGAATGAAAGAAGGGAGGGTTTTCAGGAATATGACTACGGTGAAGATAGCGGAGAAAATGGTGAAGATGATAGTGAACAGGAGTATAGAAAAGAGGAGGATGAAGAAGAAGAGGAACGGACGGGTACGAATCCGTGCGGTATCTCGTTGTGGAAAAAGGGGGTAGGATGGCGAGAATGCGATACCGATCGAGTGCATCCGGTGGAGGAGTTTGGAATGCCGTATCTTCCTCCACCTTTTGGAGGAATTTGCCCTAAGGACTTAAAAAGAATAATAAAGGGGCATGAGTTACCTGATCTAAAGCGGGCAAATTGGCTACGTGTCTCAGATTTTCCACATATCCCATATTATGGGAATTTAACTATATTTTTAGAAGATACCAAACTAGCGGGATATGATGTATCCAAGGAAAGTAAAACATTAGATGATTTCTATAAAGAGGCTATGATAAACTCATCACCTGAGGTACATACAAACTCACCAGTACTTTATGGAAATAGTCAAGCTTTTCGGGTTTTAGGAACAGATAGATGGAGATACCCCTTAGTTCTAAGTGATAGAATCCAGCCACCTTTTTCAAATATTAGAGCAGAAGAATTTAAGAAACCCGACCGCACTAAAGAAACGGCGACTCGCAGATGTTTTCTCGCCAGACGGGCCGGATCAGATAAAACTTTTGCCTGTGCGTGTGTACCGTTTAGGAACCTAACAGACGTGATAACGACTTATGCAGAGAACACAATGTCAGATATTATTCCTGTATATTCTGTGATGCCAGGGAGCCAGATACAGAATTACAGAACAGAAAAGCAATTATTTTTACGTAGCGATGGCACCTCTCGTGGAAGATCTACCCCGGAGAATGAGCGAAGGTTTTCATTACGTATGCTGAGAGATACCTCGGCCTTACAGTTACAGCATATATCTTTTAATTGGGTAACGAAGGATAAGGTTAGATGCTCTTCATACATTAATATCTGGACAGATGGAAATTTTACCTTAGCGAATGCAACAGCTAGTAAAAAATGTTCAATTCCCAGAGGTAGTAAAACTCTATGCGTAAATACCGTAGAACGTCAGAGAACTGAAAGAGTACGATATTTTACCGTGAACTTCAACGTATCCCAAACTGACCGATGTGAACATAGAAGCCGATGGAAATACATGCGGGACGCGAATGATATCTGCCGGCATCCACAAACTGAGAACTTAGGATCGTTTCCAATCCCGTGGGAATCTCGATTTAGGCGGCGATCGTACGACTGAAAGACCGGGCAGAGATATTTTCGTACATGGCAAAACATTTCACAGACCTGCACGTAACATCGCGGGATTCCTAAATCTTTCCTACGTACCACCTAACGTAACGATCTAGGAACCCCTAGTAGTTAATGCCAGAACATCTCTCGGATCTTACATCTCACGTTACGATAGTATAAGCATGACTAAATGTGGTGATTTCTCGGAGACACTTAAATCAGAGATACCAAAATTGAATTAATATATCACCTTATTATTCAGGAACACCTTATTATTTTTTCCATGCTGATGCCAAATCCAGAATATCAAACCTGGAACAAAGTAGACTGGATAGCTAGACGCCCTAAGGGACAGGTGAAGCAACGTACTTCGGATTGGGATTGCGTATACCTTTACAAGGTACCGGAAGAGAGATTAAGAATAAAACCATGGGATCCAATCGTTCTTCACAGAGGAAATATTACATATGAAAAGAATGGCACCGCACAAGAAATACCATTTTATACAGCACATCACCCAGAGGCCCGGCTCATAGCCGAGGAAATGACTCCATCGGTGAGGAAAGGGCCGATGTTGGTACCGAATTTAAGAAGCCCAGCAAGAGCCGTATTATACCCGAGAATAAGAAAGGTAGAAACGGTAATGGATCTAGCAGCGTTTAGACCACCACCATTTTGCAGTTCTAAAGATATACCTAGTTTCTCCTATACGTCATCCCAAATGCAAAGAGTTTGTAGGAAACTCTTACAGCTTTTTGTTGCAGGAGCTTTCCTAGCTGGAGCCATAATAGGAGGAATCATGGGAGGTGGTGTAGCGGCAACCATGATAGAACCTTTAAAGGCAGAAATATTTCATATACGACAGGTAAATGCTCATACGGCGGAAGCGCTAGCAGTCATCTCAAATTCGTTAGATGGTATGCGCAACCCTATAAATTTAATACAGACCGAAGAACATATATTTAAGGAACAAACAAAGGAAGAACTGAGAGAGATGAGATCCACGCCGTCCACTGATTATTTCTTTACTCTATGTAACGTATACAGATCTCGGGCTATGAATTTAGAAACAGCGTTACGAACTTTATTCTCTACTGGTCTAGGGCGAAGAACTAAAGAATTCCAAGCGATCTTAAATCCAGAATTTGAAAATGATTGTTCAGATGGACTTTGTCAATTACATTTGTTACAGATATTCCTAGATGATTCCATTCCGGCTTATCACGCCAGAGCTTACCCGCAACCACGGGAAGAAAGGACGGAGCTAAATTTAATGACTCAACGCTGGGTAACACCTACGCAACGATTTTTATGGGCTCATCTCAATAATACTCCGGTATGGATACCATTAGATGATGCAATTAATTGAGGGGCAAATAATTATGTACATAACCACATCCCAGATGGTACGTTAGAAACTACCAACTTAGCATTTACCACCGTTCCCGATACATTATCAAATATGGGAGGTTACACACATACAGCTTGTGTCATCAGAAATTCCACCCTTACTTGTAATAACTTAAATATTACTACTTGAGATATAGCAGCTACAGAACTTCATTTACCTGAAGGATATCGGTTAATTCATAATTGTACGGCGGCGAAGCTTGTAAATGGTAAATATAACCATACGGTAAGTACCACTCTGTCATTAGAAGAAAAACATTACTTTGATTCTGCTCATCTTTTTTGATGACGAACCAGAAGCCCAATACGTGGAACAGACTATTGCTAAAAACGATGAAATGAATAACATTATTGCATTTAATCAACAACAATTGAAATCTATACATAAACAAATCGTAGAACAGGATAGATCTATTGCAAGATCTAACGTCCATATTAACAACTTAGTAGGAGTTTTGAGAACTAACACCTATATCGAAAAAGGATGGGCACAAAAACTAAAAAGAAAAAATGTAGCTTTTGGGACTACCTAGGAAGAATAGCCAGATCTGATCGGACGTGCACACCGATAACAAGTTGGTGGCATTGGATTAAGGAGATCTTCTGGATTTTTGTTATACTTCTTATATTAAGCATCATCTTGCCAATTGTTTGCAGAATCTATTCAGCCCCGAGAACCGGAGGAGAAAGGAAAAACAAATAAACATGCCTCGCGCCGAAAGCAAACGCAGTTCTAAGGTAAAAGCGTCACCACTGTTTATTTGGAGTTACTTTTGGTTTTCTAGAGTATGATGTATCTGGTGCTATTGCAAACTTTCCAAAAAAGGGTCGATTTGGAAAATCAGATGCACATAACCAATGGGTCATAGTAGTATTGGGTAACTTAAAGCTCTTAATACATATATCAAGATTTTTAGGACATGTATTCCCATCGTGGTGAGGAATAGGGGGAACGCCTGCTTTCACAATTTTTGGCTATAAAAATTCTTCATCAATATCTCTCCAATCCATTCTATAAGTTCTATGATCATATTCATATTCACGTACGTGCTCCTGACGCACTCAATTTTCTTTCCTTAGAAAAGCAGGACTCTCTCCAGCCTACAGACACCGGAGATCTCAACCCCTCTGGAGATCACTAACCCCTCGCCCCTCGACCGTTGGAGAGATGTCTCCCAAATGAGTGGAAGAGACGTCGCCCCCTTTTAACACAGGGTCGAGAATACGCTCGTATCTTTCCAGAAACCTGTTCCTCCCCCATCTGGATACCAGCCAGAAATATCAAGCCCGCTGTGGATGTATCTGTCCGCACAGAGGATCTCCCCCCCCCCCACCACTGTAGAATTGCTGGATCCGTAAGCACACCCCCCCTCCTTCGACTCTGATGACTTAAAGGCGGTGATGCCCTACCCAGTCACCACAGGTGATCGGAGATCTGGGTCGATATGTCGTGGCGTATGAGGGATGAACAACAACAACAAAAAATGTGTGTGTGTAATCTTAAAAGTTTTTGGATTGGTGGTTGGGAGCTTTGGGGAACAAAATGGGTGCCTGGTTAGGACTTGTTCGGGAATGTTTGCTGTTTGTCCACTATTAATACTTGCAGAATCTTAGTGGGTTTTAATAAATGAACATGGATTGCTCGATAACTCCTTTCAGGAGGGAGTAAATGACCTAGCTGTATAGCATATGGTGATTCGAGGTGCTGGATTGGTGTAACTGACCTTCCTGAGTGTTGAACGATCACATTTAGAGGCCCATATGAGTCTGGTCAGAGGTATTTAAAGGGACAAATTTTTGTCTCTTGCCCTCCAAGGTCAACTAAGTTCCAGGGGATCGTGAGTCGTCTCTTAAAATGTCCTGTCATTTA
This sequence comes from Eospalax fontanierii, assembly GCA_035773235.1. NCBI lineage: Eukaryota > Metazoa > Chordata > Mammalia > Rodentia > Spalacidae > Eospalax > Eospalax fontanierii. Next base: position 3,275,741 of record JAJHUQ010000064.1, on the reverse strand, counting down.
TGAGTCGCCTGCCAAAATCTCCTGCCTCCACCTCAAACATTTCAGAATCAGGATCAGGATACATAGGAACACTTTACAGTGGTGTATTATTGATTGGCAGGATTCCATTTGTCAAGTAAGGGCAGTTACTTCGGGCTGGGAGAACTGACCTGGAGCCTCCCCTCCCTCCCCCACATTGCCATCAAGGGTCAGAGCTGCCCACTCAGGAAGGCTCAAAACACACAAGCAGGCAGGCAGGCAGGCAGGCAGGCGGGCAGGCACACGCGGATGCGCGGCCAGCACTTGGTCTCTCTCTGAGCTATAAACTGGCTTTCATAGATTTCAGATTTCAGGCAGAGGAGAATCAACCTCTTTTCAATTGTTCCCATCGTTTGTTTTGTTTTTTTTTTTGGTTTGTTTGTTTTTTAGAAAAAGCAGCTCAGCGGCGTTCTTCCCTTGTCCTTGGGCGAGGGAGGGGAGGTTTGCTCTCCCCAGGGAGGAGGATGTCTTTGGCTCAGCTCCCAGCCCCTCCCTTGCCTGGGGCCGCCTCTGCCGCCCGCCAGCTCCAGCTGCTGGTGAGGGTGGGGGTGGGGCTGAGGTCCCAGCCTGCTGGGCATTCTTGGCATTCTTGGATCCTGAGCCCTTTCGGTGAATGAGTGTTACTGGTATTAAGGTGGCACGGCACGTTATTCGACCATGTGCTCTAGCATATCCCTGGATTCCCTCTTTTCTTTTCCCCAGCTTCTCTCTCTCCCTGGGCTTGATACAGTTCTGTTGTTCAAAGACTCTCACATCATACACGTGCACGTATGTGTGTGTGTGTGTGTGTGTGTGTGTGTGTGTGTGTGCACGTGCACGTACAGGTGCCACATCTTACATGTGAAAGTCGGAGGTCAGCTCTGTGGTGTCCGTTCTCTCCTTACTGCGCTGAGTGGTTTCAGGGCATCTGGCCTTTGTGGCCAGTGCTAAACAGTTTGGCCTACGGAGCCAGGTCTGGCACTGGGTTTCTTTACGGCCTTTTTGAACATATGCATAGTTATACTTTATCTGTCTTCCATTGTGTCCTGCTCCTGTTGTCCTTCCGTGCCTTCTTTCCCTCTCTCTGGCTAGCTAGCTCTCTCCAAACATAGGTCAGTCTTCTGACATCCCCGAAACTGGAGTATGACTTAAAGAATCAGGACAGAGAAGGCCTTTTATGTCCTGACTGAGAGATTCAAATCCCTTCTCAGAAGTTGAACAGGAGGCTGTTACAGCAGAAGAGTGGGAGGGGGAGGGAGGGAGGAGAGAGAAAGAAAGAGAGAGAGAGAGAGAGAGAGAGAGAGAGAGAGAGAATAGAAAATCCCTGCTTACATCAGAAGAGTATCAGCAGAGATGAATACAAACAACAGAAAATTCAGGATCTCTCCCTCCCTCCCCCCCCCCCCCCCCCCCCCCCTCCCTCCCTCCCTCCCTCTCTCCCTTCCTCTCTCTCTCCTGCTTCCCGCCATGTCTCCCCCCACCCCACCTAAGCTTTTACTTGCTGAGCTACCTTCCCAGTGTGTTAATAAGTGGGTTTCTTTCTCAGTGTAATTTTCAAACATATGTGTCATCACACTTTGTCCTCCGTCATCCCCTGCTGGCATTGCCCTCCCCCAGGCCCCCCTGCCACACGCCAGCCAGCTTCCACAGATGAGTGAGTGAATGACACATTTTTCTTTTCTTGTTTTATTTTCATAGGCAGGCATTTGAAAACATACAGAATCCCTGTGTCTCTCTCAGATGTGAGTATACACACACACACACACACACACAGACACACACACACAGACACAAAAATCATACTAGTGAGTGTCAATTCTCCCCTTGCTTTGAAAGACCACCCTAGTGATTACTGCAGGTAGCCCAAAGTTCGACCCTGCCTTTAGAGTTTCTGAATTCACAGGGAGGCCAGGAACATCCCCCTCCCCCTCCGGAAACACTGGCTTGTTACATTTTCGCCTCATTTTTTCAGGTGTTTTACATTATTATTGAAAAATAACTTTTGCTTAGTCCTGAAACTCACTATGTGTAGACCAGGCTGGATAGCTGGTTAAGATTTTTGTTTTCTCCCTTTCTGTGTTCTGTTTCATAGATGCTCTGCCTATGCTTTCTCTTTTCTGTACAGAGACTTAAATCTCTCTCTCTTTCTCTTTCCCTCTCTCCCTCCCCCTTACCATGACCTCCCCCCTCCCCCTGTGCTTTTACTTGCTGAGCTACCTTCTCAGTCTGTTCATTAGTGGATGTCTTTCTCCATGTCATTTTCAAACATATGTGTCATCACACTTTGTTGTGCAGAGATGAAATCTCTCTCTCTCTCTCTCTCTCTCCTTCCTCCTTTAAAATAGAACTCTTTAAAGTTTGGTAATTTAAAACGTCGTGTTTCTTTAAGGAAAAAAAAACCCAATTCCTCTTTCTTTTCTTCCCATTTTTTCTGGCCTCCACCTCAGACATTTTATGAGTACACTGAATTTGTTCTAAGAGCTGTATCCTGGTTTGGGAGGACTCTTATTTGCAAGACAAAATCCGCTGCCTCTGGGAAAAGTGACTTGGAGGTCCCCTCCCCCACCTTGCTCTCAAGAGTCAGAACTGCACTCCTGTGAAGGCTTAAGGCATGCCAGGCCAGCACTCCCTGCCAGCCTTGGTTTACTACATTTTAGACTGAAAACCCCAACCTCCCCCTTTTCAGCTGTTAGGAAAACAAAAACAAACAAACAAACAAAAACCCCAAACCAGCAGTTCAGCCGGGAGCCACTGTGTCCACCCTGCCCCCACCCCGAGAGAGACCTTGTTTGGGAGGGGAGGAAGGCAAGGTTTTGAATTGCCTGTGGTGGTGTTCCTGGGTTCCTGGCGGGGTCCGGGGGTCTTTGTCGTCCTCTGACTCCAGTCAGTCAGTCAGTCAGTCAGTCAGTCAGTCAGTCAGTCAGTGAATATTGTTATAGCGGTTTTGTGTTGTGTCCAACGTGTCAGGATGATGCAGAATGGTTTCCCTGCCTCTGTTTCCCTCGACCTCAATTAAAGGAAAAAAGAAATCAAGTGTTGGGCGGCCACTAGATTTTGTTTTGGAAGCCTATCTGTATTGGTTTTCACTTTGCATTGTGTTCTATCATGGGAGGGAACTTGCTTCTACTGCATTGGATGGTCCCTTGGGGCCTTTCCTCCCTTTTATTGAAGATTTGGTCTCAAATCCTGATCAGTTTATTTCCTGTGTATAGGTATGTGATAGGACCCCTCCCTTCCTTCTGAAAACTGTACTTCAGGGTATGTGGGTCTGGAAAGAGGAAACTGCTTCTCTTTGTGTTAGAACAGCCCTCATTTGAGGCCGACCTAAAAGTTGTTTGAAACCTCTTTCCTGGTTGGTGTCTACTTAACCTCTGATTTTAAAAGTCTTCCGGTCAAATGTCACGTTGGGATTTTATTCCAACTTTATTTACACGTTAAACAGTAATTAGAGGTACCACACTGGTGAAACTGGCCTTCTTGGATGGTTAATAATACCATTAAAAACCCATGTGCCGGGGCCCGCCGGCAGAAATCGGACTATACCCGAAGCGGGGAGTGAGGATGAGAAAATGGAGAGAGAGAGAGAGAGAGAGAGAGAGAGAGAGAGAGAGAGAGAAAGAGAGAGAGAGAGAGAGAGAAAATAGGACAGACTCAGGAGGACTGTCAGTCATACTGAAGCAGCTTGCCTTTATTAAGTCTCCAATATTTCTACTGTGAAGTGAGCAAAACAATGGGTCAGATGTTCAAGAACAATACTGATACAGGCAAAATAACTTAAGATGTGATTGGCTTCCTTTGAAGATCTTCAGGTGACCTCAGTCTTGGGTGTAAAATAAACTTCACCTCAGGTGTAAATCATTTGCATAATGAAGACTCCTGCTTCCAATCAGCACTTCCGTGCACGACATTGACTTCTGCCAACCTCAAAACTAGGGCATAGTTCAAGGCGGGCAGATGGCTCCGGACACCCATGCTTCTAAGCATGGTCCAAAGGTACTTGAAGGGACACCTTTGTTACTTGTCCCCCAACGTCCCCCAACACTTTTAAGTCTAAAAATGTTCTGTAGGCGTGATGAGTCAACCTGTCCTCTTGTTCGGGGAGGTCACGGTGACCTCACCACAGAAGAACTCAAAATGGTTTCTGGTGTATACAAAGGGAGGTCAGCAAAGAGGGAAAGCTTCCTCGATGCTTCCAGGTGAAGCCAAAGGTCAGCAGGACCCCCTGACTCATCCCCACATAGATGCAACTGGTCAAAGGAAGCCAAAGGACCCAGGGGATCCTAAACCCCGAGACACCCTTGAGAATATTAATTGCTTATTAAATTCCCACAACAAATGGTAAAATTGTGAATGTCATTTTGTCTTATGGTATTATGGAAGGAAAAAAAATTAAAACAGCAGTAAAAGGATACAAAATAGAGATATTTTGCTAGAAAGGATTTCTATATAAAAATTAAGAAGACTAGATAGTTCCAGAACAGAAGGGATAATGAAAACGTTTAAGCAAGTTCATTAAAAGTCTGAACAGGGTCGTAGAGATTCATAGTTGTTGTTAATTTTCAATCCAGTCCTCTAGATTATACCATGCAGCCACTTACAGATTTGGATTAAATGAATGCAGACATTTTAGAGGACCGGTTGGGATGGAGATGTACTTATCTCTTCTTGTCATAGTGTCAAGTTTTCACAGCTTAATTTGCTTGTGAAAAGTGGACCCAGTTAGGGATCCCCTGAAGTTGGGAATTTGTGGGAGTAGTCAGAATATCTAGGTGGAGTTCATTTCAATGTGGTGAAACGCACTGCGGGCTTCATTGTCTCAGATACACCTGGTCTCCAGGGTAAAGAAAGAGACTGATGGGGTCCTTTAAGGGTTGGGGAAGAAGGCAGTTGGTGTGCTCCCAGAGGAGGTCCTGGTGAGACTGAATGTTGGCAGTTACTCATGAAGGGGTGTACTTTCTAGGGGAGGATGATTACTTAGGAGAAATGAATGACCATACATGAACTCAAACGGACTGAGAAACGAGGGGGCCCTTTAGGTAGACCTAATCCTGGCTAGAGCAGGTGGAAGGAGGCAGATCCAGGATACATGAGAGGTTAGTTTGGAAAGACTTTTGAGCGTTGCATTTGCCTGTTCCACCTTGCCTGGGGATTGGGGTGTACAAGGAATGAAGAGTATCCAATCTATCTTTAGAACTTTGGATACTTCCTGTGAAATTTTGGAAATAAAGGTTGGCCCACATCAGATTTTATATTAAGAAGAAAACCAAAGTTGTGGAGGATGGATTTGAGGAGATGAATGGCCATGATATCTGCAGAGTCATGGTTCATGGGGAAGGCTTCAACCCACCCTGAGAAATTGTCCACCATGGTGAGGAGCTATTTAGTCTTTTTGTGAGGGGGCATATGGGTACACTCAACCTGCCAGTCAGTTCGAGGAAGGGAAAGCCTCTGTGTCCATGGGGCTTAAAAGAGGGAGGAGGCTTAGTCCTTCCCTGCAGAGAGGCTTTTGTGCAGAGGGAGCAAGCCTGCATGACGGAGGAGACTAGTGAGGCTGAAAAACTGGAGGAGTCAGAACCTGTATAGGTGGCAGGTAACAAGATGAAAAAGATTTTGTAAATGGGTGAGTACAGTCGTGGCCTGAGAGTCAGGTAGACAGTAGAGTTCTCCCATAAGCAACCATCCTCAGGGCCCCCGATGGCACTCTGCTTCGTGAGGGTCGGCCGCTGTGTTTGAGGATAGGAAGGAGTAAAGGGGGTGGGGCCCAGGAAAAGAGCTGGGGATATATTGGGAGTCTGGAGACTTGATTCTCTAGCAATTCTGTCTGCAAAGGCATTTCCCCGGGCCACGGGAGAACTTAGGAGTCTGTGTCCCTTGCAGTGCATGACAGCTGTTTGTGTTGGCAGACAGGAAGCTTCCAGCATCTTAAGGATAAGAGGACCATCAGTGATGGAGGATGCCCTGGCTGATTAAAAAAACAAACAAACAAACAAACAAACAAACAAAAAACACCTTTCTCCTTCCAAATGGCAGCATAGTGGTATAGGATATGGAGGGCATATTTAGAGTCAGTATAAATGTTGACTGTTTTTCCCTGGCCCAGGGTAGGAGCCCAAGTGAGGGCAACACGTCCTGCCTTCTGTGAAGTTTCCCCCACAGGCAGTGATCCTGTCTCTGTTACCTGGTCATCAGAGACAATCGCATATCCCGCCATCTGAGACCCTTGTGGGTCTAAAGGAATGGGTATCTGTGTACCAGATGTGGTCTGGGTTGGCAAGGGGAGACATGGAGATCCTGGGATTGTGATAGGTAAGTTCCTCCAATGTTTCTAGGCAAGAGTGTGTGAGGTGTTCAGGCAGAGGCCAGAAGGTGGCTGGATTAAGTGGAGGCTGTGAGACATCTAGGGTGATGTCTGAGTTTCCTGGAACATGAAAGATTTGGAGTTTAGATGGTGTCAGGGCGGATTGCCCGGAGGTCCTTAAGCTAAGAGGAGAAAGGACAGTTAGTTTCTGTCAAAAGGTGAGCTTTTGCTCTTCTTGGGCCAAGACGGCTGCTGAGGTGAGGGCACACGAGCAGGGCTGCCGACCCCTGTGGGCGGCATCCGATTTCTACGTAGACAGGCTACAGGGGAATACGAGGGCTCCTTCATCTGTCCCAGGACTCCTAAAATCATTCCCCTTTTTCTGTTGTATATAAACTGGAGGGCTGCCTGAGGTCGGAGAGAGCCAGAGTGCTCAGGAGGGCATTTTGCAAACGAGAGACGGTAGCCGCCGTCCCGGTACCGGTTCCAAGGGCTCGTGTGGGACCCCATCGGCAGCATCACAGAAGGGCTTAGAGAGAAGAGCAGAGTTTGGGATCCATGTTCAGAGGAATCCAGGAAAGCTAAGAAAGGACAGAATCTCATTTTTAGAGGTGGTTGGGGCAAGGGAACGGAGGGGTCGCTTGTGATCCAGGGTGAGCTGGTGGGAGGTGGGGGTGAGGAGAAAGCCAAGGTATTTGACCTGGGTGAGGCAGAGTTGGACTTTAGTAGGAGAAATCCTGTATCCCCTGGAACTTATAAAGTTAAGAAGTCAGTCAGTCAGTGTGTAGTTTGGACAGTGAAAAGGAGGGGAACAGGGGAGGAGGCCATCCACATGCTGTCGGGGTGTGCCAGGTGAAAGGTCTAGGGAGCAGAGATCAGTAGCCACAGCTTGACCAGAGAGACGGGGGTTCTCTCTAAATTCTTGGGGTGGGACGGTCCAGGTGAGCTGGGAAGCGACGTGAGTGTTTGGATCCTCCCAAGTGAAGAGATTGAGAGTCCAGGTGCAGGGTCTAGGGAAGAAGGCTTCCTTGAGTTCTGGGACCATGAAATGAATGGTGGATGAAGGCATGAGTGAAAGGAGAGGGACGACGGGACGGTGAGGGAGAACAGCAGCGCTGATGAGGCACTGATCCCGGACCAGTCAGCGGGAGCCATCGGGCTTAATGACAGGAAGGATGGGGATGACAGGAAGAATGTATGTGATGGAGGAGGCCTGCTCCCCAGAGGCAAGTAAAACTAGGTGTGAGTCCCAGACAGTGTTTGGAAAAAAAAAAATGGGACATGGCTATCTGCAAGCCAAGGTAGTGGGGTTGTTAAGCGTGATACGGATACGTGTGTGATGTGCGGTCAAAGCAGGTGAGGAGGTGTCCCACACTTGGGGAGGAACTTCAGAGGCAGGAAGTTCAGCTGGGTTTAGTGCTAAGGGAGCGAGCAGGAGGTTGAATGAAAATGGTATGTGACCGACCAGGTAACTGAGGGGTTTTTGCATGAGGTCCCAACCCAAGACTGAGTTGGGTACGACAAGGAAGGAGCTGGAGGCAGGAACCTCCCAAAGTACGCACAGGAGGGGTGCCGTAACGCAAGGAGAAGAGGCAGGTCGTCTACACCCACCACAGAGACCTGTGAAGGGAAGGTTTTTTCAGAGTACAATGGGAGCGCTGACCACATGGCCCCAGTGTCCATGACTAAAGAGATCAGCCTACCTACCACCTGGACTGTGACCCTGGGCTCTTCCATCATCACATGAAGTGAGTTGTTGAGGCCCGAGGTCCCCAGCGGCCTTCAGCCTTTGGCTGCGTGCCCGATAAGTTGCCTAGCAATTCCTGTGGAGATTCAGTGGGGGGAATGGCTTTCCTCGACAGGCGACCTTTCGGTGTCCTCCAAGTCCACGGTGGGGACAGGCTCCCTGTGGTGGTCATGGAGAAGGGCGGGCTTTTGCCCAGTGTCTGGCGTTACCGCACCTGAAGCCCGGTTCTGGAGACTGTCAATACAGCCCGGGCCTGGCATCTCTGAATGAGAAACCTTGAGGGCTACAGCCAGAAGGTGACACTTTTGGCGGGGCCCAGGCCACTCTGTCAGTCCACTCCCGGTTCTACTTACCATTAAACACCTTAGATGCTGCTCCCGGCACGTCTCCCTGGGGGGTGGTCTGAAAGCCCTTTTCAAGCCATTTGAGCTTTCGATGAATATCTGAAGCTGACTGAGCTATGAAGTGGGAGTTAAGGACCGGAATGCCTCAAATTAGGATCAAGGCGAACACGTTGAAGATGTATCTCAGTCGAACGGCCCAGAAACTGTGCTGGGTTTTCAGCGAGGCCTTGGATAATGATGCGCAATTTGTCAAAATTAACTACCTTGTGGCAGATCTGGTCCTTCGTGACTCTACCAGGGAGGTGGAGGGGGGTCATCAGCAGTGGAAGGAGGAACTTGATATATCCAGTTGGGATCCTCTCTTGGAACTGCTGGCACCCCTACCAGGTAGGTAGGGTCTGTTACATGAACCTCATCGGCATCAGCCTGGGCTGTCACATGGACTGGCTCTTGCCCCTCAGGAGTCAAAGTAGCGGAAAGAATAACACAGAGATCGTGCCGGGTGATGTCAGAGACTTGGGTGAGGAAGCCAAGTTCTGTGATGTAGCAGACCAGATCCTTCTCGGTAGAGACGTATCTACTGAACCTGGCAAGTCGAGCAGAGGGAGGAATGAGACCAGAGTGCCAAAAAAGCCTGAATATATGGAATCTAAGCACTCCTCTGCAACATCAGTAAGAATTTGGAAGGCAAAAGTGACATTCTTGACCCATAACGCTCCATGGTGCAGTTTATACCGAGGCCAAGGCACGGTACAGTAAAAAAATTAAAGGAGGAGGCTCAATATTGCCTTCAGTCCCTGAGGTTGCAGGTTCTTAAGGAAACAGGCCACAGGAGGGATAGGAACAGTTTGGGAGACCCCGTTTCTCATTTTTAAAAATAGGAAAGAGGATAACAAGTGCAGGGAGAAACTGCTCAGTGAGGTACAAGAGAGCAGTCTCGGTCTTCTCTGTGCTGACCTCAAGGATGGGCAGCAGTGAGAAGTCCCACCGGGAAAGCCAAAACCAGGAAAAGAGTCAGGACGGAAAAAGCAAGGTGCAGGAGGAAGAGAGGAAAGGCACGGAGAGGGTGGAAGCGTCGGAGGAGCTGAGACAAAGTGCGCCCCCAAGACTCAGGACACCGGGAGGGACTGAGACCCAAGACATCCAGAAGTCATCCCTTGTTGAGGACAAGGAGCCCACTGTGGCCACAGCATGTGGCCTGGCCTGCCGACAGGGCTTTGGAGAGAGAGAGAGGGAGCAGAGCTGAGATGAGGCCAACCCAAGTGGGACGCTTCCTGGAGGAGGAGCAGAGGACAGAGGAAGAAGGAAGGATCGATGGCGGTGGGCAAACGGCCACAGCAGGCAGGCAGGCAGGCAGGCAGGCAGGCAGGCAGGCAGGCAGGCAGTCCGAGGCCTTCAGAGGGTCTGGGCCGCAGCTCAGTGGCCAGGCCAGGGAAGGAGAGTCGGCATGTCATTGGGGGGGGGGGGGGCCCAGAGCCTTCTCCTCTCCGAGTCACGGTACCAAGATATCAGGCTCGGAAAAAGACCAAGAGCACCAGAGAGCACTCTGAGGTGTGAAAAGGAGAAGTTGATTAGGATTAGGAAATTTATCATGGATGCGCGGCTGGGCTGGCCCCGTGAGGAAAAGAGAAGGCCGGTGACTTTTTTCACAGCAGCCTGGGTTTATAGGTAGTGGGGTGACTAAGCGGGAGAGAAAGTTTTGGTGTCGGTGTTTTCCACCTTTTCCTCAGTTTGGCTGTCGTGGAAAATGGACTGCACTGGAGAATTCCGGTTGCATTGCTAAAGATCAGGAGTCAGGGTTAATGAGGAACTACGGTGGTTTAATAGCTGTTTCCAGAATACCGCCCAACAGGTTGTGGTCACCAGGGTGTTAGTCAGTAGTGACTCCGCCTTGAGTCTCATCCTGCAGCCTAAGGCTTTCTTTTGTCTGTCATGATTTGGCTCCAGAGAGACCAAGTTTACCTGCTTCAACCAGATAGATGTCCAGAAGCAAAGAGTTTCATTTCGTTCCCATATGGCTGGATGCAGCACAGTTGGATTTATTACGTAAGTCCAATAAGTCCATCGGGAACTGATTCCACAGCAACAGCAACGTCACCCTTTCCTCGTTCGGTCCCTGGGAACCGGACCAGCCTTTCTGGCAGCCACCTGGCATTTTCGGCATCCTGCGGAAAAACACAAACATGCCCTCTTCCCCGTATTAACACCGGGTCTGGGCCATCGATCGGATCCTTCCATTTCACTCGTGCATAGGTATCTAAAGCCTTAGGATGCCGCAACCTATCTGCAGCAGAAAGACCAAAAGCATCCACATTTTGAAATAACCGATCTATCTGTTTTGTAAATGGGAGTCCTGTTACAGTCGGTTCTTTTCCTCAGCTGTAGCCATTTGAATTAAACACGCCACTGCCTCATAATGAGTTAACACTCTACCAGGTGATACAGGTAAATGCAGTCATAGCAAAGGTCCTTCCTGCCATAAAACTGCAGTTGGAGTATGATGAATAGTAGCCAAAATAGATGCTGCTATAATCTATATATTGTATTTGTTGATTCTCCTCAGTTACTCTCAACAGTACAATGTCCTTACTCTGAGGCTGCTTTAACTCAGAGTTTACAAGGGACAGAAGAGCTGCTGAGTTCAGTAACTACCAGTAAGAATGAAAACACCTGTCCTATTTCTGTTGCCATCACCTCTGCTGAGTGGCAAAATAATAGTACAATTAATGCCAGGCACTGTTAGGACAGGAATCAGCTGTCTGATTGGGAAAAGATGAGTTGTGCTTGCGTCATTCAAATGAGAGACGTGGGTGACAATTGAGCTCAAAGCATCATGTATGCTAGGTAAGTATCCTACCACTAAGCTATAGCCTCAGCCTGTAAACTGAACAGTGCACACTGTAAACTGAAAATAAAACTGCCTATTTAGTAGTTGTTTGGGAAAGCCAAGCACCCTAGGGCTGCTGGAATTCATGGGATTCAGCTGGTAATTAACTAGCAAAAATCCTGGGGTAATTAACAAAATCTGAGATCATGGTCCTTTCACGTTCTAGGCTCTAGCCTGCTTGACCCAGAGCTTCTGCAGGAGGATGGACTTATAAAGAGATCCGATTATGCCCTGTAAATGCCACATTTTTTCTAGATATTCTTTGCTTAGGCCACAAATGTTGAAAATTCCTCCTCTCTCAGATATCTAACTACTTCCTCCTCCTCCTCCTCCTCCTCCTCCTCCTCCTCTCTCTCTCTCTCTCTCTCGTCTTTTTCTTCGGGATCTAATGACTCTTGAATAATTGCTCGATTTCAGGTTTCACAAAAGCTAGCTCCTCAAGCAAAGTGTCTGGAGGCTCGATCCTGTTTCCATTTGTGTTTTTTTTTTTTTTTTTTTTTCGTTGCTTTCTCAAACCTTTTCTATCCCGTGTCCAAGATCCAAACCATTCCTAATCAAAGCCCCGTTAGGTCACCACATTAGTAAGAAAAAAGATCACAACTTAGTCACTACTTATAAGCTAATTGCCTATTGCCTATACATTGTTACAACAACTTACAAACTACTAAACCTATAAGACTTAATTACTTAGCACGTGCTTCTTATCCTGATGAATATAAACTATCTAATACATAAACTTATCTTAAACCTATAAGACTTATGACTTCTGAATATAAACTATCTAATAAACTTATCTTAAACCTATTACTTGCGTACTCGTTGGGATGTTCTGGGGAAAGCATACTGAGAGAATGCAGACATTAGAGAGAGAGGAAAAGCTCACTACATGGATGTTTGCAGGGAGTTTCTGCGGGTGACGATGAAGACGGGGGGTGGGGTGGGGTGGGGGAGGTTGGGGGGTTGTGTGCGCCGGCGGACGGGGCGCGGGTTGGGGTGTTGGGGGGAGGGGATGGGGGGTGGGGCTGCAGTAGAGGGAGGGAGGGAGGCCACTTCTTAGGACACAGGAAACCGGGAAATAAACTGTCAGTGAGTGGAAAACCTACAGTGATTCGTTCAGAAGCCCACGAACGGCTGAATGAAATGAAACTATAAAAAGAGGAATGAAATAAAGAGCAATCGTGAAGAGAAATCGACCTGAAATGTAGGAAACGAAGCCCATCGTGTGCACCACCCACACGCATCATGATTCTGTTCTACAAACAGCTCTGAGACCAAGCATTTACCCACGAGAGAGTCAGAAGGCTGGTGTGTTTCTGACTCATTCGTGAGGCCCCAGAAGCAACAAAGCCTTTTACATTTTCTAGACCTCTAGCAGAAGTACAGATGGAAATTAAAGAGGCTTTTGGTCGTGATTGTTTTATTGCCGACCCCTGGGACCCGTGACTCTTCGTGAAGGGCCGTGTGACCTCAGGAAAAAAATCCTTCTTGAGTTCATTTGCTCATGAAACTTACAGAGGCGGTAATCCGGGTGTGGGTCAGGACGTCTGTTGCTTTCGATCCATGCTCATTGAGTTAGGACGTGGTCAAAGTCATTGCAGTTTACCGGAACAGACATCACTAGCAGAAGTTTAGATATTCACATATTGGATCCACACTTTTCTTGGACTAATGAGGTGCCTCGTGCAAACATTTGAATAGATCTCCAGTCTCTTAGTTTTCCGTATTTATCCACAGTCAGGTGTAGTGAGTGGAAAAGATCACAGAGCTTCAAGATATCACGGAGTCACAAAAGATCTCAGGATGGTGAAAAACAAAGACAACGGAGCAATAAAATATCTCTGAGTATCCAAGGGTTGTATCTGAAGGTATATATACCCAGGAAGTAAAACCGAGGAAAGTTCAAATGGCCCGAGCTTACCAGAACATGATCTAAGAACGCAGTTACTTCTAAGAACTCTCTGAGATCCACCTCTCTTCTGCCTGCTGGGATTAAAGGCGTGTACCACCTCACAGGCTTTATTTTTATTCTTTATGTCCGAGTGTATTGTTTGCCAGGTGTGTAAGTGCGATCTGGTCGTACAGTACCCACGGAGGTGAGAAGAGAGCGTTGGATCCCCCTAGACCTGTCGTTATGGATGGCTGTCAGCAGCCTCCCGGATGCAATGCTGCTGTCAAAGGGATTAGGGTAGCCCCAGGAATTATCGATACAGATTTTAAGGGAGAGATAAAGATCATGACTCATTCTCCTGATGGGATATCTATGATTAAGGAAGGTCAAAAACTCACTCGGTATTACTCCCTCAAATTACTACTAAGAATACAGTAAAAAACCCTGAAAGAGGTGATACGGGTTCGGGTCCTCAGATGCTTGCTTATTGGATACAGGCTATAGGTGCCAAAACACCTGAGTTAAACATTGTCTGTCAACGGGAAACACTAGAGCTGATGTTTCAGTGCTCACTGCTCACCAATGGCCCTCATCATTTTAGATTTAAAAGACTGTTTTTTTACTATTCCTCTTGTGCCTCGAGATTGTAAAAAATTTGCATTTAGTGTCCCTTCAATAAATTTTCAGAAACCCATGAAAAGATTCCAATGGAAACTACTACCGCAGGGTATGGCAAAGAGCCCCCACCCTGTGTAGAACCGTTCCAGTCAGTAAACAGTTTGTGTTTTGTGACTAACAACTTTCCTTTTCTGTTTTTCCAGAGATGTATTTAGCCATATTTGAGAGTACAGTTAGAGAATTTAAAGAATTCTCTTAGTCCTTGTGTTTAATCTGTGATTTAATGCTTTGTGAGGAAAGTATATCCGTTTGGTCATGGAGACATAAACAGGACTGACTCTGCTCCCACAATTTCCATCAGGTTATTTTAGTTGTGAACCTTTTTTAAGGATTAGGGTGAAAAATTAACCTATGGTCTACGTATGTAGAAGTTTAATATTTTCAGTGTTTCGGTTTTATCTGTGTTTAAATAGATTTTTAAGGTTACAGTGGGGCATGGCATATTTTTCCAAAATTGATGCAGTATCTGTACGCATTGACGATTTGGTATTAGTACAAGATGCAATTATCAATTTAAAATAATTAACTTATCTTCTTAGGCATTCATTATTTCTATGCTGTGAGAATTTATCTTGGTATTTTGTGACTCTAACAAAGTACCCGAGGCTGGCTAATTTGTAAGAAAGAACATCCAAGTTCTTTGAAGGGTCAAAAATGTAGTTTTCTCCTTACCTAGGGTGATGACTCCATTGGCCACATCATAATAAATGAAATCATGACAAACACACGTGACAAAACTTAAAAACCAAATAGAACGGGGAATAAACTCTCCTGTTCATTCACTGTAACAATATTTTGCTTGACAGCTAAATGAGGTACTATGAGAACTGTATTAATCTCCTTTAAGAGCAGTGCCTTGTGACTGAGTCATCTTGCTTTAGAATGCAGAGCACATGCTAAAGATCCCACTGTCTCTAGCATTGCCTTTGCAAGCTTGAAGCATCTGACGCATAAAGTATTGGTATACATATGCAAACCAAATCCAAACCACAGCAGGAAACTTTGGATTCCATAATTATGTTACAATGTATAAATACATTCTTGTAGACTTCAGTTATACAGTTGTGTTATAAAACACCAGAACTAATTATTTTTAGTACTTTTTCTTTAGTTTTTAAATTTTAGGTTTTTGATTTTATTTTATGTATATGAGCATTTTAACTCCATGTATGCAAATGCACCATGTGTGTACAATACCCACGGAGGCCCGAGGAGAGGGGTCTGACTCTCTGAGACTGGACTCGGAAGTGGCTAACTGCCAGGTGGGTGCTGGGAACTGAGTCTAGGTGCCACGTAAGGCGTAAGGCAGCCCGTGCTCTTAACTACTGGACCAGCTTTCCAGCCTGAGTACCTCCTTTTTAAGGTAAACCTCTGCGACTTACACGTTCTTCAAGATTTTGTCTCTGATCAAAATTTGGCATCAGTGTTTGGCTACTTATGTTGGTGCATTATTTATGGGTGTATTTTCATTTGGAAAATTTTTGTCTAATAACCAGACATGCCAAAAATACTAAGAATCATCTGAAACATAACAATTCTTAAAAATAAATTCTTAAGTCACATTTTCCTAGAGTTTCTGTGATGCTTAGTACATGCATTGTTAGTTCTTTTACACTGTAAGATAAAAGTTCCTCTAATGGCACCAGAGTACCATCTTTCAAAACGGTCTTTTTAAAATTTTTATTTTAAATAAATCATTCCTGTAACAAAGTCTATCTTTGGAATAGGCTGACTTATGTATGCACCTTAGCTCCTAGGTTACATATTTTTATGCCTGTATTTTAAAAGGTGATCCAGATCCTAGATTAGCTAGAGGCTCGACAGAAAAAGCCAAAAAGGCATTGTCTCAAATAAAACAAACTATTAAGAATCCGCAAATGCAATATATAGATTGTAGCCAAAAATAAACAACATATATTTTGGCTACTATTCATACTTCAGCGACAATTTTATGACAAAAAAGGGCCTTTGCATTTAACAGTATCACCTACTAAAGTGTTGACTCCTTATTATGAGGCTGTGACATGTTTAGTTTAAATGGCTCGAGTTCAATTTCAAAAATATTTTCAAAAAATAAACCTAATATGATAGGACTTTTATTTATAAAACAATAGTTAAATTAATTATTTAAGAATATAAATTCATGGGCTATAGCTTTCGCCCATTTTTTTGGCATTGTTAATAATCATTATCCAAAAGACAAGTTATTACAATTTACAAATAGTTATACTTTTATTTTTTAATAATTATGAAACACAATCCTATTAAGGATACTTCAGTAATATTTACAGACGGGTCTTCTAATGGTAGGGCTACTTATGTAATACAGGGGCAATCTTACGTTTTTCAAACCTCTCCAGCTTCAGCTGAAGTGATGAAACTTCGAGCTGTAGCCGCTGTATTTCAGCTTATGGCCTCTGCTTCCTTTAATCTGTATACCGATAATCATTACATTGCTAGAGCCTTACAGGTGCTTGAAACCGTGCCTTATATTGAGACAAATAATACCAAAGTTCAGGAATCATTTGGTCAGATACAAAAGTGTTTACATGCTCATTCTCAGCCCTGCTTTACGGGGCACATTAGGGCCCATACTGGGCTTCCAGGTCCTTTGGCTTTATGGAATGACTTAGCATATGAGGCCACACGTCTCATAGGTTTCTCTCAATTAAAATGAACACAAAAAAATCTCATGCTATTCATCACCAGAACAGCCAAAGTTTAAAAAAGCAGTTTTGCCTCACTAGGGAAGCTTCCCCACCATTTTTGGTGTCTGTGTTGTGTGTGTCTTGTGTGTCTTATGTGTTTGTGTGTCTTCTACGTCTTGTGTGTCTTTCATTCCTCAGCCCTCGCCGGATAGACTCGGGCACAGTTGCAGCACCAGACCGATACACCCTGAGCTATCTTTCCAGCCTGCAGACCGACCCTTTGTGACTCCACGTCTCCTTGAATGTTGCTGTTTCCCGTGGGCACATGACCTTCTCACCCCTGGAAGCGGTGGATGGAAGTAGCGGGCGCCATCGTTCCCGTCATCGTTGCGGGGTGGGGGTGGGGGTGGGGGGCGGATGGCGGGGGGAGGGGGAGTAACCCAGGACTTCCTCCAGGTCGGCTAGTCTGTCTTGCGGGGCACCTTCTCAGTGCTCCGGGACGACTGCAGGAAGGCATGTTTGCCAGCAGAGGGCACCAGAACTCCACCTTAAATTTCCCTGCCTGCGAGGGTGGAGCTAGATGCAAGTTCATTGCGGTCGCCCCCTCCTCTCGTCCCCGCCCGCACTCCTCCCCCCCCCCCCGAGGCTTTCGTCTGAGGGGCCAGAGACTCTGTGTTCTTACCCAGATGTGAGTCTTGGAAATCAGGTGGCAGAATGGTGTATTTTGCTCGACGTGGTGGCCCGCGCCTTTAATCCCATTATTTGGGTGGATCTCCGTGAGATCCCGGTCTGAGTGGTCAAGGAAGTGATTCCCAGGACAGCCTGGGGCTAAAAAAACCAACAAACCAAAGGGGGGAGGGATAGATTTATTTGATCTTGTGGGCAGGGGCGGATGGGGGTGATCGGAGGACAGTTTGGAGGAGTTCATTAAGCTCCGTTGAAGCGCTCTTACCTGTCTTTTGCCAGTTCAGTCCTCTTTCTGACTTCAGATGAGTTTCAACGCCCTATGAGCCTTGCCAGGCATGGTGGCACACACTTTTAACACCGGGACTTGGGAAACTGAGGCAGAAAAGTCTCTGTAAGTCCCAGGAAGGTCAGAACTAGATAGGTAGTGAGAGCCCTTCATAGGAATAATAAAGGGCTGGAGAGATGCCTCGGTGGTTAAGAACACTGGCTGTTCTCCCAAAGGACCTGGCTTCGGTTCCCGTCACCCACACGGTGTCCTATGGCAGTCCGTAGGAACTCCGATGTCCTCTCTTGGCCTGCACGGGCGCTGTATCCACACCGTGCCCTTACGTGCCTCCAGTCAAAACACACGTGTGAAATAAAAACATCTAAAAGTCATGCTAAAATGTAGGTAAAAGTCCCCATCGGTGAATGCTTAAATCTGAATTTCTGGAAACCGCTTTGCTTTATTTAATCCACCCCCCTCCCAAGAGAGGGGTGGTCTGGGCATGCGCGATGAAGGTCGGTCACGTC
Organism: Eospalax fontanierii; assembly: GCA_035773235.1. Lineage (NCBI taxonomy): Eukaryota > Metazoa > Chordata > Mammalia > Rodentia > Spalacidae > Eospalax > Eospalax fontanierii. Next base: position 3,257,775 of record JAJHUQ010000064.1, on the reverse strand, counting down.
AATGGATGTCATCAGGCCTCACACACTCTCTCCTCTTTGGCAGAGGTGTTTGGCAGATGGCACTTTCGACTTCTGATGTGATCTCTAACCTTGCGGTAGACTGAGGGCCCTTGGAAGGAATGGATGAGGGTCTGGCGGGTCTCGGGGGGAGCAGACTCACTGCCACCCACAGCTATGGGCGAATGTTCACCCAACCGCCCTTCCCTGGAAGGTCAGGGGAGATGGGATCACCCGTACCCGTGGCTGCCCTTTACCTCTTCGCGAGCGAGGATAGATAGGGTCAGAGTCCCTAGTTCCTGATGGTCTCCGGTTTGTGCATCATCTCCTGGGTTTTTCCCATCTCCTCTCTTCGACAGGACTTCGGAGACGTGCGGGGGAGGCTCTCCCGGCCACAGGCCGGGAGTGGAAGACTGAGTCCTGGCCTGGGAGCCTTCCCGTCGCTGTGATTTTTAAGGAACAAAACTGGCTTTGACTCAAGAATATCCAGGGAAAGTAACAGGTGATCCTCAGGTGGGCATGGGAGAGCAGTCCGCGTCCCCTGGTCCCCTAGTCCTCCAGTCTGCAGCTGGTCCTTCTAATGGTGGACCCGGGGAAAACTCATATGTCTTCACCTGCAAGTCTATTGTCGAGAGTCCCTGTTTAACTGTTCACCGAGATCGGAGTTAGGTCGGGAACTTTTGTCTTTCAACTTTCAACTTCAGGTTCAGAGGGTAGTCCCCTCACCTGTGTATCTATCATATGTGAGGTTGTGTGACTTTTTGATCCTGGGCCGGGATTGAACTAGGTCCTCCTGTAGACTTTGCCGTGACAAGTATTTCTCTGAATTAATTCTGAAGGACCGGCTGGTCTTTCACATCGGCCTTACGGTATCTTAGTAGCCCAGGCTGGTCTTGAGCCTTTGTTTCTTCAGCCAGCAGAGTGACTGGGATGACACCGGTGAGTTATTACGTTTTGCATGATTGCTTGGCGTTTTAACAATAGCACCAGTCCGTTGAAAGAATTTAAAGTCTTCAGACTTAAATCCAGGGAATAGGTCCCAGGAAGTTACACAGTGATGTGAGAGTTCGCCTGCCTCCAGAATGATTGATACAAGGAAGAAATGAGAGTTTTCAGGAGGCAGAGGTCAAGGTGTGTGTATGTGTGTGTGTTGAGGTCCAGTCTCCATGTACCTCCAGGCTAGGCTGCAGCTCCGAAGGTCGATGGACAGGTAGGCCTCTGATCTCACAGATATCTGCTTGTCTCGGCCTCCAGACTGCTGGGATGAGAGGCGTGGGGGACCGTGTCCAGTCCCCCTGCCTCTAGAGTGATTGATGAGAAAGAGAGGGCATGAGATTTGTGAAAACCTTGTTGTCCTGAGATCTAGAAATCTTATGGCCGACCGCTCTTTACCACGGACGATCTCAGAAATTTTAGTCTCATGCCATCCTTAAAATAGAAGACACACGGATGATGAATGTTTGCTCCGTTTATCTGCGTCAACGTCGGGAAGCTGAGGCGGACTTTCTTCCGGAAGTATCATTGACTTGTTCTGTTTCACGTCTGCGTTCTGTTTCATAGATGCTCTACTTATACTTGTGTCGGGAGCCTTTTGCCTGCCTTGAACTAAGCCCTAGTTTTGGGTTAGGCAGAAGTCAATCTCCTCCACAGAAGTGCTATTGGAAGCAGGAGTTTTCCTCATGCAAATGATTCACACCTGATGAGAAGTCTATTTTACACCCAAGACTGAGGTCACCTGAAGATCTTTGAAGGAAGCCAATCACATCTTAAGTTATTTGGCCTGTGTTAGTATTGTTTTGCTCACCTCACAGTGTAAATAGGGGGGACTTAATAAAGGCAAGCTGCTTCAGTGTGACTGACATCCCTCCTGAGTCTGTCCTATTTCTCTCTCTCTCTCTCTCTCTCTCTCTCTCTCTCTCTCTCTCTCTCTCTCTCTCTCTTATTCGATCCTGTGCTCTAAGCATATCCCTGGAGTCCCAGTTTTCTTTTCCCCAGCTTCCCTCTCTCCCTGGGCTTGATCCAGTTCTGTTGTTCAAAGACTCTCACATCATACACGTGCGTGTGTGCGTGTGGTGTGTGCGTGTGGTGTGTTTGCGTGTGTCCAAGTGTGCACGTACAGGTGCCACATCTTACATGTGAAAGTCAGAGGTCAGCTCTGTGGTGTCCATTCTCTCCTTATTTATCTGAGAGGTTTCAGGGCATCTGGCCTTTGTGGCCAGGGCTAAACAGTTTGGCCTACAGAGCCAGGTTTGGCATTGGGTTTCTTTACGGCCTTTTTGAACATGTGCAAATTTATACATTGTCTGTCTTCCATCGTGCCCTGCTCCTGTTGTCCTTCCATGCCTTCTGGCCCTCTCTGGCAAGCTAGCTCTCTTCAAAAACAGGGTCAGTCTTCTGACATCCCCGAAATTGGAGTATGACTTATAGAATCAGGACAGAGAAGGCCTTTTATGTCCTGACTGAGAGATTTCAATTCCCTTCTCAGAGTTTAGCTTTAGGTTAAAGTGGTAGAAAACTTTACATGTCTGGCTGTTTACTGAGTAGAGATCCTGGTTTATAGGTAAAGACAAAGAAGTTGAACAGGAGACTGTTACAGCACAAGAGAAGGAGAGAGAGAGAGAGAGAGAGAGAGAGAGAATAGAAAATCCCTGCTTACATCAGGAGTGTGTCAGCAGAGATGAATAAAATCACTGAGAGGTGGCATAAAACATAAAATTCGGGGAAACAAAATAAGATTCAGAGTCTCCCTCCCTCCCTTCCTCTCCCCCTCCTGCTTCCCACCTTTTATCCCCCCCCCCCCCCACCTATGCTTTTACTTGCTGAGCTATCTTCCCAGTCTGTTCCTAAGTGGTTTTGTTTCTCAATGTAATTTTCAAACAAATGTGTCATCGCACTTTGCCCTCCATCATCCCCCAGGCCCCCTCCCCCCTGCCATATGCTAGCCAGCTTCCACAGATGAGTGAGTGAATGACACATTTTTCTTTTCTTGTTTTATTTTCATAGGCAGGCACTTGAAAACATACAGAATCCCGGTGTCTCTGTGTCTCTCTCAGACGTGCGTGTGTGTACACACACACACACACACACACACAAACACACAATCATACTAGTGAGTGTCAATTCTCCCCTTGCTTTGAAAGACCACCCTAGTGATAAGGGCAGGTAGCCCAAAGTTCGACCCTGCCTTTAGAGTTTCTGAATTCACAGGGAGGCCAAGAACATCCCCCTCCGGGAACTCTGGCTTGTTACGTTTTCACCTCATTTTGGCAGGTGTTTTACGTTATGATTGAAAAATTGAAAAATAACTTTTGCTTAGTTTCAGGGCCCCGCCGTCCTGAAACTCACTATGTGTAGACCACCAGGCTGGATAGCTGGGTAAGATTTTTGTTTTCTCCCTCTCTGTGTTCTGTTTCATAGATGCTGTGCCTGTACTTTCTCTTTTCTTTACAGAGACTTAAATCTCTCTCTCTCTCTCTCTCTCTCTCTCTCTCTCTCTCTCTCCTCCTTTAAAATAGAACTCTTTAAAGTTTGGTAATTTACAACGTCGTGTTTCTTTAAGAAAAAAAAAAAAACCCAATTCCTCTTTCTTTTCTTCCCATTTTTTCGGGCCTCCACCTCAGACATTTTATGAGTACACTGAATTTGTTCTAAGAGCTGTATCCTGGTTTGGGAGGACTCTCATTTGCAAGACAAAATCCGCTGCCTCTGGGAAAAGTGACTTGGAGGTCCCCTCCCCCATCTTGCTCTCAAGAGTCAGAGGTGCACTCTGAGGGCTTAAGGCATGCCAGGCCAGCACTCCCTGCCAGACTTGGTTTACTACATTTTAGACTGAAAACCACAACCTCCCCGTTTTCAGCTGTTAGGAAACCAAAAACAAACAAACAAACAAACAAAAAAGCCCCAAACCAGCAGTTCAGCCGGGAGCCACTGTCTCCACCCTGCCCCCACCCCGAGAGAGACCTTGTTTGGGAAGGGAGGAAGGCAAGGTTTTGAATTGCCTGTGGTGGTGTTCCTGGGTTCCTGGCGGGGTCCGGGGGTCTTTGTTGTCCTCTGACTCCAGTCAGTCAGTCAGTCAGTCAGTCAGTGAATATTGTTATAGCGGTTTTGTGTTGTGTCCAACGTGTCAGGATGATGCAGAATGGTTTCCCTGCCTCTGTTTCCCTCAACCTCAATTAAAGGAAAAAAGAAATCAAGTGTTGGGCAGCCACTAGATTTTGTTTTGGAAGCCTATCTATATTGGTTTTCACTTTGCATTGTGTTCTATCATGGGAGGGAATTTGATTCTACTGCATTGGATGGTCCCTTGGGGCCTTTCCTCCCTTTTATTGAAGATTTGGTCTCATCATGGAATCCAGGATTGCGTTCTGGCCCAGCTTCCTCTTTGACCATGAGAGGTGTTGGGAGCCAGGATGAGCTACCATGCCCTTCCCAGAAACATCTTCTTTGGAAGAGGGATTGGCGACTGGGTCTGTCTGTCTATCTATCTATCTATCTATCTATCTATCTATCTATCTATCTATCTATCTGGGTCCACTCTCCATGGACAGGGAAAGACACAGACAGACAAATACTTTGTAGATAGGTAGGACATTATAAAAGTGTGCGGGGAGGGGAAGTATTCAAAGAAAGAAGCAATGCAGAAAAGTGGGGAAATCCAACCTGGTCTGAACAGAGCCCATCTCATCTGATCTCATCTCATCTCTACATATGAGAGTGGCCTACCTATTGCTCCCTGCTCCTGCTGGAAGCAGAGCCAAGTTGCTGATGCAGCAGCTGCTGCTGCTGCTGCTGCTGGGGAGGGAGGGAAGGAGGGAGGGAGGGAGACCTGTGGGGGTCAGACAAAGGGCTGTCAGGATGGTTAGGGTTAGGGTATGGGGACCTGCTACCAAGCCAAATGACATCAGTCTTGTGATTTGTCCTCTGACCTCCACGTTTGACTGACTGGTGTGTGCTCGTGTGTTGGGCTCTACTGCTGGTCTTATCCCTCAGCCTAATGGTGAGTCCAGGTGTCTTTCTGACTCTGATGAGATGAGATGAGATGGGCTCTTAATGTGAATTTTGATATGAAAAAAGTCTCCCGTGGCAGACAGAAATAAATTCACTGAAGTCCAACCAGAACCCCCCGACACACACACACACGCACACACACACACACACACACACACACACACACACGCCACGCCACGCCACACCAGACACGGATCAAACCACCCGAAGCAGCAACCTTCACAGCCACGGCGGCGGCCATCTTTCCAACACCGCCCCCCACCCCCCAACACCTCCTCTCCTGTCCCCAGCCTTCACCATCTCACATAAGAACAGCACCCGCTAGGTGTCGCCCACAGACTGTAAAAAAACTTCGGGGGCCTGGGAGGTGCATGGGTGAGAAGCCTGGCTGAGAAGGAAGGCCTCACCCTATGGGGATTAGGAGAAAGAACACACACACCTGGCCTGTGACCCTGGGCTCTTCCATCATCACATGAAGTGAGTTGTTGAGGCCCGAGGTCCCCAGAGGCCTTCAGCCTTTGGCTGCATGCCCCATAAGTTGCCTAGCAATTCCTGTGGAGATTCAGTGGGGGGAATGGCTTACCTTGACAGGCGACCTTTCAGTGTCCTCCAAGTCCACAGTGGGGACAGACTCCCTGTGGTGGTCATGGAGAAGGGCAGGCTTTTGCCCAGTGTCTGGTGTTACCACACCTGAAGCCTGGTTCTGGAGACTGTCAATACAGCCCAGGCCTGGCATCTTTGAATGAGAAACCTTGAGGGCTACAGCCAGAAGGTGACACTTTTGGCGGGCCCAGTCCACTCTGTCAGTCCACTCCTGGTTCTACTTACCATTAAACACCTTAGATGCTGCTCCCGGCATGTCTCCCTGGGGGGTGGTCTGAAAGCCCTTTTCAAGCCATTTGAGCTTTTTATGAATATCTGAAGCTGACTGAGCCATGAAGTGGGAGTTAAGGACCAGAATGCCTCAAATTAGGATCAAGGCGAACATGTTGAAGATGTATCTCAGTCAGACGGCCCAGAAACTCTGCTGGGTTTTCAGCGAGGCCTTGGATAATGATGCGCAATTTGTCAAAATTAACTACCTTGTGGCAGATCTGGTCCTTTGTCACTCTACCAGGGAGATGGAGGGGGGTCATCAGCAGTGGAAGGAGGAACTTGATATATCCAGTTGGGATCCTCTCTTGGAACTGCTGGCATCCCTACAAGGTAGGTAGGGTCTGTTACATGAACCTCATCGGCATCAGCCTGGGCTGTCACATGGACTGGCTCTTGCCCCTCAGGAGTCAAAGTAGCGGAAAGAATAACACAGAGATCGTGCCGGGTGATGTCAGAGACTTGGGTAAGGAAGCCAAGTTCTGTAATGGAGCAGACCAGATCCTTCTCGGTAGAGACGTATCTACTGAACCTGGCAAGTCGAGCAGAGGGAGGAATGAGACCAGAGTGCCAAAAAAGCCTGAATATATGGAATCTAAGCACTCCTCTGCAACATCAGTAAGAATTTGGAAGGCAAAAGTGACATTCTTGACCCATAACGCTCCATGGTGCAGTTTATACCGAGGCCAAGGCATGGTACAGTAAAAAATTAAAGGAGGAGGCTCAATATTGCCTTCAGTCCCTGAGGTTTCAGGTTCCTAAGGAAACAGGCCACAGGAGGGATAGGAACAGTTTGGGAGACCCCCGTTTCTCATTTTTAAAAATAGGAAAGAGGATAACAAGTGCAGGGAGAAACTGCTCAGTGAGGTACAAGAGAGCAGTCTCAGTCTTCTCTGTGCTGACCTCAAGGATGGGCAGCAGTGAGAAGTCCCACCAGGAAAGCCAAAACCAGGAAAAGAGTCAGGACGGAAATAGCAAGGTGCAGGAGGAAGAGAGGAAAGGCACGGAGAGGGTGGAAGCGTCGGAGGAGCTGAGACTTCTTCCTCTCTCTCTCTCTCTCATCTTTTTCTTCGGGATCTACTGACTCTTGAATAATTGCTCGATTTCAGGTTTCACAAAAGCTAGGTCCTCAAGCAAAGTGGCTGGAGGCTCGATCCCGTTTCCATTTGTGTTTTTTTTTTTTTTTTCCTTTCTTTGCTTTCTCAAACCTTTTCTATCCCGTGTCCAAGATCCAAACCATTCCTAATCAAAGCCCCGTTAGGTCACCACATTAGTAAGAAAAAAGATCACAACTTAGTCACTACTTATAAGCTAATTGCCTATTGCCTATACATTGTTACAACAACTTACAAACTACTAAACCTATAAGACTTAATTACTTAGCACGTGCTTCTTATCCTGATGAATATAAACTATCTAATACATAAACTTATCTTAAACCTATAAGACTTATGACTTCTGAATATAAACTATCTAATAAACTTATCTTAAACCTATTACTTGTGTACTCGTTGGGATGTTCTGGGGAAAGCATACTGAGAGAATGCAGACATTAGAGAGAGAGGAAAAGCTCACTACATGGATGTTTGCAGGGAGTTTCTGCGGGTGACGGTGAAGACGGGGGGGTGGGGTGGGGGGGGGGAGGCTGGGGGGGGGTGTGCGGCGGCGGACGGGGCGCGGGTTGGGGTGTTGGGGGGAGGGGATGGGGGGTGGGGCTGCAGTAGAGGGAGGGAGGGAGGGAGGCCACTTCTTAGGACACAGGAAACCGGGAAATAAACTGTCAGTGAGTGGAAAACCTACAGTGATTCGTTCAGAAGCCCACAAACGGCTGAATGAAATGAAACTATAAAAAGAGGAATGAAATAAAGAGCAATCGTGAAGAGAAATCGACCTGAAATGTAGGAAACGAAGCCCATCGTGTGCACCACCCACACGCATCATGATTCTGTTCTACAAACAGCTCTAAGACCAAGCATTTACCCACGAGAGAGTCAGAAGGCTGGTGTATTTCTGACTCATTCGTGAGGCCCCAGAAGCAACAAAGCCTTTTACATTTTCTAGACCTCTAGCAGAAGTACAGATGGAAATTAAAGAGGCTTTTGGTCGTGATTGTTTTATTGCCGACCCCTGGGACCCGTGACTCTTCGTGAAGGGCCGTGTGACCTCAGGAAAAAAATCCTTCTTGAGTTCATTTGCTCATGAAACTTACAGAGGAGGTAATCCGGGTGTGGGTCAGGACGTCTGTTGCTTTCGATCCATGCTCATTGAGTTAGGACGTGGTCAAAGTCATTGCAGTTTACCGGAACAGACATCACTAGCAGAAGTTTAGATATTCACATATTGGATCCACACTTTTCTTGGACTAATGAGGTGCCTCGTGCAAACATTTGAATAGATCTCCAGTCTCTTAGTTTTCCGTATTTATCCACAGTCAGGTGTAGTGAGTGGAAAAGATGACAGAGCTTCAAGATATCACGGAGTCACAAAAGATCTCAGGATGGTGAAAAACAAAGACAACGGAGCAATAAAATATCTCTTGAGTATCCAAGGGTTGTGTATCTGAAGGTATATATACCCAGGAAGTAAAACCGAGGAAAGTTCAAATGGCCCGAGCTTACCAGAACATGATCTAAGAACGCAGTTAGTTCTAAGAACATGTCTTTTCCTTATCAAGCCAAAGACGGTTATTGAAAGAGTAATCACCTGAGTCCCGGAGACCGTGAAGAGTTTTGCAATCACTTACAGTGGTAATGATGGAGAGATGAGGGTGGAGGATAAATAGAAGAATTAATTACGGAATGGGCAGGGGAGTCTTCCTCAGATTTTAATTTTTACGCTAGAAGAGTCGTGGGAAAGGCGGAGAATAAACATAGGTCTTTCATGATAAGGCTGATCCAAAGCTCCTTAAAACTCATCCCCTTAAGTAACTCTTGAGTATTAACTGCACATATGCTATTTTATGGACGGAGGAAGATAATAGATTTGTCTCTTCAGAATGCTACCGTAAAAATAATCCAGTATAATTTTTGCTTTGGATCAGTCACGTATTAGACTGTAAAAGTAAAGATGCCAACGTGCTTGAACTTGTCATAACACAGACGGTGCTGACCGAAGTTCCAACACCGATGCGGCTTCTCTTCGAAACCCTGGCTTGTATTGCACAGCAGCTTTTTCCTACGTAGAAGGTTTCTGATCCTCGAATCTGCTGATCAGGAAGCCAGATCTTCAGGAGAGAGATACGAGAGAGATCCGGTCCTCCCAAGCCACTGAGGAAGAAATTCCTGGGTCATACTACCTATTGGTCATAGTATAACCCAGGTTTAATCATTTTTATACTCGGCATTTGGTGAAGCGTTGATATCACAGAAAGAGTATGTCTAATATTAAATCAGTTGAGAATATTATGTCCAAAAGGAGGAAAATATAGCAGATGAACGGGGCAGGTGCTTTACTGTAAACTGGAAGACTTGATTCAAAACTTTGGACACACACTATTATAGTCTATGGAATTAGCCCGAGAGGTGGCCATCTAATGGGTTGCACCCATTCGTATATAAAAATAGGCAAAAGTGTGGTTTCAGTCTTAAAAGTTTGGCTTTAAAATATAGATATTTCCCAACTGGAGTATGTATGCATTTAGTTATTTTAGAATCACATTGTTTCCCGTTACGCCTGATGAGGAACTTCCTTTACAGCTATCCTTACTGCCTCACATCATCCCCTTTCTAGAGGTTAAGCTCAACACTTTCAGTGTGTTAATCAGAAGCTCTGTCACTGAGCTACGCTCGAGTGAAGAAATATGATCTGACTAAGTTCGCAACTGCTACCCACAAACATTCTCCACTAGGTACCCCGGATGTGTGGAGCAGAATGAACCCAGCCTCAGGGTCGCTCCAGCCCCTGACTCCTGCTGCGTGGCAGGTGTTGCAAGACAACCCAGGGTCAACCTCCCAGCTGTGAGGGGAGGCCCGTGCTTCCTGCAGTTCTGCTTTGTCTTCCTCACAGCGGTCTGCCAACCCACTCACCTTGGCCATCATGGGGTCTCGCTTCCCTCCGAGCCGAGCCGAGCCGAGCCGAGCCGAGTAAGAAGCCCGACAGTTGCAAGGATGATGACCCCGGCCCGGGCTCAGGAGCAGTAGCCACGGCCCCCAGCCCTAGAGCAGTTTCTCTGTGCTCTTGTGCAGCTGTGATCTCTTAAGGAAGCTAGGAGGACTCACGACTGTCTGTCCTGTTGTGCCATGCATGCCTGCCCTGCCAGACACCGACTGACACAGAATATGATATATATTGTCAGCCACACTGAAGCAGCTTGCCTTTCTTAAGTCTCCCCTGTTTATACTGTGAAGTGAGCGAAACAGTGGGTCAGATGTTCAAAAACAATACTAACACAGGCAAAATGACTTAAGATGCGATTGGCTTCCTTCAAAGATCTTCAGGTGACCTCAGTCTTGGGCGTAAAATAAACTTCTCCTCAGGTGTAAATCGTTTACATAACGAAAACTCCTGCTTTCGACAGCACTTCTGTGCAGGAGACCCAAAGGTAGGGCTTAGTTCAAGGCAGGCAAATGGCTCCCGCAGCCCTGAGAGGACGGCTCTGGTAATTTGGGGTTGAAGAACTCTCACCTGACTCCTCTTGGTTCAACCGGTTCTGCATACTGCACAGAAGAGGAAAACCACAGTTAAGAGCACTGTGAGGGAAGCCAGAAAAACAATGTCATTGATCTTTGAATCATATTCAGGATTAAAAGCCTCAATCCCCGTCACAAGACTTATGATGTCATTTGAAGTGTGCTGTCACGTGGAACTCCATGGCTCCATATATTTTTGTAGAGCTCTGGTTTCCAAAGTAGCATTGTCCTGCCCCGTGCAACCCAAATGTCAGCCTTTACTTTGTTCCAGCCCTAACCGCTGCCGTTAGGAATAAGGGAGTGCTAGACAGAGTACGTAGTGACATGGTGACGATGAAGGACTTCCATCTGAATATAGATGCTTTCTATTTTGTTACTCATCCTAAACGTTGCACCCTTTACACCCTTTAATTTATCTGGACGAGTCAGATCTGTAGCGTGCTGACCGTTCCACGCTATCAAAAGTGCTGTTTAGATTCTATGCAACCTCAGTCGAAATCCCCATGACATTCTCACAGAACTAGAAAAAGAATCGTAAAATTCGTATGGAAGCACAAAAGACCCCGGATGGCCACAGCAACCCTGAACATAAAGAGTGATGCTAGGGGGACTGCTATACCAGACTTCAAGGTAAATGACACGACGATAGTTAGTTATACAAGCAGCTTGATGCTGGCACACATCTAGACCCATAGATCGAGGAACATAATCGAAGACCCAAACATGAGTCTATGCAATTTCGGGCACCTGATATTTGACAAAGGGGCCAAAAGCACAACGTGCATGAAAACAGTGGGAGACGGGCATGACTGAGGGAGGAATGTGTAAAATGGGGGTATTAGATGGCAGGGGGAGAGAGAGTGAGCTACACTGTGAACTGTGGGGATAAAGAGGAAGATGGAGCTCCAGAAAGGTGGGGCCACAGCTAACTGGGATGATCAGGGTAGAAACAGGGAAAATGGGGATACTTTAAATGGGGAGGGAATGAAGGGAGGGCTAGACAGAGGTAGGGGAAATAAATAATGATGCCTACCCAGTATAAAAAAAAAAAAAAAAAAAAAAAAACTTCATGAAGCTCTTTCCTCGTTTGAACATAGTATTTGTGGTGACCTGCATCTGTGTTCCACGCCTGTGCTCACATGTTTGGCGTCAAAATTAACCACTTCTTCTGCCACTTAGGGTGAGAATTGTGCTTTTTGTTTGGTTTGGTGGTGGTGTTTTTGTCAACTGAATTCAGAGCGGAACAAGTCTGTACGAGTTTTTCGTTTTCTTTCTTTTATCCTAACGTACACAATCATTCCTTGGAAGTCACTTATTGAGTGAAACACAAGTCCAGCCGGTCGTTTCTTTTCTTTTCTGGTCATACAGTGTAGCTCCCTGTGCTTCACACTCCTACCTTTTGGTGCTCAGGCACAGAGGAATCGAGCAGAGAGACAGGAAGCAGCCAGGGAAGACGGACCCCCCCCCCCCACAAGGACACGTTCCTCCCCGGTGACCTTTAGTTCCACCCTTCTGCTAGGGTTTTTTCAGTAATACAGAACGTATGTGAAATTATTGGCCAAATTCCCATTTATGTAAGGTTCCGTTTTTCAGTTCATTCATCTATGATGATTTGAATGAAATAGCCAATATGCGAAGATTGTTATTACAGAACCAGCAATTCGATAGGGTTCAACCTCTTATTTCCTGTGTTCTGCCAGACTGCTCGTACGCAATTTCTTGCACGCTTCTTCCAGTTAAAGTCATCGGTTTCCCCAGAGAGTCTAGCGTACGGTCAGTGCCGGTCACACGTAGTGTTATTATGACATGATGTTTTACCACTCCCGTGAGAAATTATTTAATGATCTTCCTGTGCCTGGAACCTCTCTCCTTTCTTCTTTTTCCACAGGGGGCCGTGTTCCCTACGGTAGCCGTCAGGCAGGTAGACGGACTTTTTCCTTGGCTGCCCGAGCGCTCTGGGAAGGAGAATCCCATTGCTGTAGGGACAGCGGCTAGCTGGGGAGAGGAGGCTGAGTGAACCTGGCAGGTCCCTTCCGCTGAGCGTGAGTCTCTTTCCCCCTCTAGCGGCCGGTCTGTGCATCACACCTGAAGTTAACAGCAGATTGGCTACCTCATTCCAGCCTGCGGGGGTGGGGGTGTGGGGGGGGACCCGTTTGGAGACGGAGTCCCAGTCGAAGCAAGGAGCCGAGCTCTGTGCACAGGGAGCTAGCTGCCGCTTGTGGTCAGAGGCTGGGAAGCATGTAGTTGCAGCTCCGCCTGGCACGAGAATCGTCTAGGAAAAGAAACCCAGTGACTTCCGGCGGAGCTCGGGGTGTGAGCGGAAGGCCGCAGAGCGTGGTGACAGAAGAGAGGTTTCCGGAGCACATATGTTCTGTGATGTCTCATTTAAAATTAAACGCACGCTATCAAAAGCAGACAGTGTGTTCCGTATAACCCTGTGAGCCGGAAGCCCTGTTACCACGGGCTGGGCCGTTGGCAACGCCCTGCGTGATTTTGCTTTTCTTTAGAGACTATGTACTGATTCGTCTCTACCGATGATGCTCAAATCAGGCTGCTCTCGTTCCCTGGTGTGTTTTCTGACACGCTATTGGTAGAAAGAAACAGTGTGTCTGCTCCGAAAATAAACTTCTAATATACCACTGTGTGACAGAGTACCAACCCGTGGCGATTTCTGATTCGTGCTGGCTCAGGTGGTTTAAAAGTATCAACCTGCTCTGTCCTGGCCCAAGCTCTGTGCGTCACGTCAAAGAGGTGCCCGTTCAACAGGTGTGGACGGAGACGAAAAGTGGTGTTGGGGCGACCTCCACTGGCGCCCGGATCTTCGCGCACCTGTCCTGAGGGGGTGCAGAGCAAGTCCTGGCGCCCTCTGGTGGAAGTCGGGTTTACTGCATTTTGAGCACTCTACTGTCATTCCCAGGGGATCTGGATTGGAGAGATGGCTGGGTGACCGCCTAGGCAGAAGACCCGGGTTCGACTCCAGCTCCAAGAGATTCATAGCCCTTTTCTGACCTTTGTGGGCATTGCCCGGCACGGGTGCACTCATTTGACTGTAGGTGATAGATATGCTCTTACATAGAAAATAAAATAAATACAATAAGTTCAAAAAAAAAAAAAAAAAAAAAAGGATCCCAAGCAACCTCGGTGTGGTCAAATGGTACCTTGGCTGACCTCCAAGTACTCATCTGAAAATTCTCCTTTTGTGGAATTGAGTAAAAATGTACCTTGAAAAACATACTCATAAGGCATCTTTTAAATTTTTATTAATTTAGTTTGTTACTTTAAAACAGGGTCTGCCCTGAAACTCTCTATGTAGAGCACGACGGCCTTGAACTCTCTGAGATCCACCTCTCTTCTGCCTGCTGGGATTAAAGGCGTGTACCACCTCGCAGGCTTTATTTTTATTCTTTATGTCCGAGTGTATTGTTTCCCATGTGTGTAAGTGGGCTCTGGTCGTACAGTACCCACGGAGGTCAGAAGAGAGCGTTGGATCCCCTAGAACTGTCTTTATGGATGGCTGTTAGCAGCCTCCCGGATGCTAGAAAACCGAATTTGTGTCTCCCAAGTACACCTACAGGTCTTAAACGCTGTGTCATAGAACTGATCCCACAGAGGACGTATTTCACACCGAGATTTTCCAGACTTTTAAGTCAAACAGACAATTTCATGGAGTATATATCTCCTAAGCTGAGCCGTAGTAGAATTCGCTGCGTCCATGCAAGCATCGAGTCCGTGTTTTGACAGTACACCAGTCTAACGTTTTAACTGCTGTGTAACATATCTGGGGAAAAGAAACGTGCTAAACAAGCCGTAACTTCATAGAAGTCGCAGGGTTGTCTATACAGAGAGAGACCTCTTCAGGTTAGGGTGAGCGACTTTGCATCAAATTTCCCAGCAAGCAATTCTGCCATGTGAATGAGAGAATTCAATGCGATCGGATTACTGGTAATTCTGATTAGCTGCGCCGGTTCTTTCTGTCTTCGGCTCTGTTTTGGCCAGAGGGGAGGGAGCCCTGAATTTTCTACCTGAGCGGGATGTTGTCTATACCTGGTCCTGGAACCCCTTCTTCCCTTACACGTGGCTTTCCCTCACACACCGCTCTGTCCTTACTTTAAAATTTTATTTCACTGATTTATTTATATTTTACGTGTATGAGTGTATCGCCTTCACGTAGGTAAGTGCGACCGGGTCGTGCAGTCCCCGCAGAGGGCAGAAGTGCATCAGAACCCATGGAACTGGAGTTACAGATAGTTGGCGGACCGCGAGTGGGTGCTGGGATCAGAACCGGGTCTTCTGCCAGATCGGTAATGCTGTTCACCCCTGAGCTATCTTTCCAGCCTGCAGACGGACCCTTTTTTACTCCACGTCTCCTTGAATGTTGCTGTTTCCCGTGGGCTCATGATCTTCTCACCCCTGGAAGCAGTGGATGGAAGTAGCGGGCGCCATCGTTCCAGTCATCGTTGCGGGTTGGGGGGAGTGGGGGCGGATGGCGGGGGGAGTAACCTAGGACTTCGTCCAGGTTGGCTAGTCTGTCTTGCTGTGCACCTTCTCAGTGCTCCGGGACGACTGCAGGAAGGCATGTTTGCCAGCAGAGGGCACCAGAACTCCACCTTAAATTTCCCTGCCTGCACAGTGAAGCTAGATGCAAGTTCATTGCGGTCGCCCCCGCCTCTCGTCCCCGCCCACACTCCCCCCCCCCCAGGCTTTCGTCTGAGGGGCCAGAGACTCTGTCTTCTTACCCGATGTGAGTCTTGGAAATCAGGTGGCAGAATGGTCTATTTTGCTCGACGTGGTGGCCCGCGACTTTAATCCCATTATTTGGGTGGATCTCCGTGAGATCCAGGTCTGGGTAGTCAAGGAAGTGATTCCCAGGACAGCCTGGGGCTAAAAAACCAACAAACCAAAGGGGGGGGGGGAGATAGATTTATTTGATCTTGTGGGCAGGGGCGGATGGGGGTGATCTGAGGACAGTTTGGAGGAGTTCATTAAGCTTTGTTGAAGCGCTCTTTCCTGTCTTTTGCCAGTTCAGTCCTCTTTCTGACTTCAGATGAGTTTCAACGCCCTATGAGTCTTGCCAGGCATGGTGGCACACACTTTTAACACCGGGACTTGGGAAACTGAGGCAGAAAAGTCTCTGTAAGTCCCAGGAAGGTCAGAACTAGATAGGTAGTGAGAGCCCTTCATAGGAATAATAAAGGGCTGGAGAGATGCCTCGGTGGTTAAGAACACTGGCTGTTCTCCCAGAGGACCTGGCTTCAGTTCCCGTCACCCACACGGTGTCCTACGGCAGTCCGTAGGAACTCCGATGTCCTCTCTTGGCCTGCACGGGCGCTGTATGCACACCGTGCCCTTACGTGCCTCCAGTCAAAACACACGTGTGAAATAAAAACATCTAAAAGTCATGCTAAAATGTAGGTAAAAGTCCCCATCGGTGAATGCTTAAATCAGAATTTCTGGAAACCGCTTTGCTTTATTTAATCCACCCCCCTCCCAAGAGAGGGGTGGTCTGGGCATGCGCGATGAAGGTCGGTCCCGTCAATGGATGTCATCAGGCCTCACACACTCTCTCCTCTTTGGCAGAGGTGTTTGGCAGATGGCACTTTCGACTTCTGCTGTGATCTCTAACCTTGCGGTAGACTGAGGGCCCTTGGAAGGAATGGATGAGGGTCTGGCGGGTCTCGAGGGGAGCAGACTCACTGCCACCCACAGCTATGGGCGAATGTTCACCCAACCGCCCTTCCCTGGAAGGTCAGGGGAGATGGGATCACCCGTACCCGTGGCTGCCCTTTACCTCTTCGCGAGCGAGGATAGATAGGGGTCAGAGTCCCTAGTTCCTGATGGTCTCCGGTTTGTGCATCATCTCCTGGGTTTTTCCCATCTCCTCTCTTCGACAGGACTTCCGAGACGTGCAGAGGAGGCTCTCCCGGCCACAGGCCGGGAGTGGAAGACTGAGTCCTGGGAGCCTTCCCGTCGCTGTGATTTTTAAGGAACAAAACTGGCTTTGACTCAAGAATATCCAGGGAAAGTAACAGGTGATCCTCAGGTGGGCATGGGAGAGCAGCCTGCGTCCCCTGGTCCCCTAGTCCTCCAGTCTGCAGCTGGTCCTTCTAATGGTGGACCCGGGAAAACTCCTATGTCTTCACCTGCAAGTCTATTGTTGAGAGTCCCTGTTTAACTGTTCACCGAGATCGGAGTTAGGTCGGGAACTTTTGTCTTTCAACTTTCAACTTCAGGTTCAGAGGGTCGTCCCCTCACCTGTGTATCTATCATATGTGAGGTTGTGTGACTTTTTCATCCTGGGCTGGGATTGAACTAGGTCCTCCTGTAGACTTTGCCGTGACAAGTATTTCTCTGAATTAATTCTGAAGGACCGGCTGGTCTTTCACATCGGCCTTACGGTATCTTAGTAGCCCAGGCTGGTCTTGAGCCTTTGTTTCTTCAGCCAGCAGAGTGACTGGGATGACACCGGTGAGTTATTACGTTTTGCATGATTGCTTGGCATTTTAACAATAGCACCAGTCCGTTGAAACAATTTAAAGTCTTCAGACTTAAATCCAGGGAATAGGTCCCAGGAAGTTGCACAGTGATGTGAGAGTTCGCCTGCCTCCAGAATGATTGATACAGGGAAGAAATGAGTGTTTTCAGGAGGCAGAGGTCAAGGGGTGTGTGTGTGTTCCCGTCCCAGCCCGGGGTCCTGCCCCGACAAGAAACCAAGTCAACTCGAGCCACTGCCTGTCCACCTGGGACCAGGACGCACGCCACCCTCCGGGATTCCCTGAACGCCGTCGTGCAGCGCCAAGGACACCCTTCGAGGGCCCCCAGGCACCCGGTGGCATTGAGCAGAGAATCGCCTGAGCGAGCATGCACTTCGACTCCCCCGGGATCCATAAGGATCTCCCCCATGCCCCTGCACCTGTTAGGTAGGGGCCACCGCCTCCAGGCCCAGAACCAGGCATTGTCTGCCAAGTAGGCAGGCTCCCGTGGAGAAGTTGGGGCGTGGCCCACCCTCCCCAGAGCTCCGATGGGGCCCCGCCTTCAGCTTCATGTGGCCACCCGCAAGGAATCCAGGAGGGCTCAGGTCAGGAGGCCTGCGGGGATCCAAGCTCAGCACCCGAGAGCCCACTGCCACTAATGACTGGCCAAGTGGCAGGCTCTTCTGGGATCAGAGTGATTATGACACTTCATGGTCTTGGTGGGTTATGTGCACTGCCATTTAGATGGCCTCTGACATGCTATCTTTCAATCCCAGTAGACATTGGATAATTTCCCCCCACCCCCAACCCAGGGGAGAAAGCAGGGGGCCAGGGCTTACAACAGTTGAAAGATTCTGGGTCAACTGCCATCTTCATAGCAGTGCACACAACCCATGAGACTCGAGAGTGCCATGCTCACATGGATTCCTGAAGACCCTGACACTTGGTTGTTCATTCAGGCTTGTGTCCCCATAGTGAAAGGACCCATTCCTTTAAGACCGGCTGATGTGGCTGGGGAGGACAGGCTGACCCATTCCTAGTCAATCACAATTAGCCTTGTTCCATGTGAATTTCAAGAGCGTGTGGTCTGCATGCTGGCCTTCATTGGAGCCCAGGCTCAGTGGATACCTGCAAGGGATCAAGCACAGAATCCTTTGCGGACCCCAACTTGACAACCCCAGATCCAGCACCCAAACCATCTGCGAGTGCTAGAGCCGGGCCCACACTTTCAAGACTAAATCCCTGGGGAAGGTGTGCCCTGTGGGGACCTCAATGGCAGTGAAGGCTGCTAGGCAGGGCCCACACACCCTGGTTCTTCTAGCTCTAGGCAGGCTGTCTGACTTTCTCCTGTGACCTGCCACAGACCCTGGTGCAAAGCTGGCTGCTGGAGCTCTGTCTTTGTCTGTGATGGAGAAGTTCAGGGTGTAGCCCTCCCAACATGGAGTTTCAAATAGGGCCTGGGCATTGGGGTCTTGGGGGTACTGCTGGGTAATGCCCAAAGTCATACGTCCTCGTCATCCTTGAGATCGCCTCCGAGAAGCCAGAACTCTCTTGCCAGGTGATCCATTCTGGGTTTCATGCTGCTCTCGGTCAGGGTGTCCTTCATGCTGTCCTTGATATCATGACACCCGCGCCAGGACTGTGGTGGTCAAGCAGAGATGCCGCCTGCAGCCCAGACCCTGGGCCCCAGAGTAGATGATAGCTGGACAGATAAATGCATAGACAGAGGCACAGATATATAGATGGACTGTGCTTAAAGACTATAAATTACATGGTTCTTGCTAGTTGGTCCAATCCCTTAAGTTTCCTGGACTCATGTGGGCAATATCCTTTCACTGTCCTCTTTTCATTCAGATTTCCTCCTGGATGAATTAGTAAACACAGGAAGGACTGACCATCCTGTCACCTCTGTGTTCCGCCTATGGCCGTGAGCAATGGCAGATTATGGGTGTGTTGGGGTAGATTCAGGAGCACCAAGGTGAACTCTGTCTTATGCTGTCTCAAAGAAAATAAGAAGCTGTGTGTGCTATGCAAATCTTTAGTCCCAGCACTCTGGAGGCAGAGGCCGGTGGAGCTTGCTGAGATCTAGACCAGCCTTCTCTGTATAACCTGTTCCAGGATGGTAGAATAGAGCTACTGGGAGATGTTGTCTCAAAAGAACAACACAAAACCAAAAAAAGAGGGAAAACCTTACTAAAATCAACAAACACCTGCAAAACAGCCAGAACAATATACAAAGAAAAATAGGTGGAGAATACAGGATGATAATTTGTCTCTGGGCTTGAAGTGTACACGCAGAAACACACACACATATACATACAGAGGGAGGTTTGCTCCCACATCCATGTCTGTATCAACACAGAAACACACATGCCACATCTCAATTTAAAATACAGATTCTATATAAGTGTAAAACAAGGAGAGGGAGAAAGTTGGAGTGGTGTTTCCTGTTACATTGACCTCTTTGTCCTAGCTGGATAGAGCCCATAAAGAAAAAGAAAATGCATTCTGCTGCACAGAAGTTAGAGTCCCATGGAAGGCCATATACCAGGACCATAAACATTCCTACCTACCCTGGACAGCCTCCATGACAGAAAGCCACCGCAGGTGAGGTTAAAGAAGTGAACCTCATGATGGACATGGTGGTGCCCTCCCTTAATCCCAGCAATCAGGAGGCAGAGGGAGGTAGGCTTATCTCTGTGACACTTAGGACAGCCTGGTCAAGTTACAGTCCAGCTGTGGCTACAGAGTGAAACCAAACCAAGCAAAAAGAAACAAACAAAAAAGAAAGAACAGAGATCTCCATCCTACAAATGTCGGGAAGCTGGAGTCCTATACCAGGTGCACAATCTGTTCCTACTCCACCTGTTCATATAAGGCACCTGTCCCATGAAATCAGGGACACCTCAGGGCTTGATTGGGCCTCAGTCATGCTCTCAAGTCCCTACCTCCAAGCACAGAAAATGATGGTCAAACAGACCTTCACACCAAGAATTTGGGGTACAGTGCACAACATAGCCTGCCTCTTCTGAATCCCTCCCACCACAGTAGACATTGTTACTCTCTGACCTAAATCATCTCCATTATGTTGACAATGACCCTTTGTGAGATCACAGAGCCCTGACTTCACTTCAGAACACACTTCTCATTGGGTATCCAGGCATTCAAGCTTGCTTGGCACATCCTTGCTTCCAGCTGTCCCATGCACATGTGTGCTCAGATACACACTTTGCCGGGGGCTGGGGGGTAGCTGTAGGTGTGTCTCAGTGCTGCTTCCCTAGGAACCACTCCATATCCAGTCCTCCGTCCCCTACAGACACCTTCAGCCCTAGCAGTGAGAGAGCATGTGGAGATGCTGCTTCTGGGATCTGGGTGCAAAAGTGATTGATATCTTTGTCTTCTAGACTATGTCCTCATGATCACTGAACTTCAAGCTTCATTAGGAATATGGCTCCAAGATAGTGCAGCTGTCTAACATATCAGAGTACTGTGATGTTTTCAAGGAGATTCCATCAAGTTAAGTTCATGTATACACCCCTGAGAGCGTCTGGTCTTCTATGTCATCTGCAGCCCCTCCTTGCAAATGACTAAATGAAAGAGGAAAGCATGCCAGCTCTGACTCACAGTGTGCCGAGCTCACAGACCCCAAGCAGTGGACGGTCATGCCTGATGTTAGGTGCTTTCATCAGCATTAGCTTCAGACTACTGTGCCCAGACTCAGTGTCAGGGAAAACTAAAGTAGAGCATGATAGAGACACCTGACATAAGTGTTTGGCCTTTCCAAGCACGCCTTCATATGTGTATGCATCTGCACTTACCAGCACACACACACACACACACACACACACACACACACACACACACACCCCACAGAGAGTAAAATATAAAAATATAAATATAAAACAGGACAGATAGGGAGAGGGCCAGAGATGTGTTCCTTGTTACACTGATCACTATGGCTGTTCTGAGGAGTGGCCATTAGTACTAATGAAGAATGATGCTTCCCAGAACTGAGATCCCCATGGATGTTTACACACAAGAATCCAAAGAGACTTTTACAACCTTACCTGGCGATGACAGAATGTCATTGAAAGATAGGGTAAAAGCTGGGCTTCATCCTCAGTTTTCAGGCTGGAGTCCTACAGCAGGTACCGGCCCAGAAGCTTCCTCTGAGGTTATCCCTCTAGCATGTGGATGGTATCTTCTCCTTGGCACCTTCTCTGGCCAGGTCCTGTATAGGCATCATTTTGGTCTCTGCCATTTCTACTTCTTCTCACTGGTCCTGTAAGATCAGAGAAACCCCAGGGACAAATTTTGCCTCAGTCACCCCCTTCAAGGAACACTTCACAGTCTAAGTCTATCAGGCATTCAGTCCAACGGGTTTGGGTACAATCTAATCCACAACACAGCCCTACCTGCCAGCTCTTGCTTCTGAATGCCTGTGCACTGCAGCGGATGTTCTGATGTAACTACCGAAACCATGACGACGACCCCTTTGTGAGGTCACAGAGGACTGACATCACTTAATCTAGACACCTCAATGTGTGTATAGGCTCTCATTTAAGTACCTCCAGGCCTGGGACATTTTTATTCATGGCCAACCCATGCATGTGTGTCAGCAGGGGAACTGTGGGGGACAAATTATGTGTTTGATTCAGAGGCACTTTCCTGGGCAGGTGTGCCTTTGGTCCTTGCCATTCTCACCTCTTATTACACCTGCTCTGTAAGATCAGGGACACCACAAGGACCACACTCTACCTCAGTCCACCTTTTGAAGGTCCCTGTCTCTCTACATGCTCAGCAATGATGATTGATCACGATATCAGAACAAAAATGGGGGGTAAGATTCAACCCAGGACACAATCCAAACCTCCCTGCCCATCTTGCTCCAGCTTCTGACTTCCAGCCCAGCACAGAATACACTTGATGCTATCAGACAATGGCCACACCCATAACCTTGGCAGTGACCTTTTATATGAGGTCACAGAGGCCTGGCTTCACTTCAGTCGGAGCATGTCAAGGGCATTCATTACTTCCTGACCTGGTGCAGATTTGCTCCCACATGACCCATTCACATGACCTCAGAGGCAGCTTTGGGAGTAGAAAGAGATTTGAGTCAGTCACTTCCCTGCTTCATATCCAGCTCCTGTGAGCCTTCCTTCCTCTGTAGACACCTTCCCTCCTCAGAGCAGGAGGGTGGGTAGTGATAAGCAGTGCACCAGCATTTCAGCCGATCCTTTCCCCCAGCATGCTTACCTAGTCATTAAAGCTTCCGGGTGTCCTCTACTGCCCGAGGCTGGGAACAGAGTGTCTGAAAACTTACCACCACTGAATTTCAAGCTTAAGTTTGGTAATAGCTCTATGGCAAAGCAGTTGCATAAGCATACTACAGTCCTTGATTTGAGCCTAGATTATAGATAATAACCCACATATAGATAGATATTTACATAGAGAACAGAGACAGGTCAGAGACAGAGGAAGTATAGACAGAATCAGATGGCTGGCTGGCTGGCTGGATAGATGGACAGATGAATGGACTGAAGGAGAGAAGACAGAGAGGCCACAGGATGCTAACACTGCAGGACAGAAGACAGGCAGCGTATACTGCATGTTCTAAACCCTGGATGCAGGGGCTGGAGAGGTGGATCATCAGTTAAGAACACTGGCTGCTCTTGCAGAGGACTTGGCTTTGATTCCCAGCAGCCACATATATGGCATCTAAAAGAGTTCTCATTCAAGTTCGAGGGTACCCGATGCCCTCTTCAGACCTCAGGGCATTGCATGAAATGGGTTCATTTATATATGTGTAGGTGATACATTCCTCCACCTAAAATCAAAACAATAATAAATATTTAAAAACTCTGAATCATCAGTGGCAGAGCATCAGTGCTTTCATAAGAAAGAGCTATGTTTGATTTCTTTACTACTTCTGAGCATTCAAATCAATGAATAACATAGCATTGTTATGTGGTCTCTATTGTTAGGAGTGTGATCCTGTTGCAAAAACTCTATTATATTTCTACCTCACAAGGAATTGGTGAGTGACTGGGCTACTTGCTCTGATGCTGACCCAGCTGTGATGCATTTCAAATCCAGACACCCCTGTGCTGGAGAGCTTTAGTTGTCAACTTGACACACCTGGGTAGAGGGGTCTCATTTGGGAAATTCCCTCCATTGGGTTGGTAGAGGCAGGTTGAGCACAGGCTTGGGAAGCAAGCCAGGAAATAGCACTCCTTCACTGTATGTGTGCTTCAGCCCCTGCCTCTAGGTTCTTGCCCTGAGTTTCCACCTTGGGCTCCCTAAGTGATGAACTATGACTGGGGAGATGTAAGCCAAATAAATCCTTTCCTCCCCAAGTTGGCATTGGTCAGAGTATTATGTGACAGCCATAGAGAAGCTAACGAATACAGGAATTGGTACCAGAGAGTGGACTCTTGGCTGTAAAAAATGTGACCATGTGACATTTTGGAGGCACGTGAAAAACTCTGGAAGTTTGGACTAGGAGAGCAGTTGTTTGCTGTAAGCAGAGCTTAATAGGCCATTCTAGTAGCAGCCTGGAAGAAAGTAGTGCCAGGGACTATGTAGCTCCAGAGGGAAATAAGGACTTAAACAGCAACTGGGATATTTTGGCAGAGTCTCACTTGAGTCTGCCCACAGCCAAAAAGCTTACCTGAGGTGAGAGTGAGAAAAAAATGGACAAATTTCTTTGGTGGAGGATATTTCAAGATACCCTAAGTGTGAGCTGGTGGTGCAGCTGTTAATGGAATTATACTGAAGATATAGAGTGAAAAGGAGCAAGTGGGGCAGAAAGAAATGCAGAGTGTACAGTATAGATTCCAAAAAAGCACTAGGAGGATTCATGTTGGAGCCTAGACCTGTGTTGAAGGAGAGGATCACTTTGATGAGACTGAAGTGATTAAGGAGAGGTCTAGAGATCTCCATTTGAACAATGGAGAGAAATGCCTCCAGGGCAAGACCACACCCTCTAAGCCTCCAACTTGGGAAAAGAAAGGCTGAAGGGGTTTGCTAGTAAAAAGCCACAGCAGAGAAAATCTAAGGCTGTGGATGAAGCAGGCTGGGTTCCATCCCAAGATTTCAGTCAACTTGACAGTGTGGTTCACCTAGTACTGGCTCTAGAGACAGGAAAGCAAGAGCGAAGGGCTCATCGCTTCTTCCTCTGTGGTTTCAGAAAGCTGTCGAGGCCAGGCAGCGGGCAGCAGGGGCCTCTACATAAAGAAGGCCCCCATGAACCACTGTGTGAGGCTGCAAAGGTGAAGCCTGGTTGGCAGTGGAGACCCCAAGAAGACATTCAGGGTGCCAGAGCTGTGAGACGTCTGTCAGGAGAGTGGAGTGCATACAGGAGTGGAACCAGCCCAAGAGAGAGTTGCATGTTGCCCAGCAAAGCTGTAGGGGCTGAGCCTTCTGAGCCCTTGAGAAGTCCAAGAAGTCAGGAGCGGAGTTACTGGATTGGGTTTTTGCCCTGCTAGTCAGCAGTCTTGTTTTGGCTCAGTATTTCCTCACTCTCTCCCCATTCCTCCGATTTGGAATGGAACTGTGGATTCAGTTCAGTTGAATGTTAGAAGAATGTAACTTGTCTTTTGATCTTACAGGGGATTACAGTAAGGAGACTGATTGCCTTGAGTCTCACAAGAGATAGGGACTCTGGACTTTTGAACAGTACTGAGACTGGTAAGGACTATAGGGACTTTGCTGGTTGGACTAAATGCATTTTGCGGTTTTCTATGAGCCTATGGGAGCCAGGGAGTGGAATTGGCACTGTCTGGGGAAGCCCGTCGCTGGGGAGGGCTGAGAGAGTTCTTAGGCCCTGCTGGATCTCCTGTAGTTCTGGTTCCTGTGTCTGCTTGAAGATGTGAGCCTCTGCTTTCTGCTCCACCTTCTCCAGCCACCTCCTGCCACCATGTCTCCCCGCTACGAAGGACTCAAATTCCCCTGGATCTGAAACTCCGATAAACTCTTCCATTTATAAGTGCCATTGATCACATTGTTTTATCACAGCAACAGAAAAGTAACTATGACAGCTTCCTACTCTCGAAAAATGCATAGATGTAATTATTTTTCAAACTTGTGTTAACTATTTTTCTCATTGCTCTGGCAGAATACCTCACAGAACAACTTACGGGAGAGGGATTTATTTTGGCTCAACTTGTCATAGGAATGCTCTATTGAGAAAGGAAAGGCATGGCAATCGGTGTTTCTCTGTCCCTAGTGGTGACAGCTTAAGGCTGCCTCTTCCCTTGTTGCTGGATTTGGAAGCAGAGAGCAGGAATGGAACCCACCCCAAGTGACCCTCCTCCACCAGCCAGACTTGAGACTCTCCCCAAACAGAACTTCCGGATACAGCAGATCCCTGTACTTGCAGCTTCATGCCTGAAGCTCTTTGCATTGCACGGACACCTGGGACTCCAAAACCCTTCCCTCTCTTTGCTTCTGCCAGCACAAAGAATCGCCTCACCTCTGACGTTCAGTTGTCTCTATTTACTTTAAGTTAGCCACCTTTGCAACAATCAATGTGCACATATTGATGCATCATAACTAGTCAGGGTTCATATTTTATTTCAGTCTCCTTAGTTTTTATGTCTCCTTAGTTTTAGTTTTAGCTTTTCCTACTCAGCATCCTATCTTGGGTCCTAGGTGACATTTAACTGTTGTGTCTCTTTAGGTGGCTCATGGCAGTGACAGTTTTCACCCTTTGTTTCTGAGGACTGTGATAAGTTTCTGTTTCTTTCTATGTTTTGGTTTTTTGAGACATAGTCTCCCTGTAGCTCCAGCTGACCTGGAACTACAGGGCTATGTAGGCCACACCCACCTCCCTTTGACTGAGGACTTCCTGCCTCTGCCTTCCCAAGTATAGGGTTCAATGTGAGCACTATGATCCCCACCTGTCAGTTTTCAGAGGCAATGATAGGGTATACAGTGCCGTTCTACCAGGATTTTTCTTATGTTTTAGTCATCAGACTGGAGTTATATATTTTGGGGAAGAAGATTACAGGCAGAATGGACTATCTCCCAGATTCTTATATCATTATTACAATAGTAATACATAGTACAATTCTAATGCAAACCACTTGGATTTAGCCCAGATGCCACATTAAGAGCACAGTACCTCACAAGACCGCCTACACTTTAGTTTCCATAAGTCTGAGAGTTCGGGTCCCCAGGCCACCTATACTTTTCACCAATTGGCTGTAAATTCAAGGATTTGTAGGAGTCAGTAGCAATAAGCCATTGTAATAACTCGAGAGAACAGCAAACAACTGCAGCTTTGATTATAAATTGTTATGGCTCGTGTCTTCATTGTCTTCAGAAGGCAGGTGTTCCAGTGTGGCTTGCTATTGGGCACCTGTGATATTACTAGGAAGTGGCGGATCCTTCAGGGGGTAAAGTCCAGCACTTAGAAGTTAGTCACTGGAAGCATGCTGGGAAGGGAAACTTGGGGGCCCAGTTACTTCTCTCTCCATTTTGCTTCCCGCTGTCATGAGGTGAGCAGCTCTGCCCCACCGTGTGAACCCCACCAGGATCCTCTGCCTCACCACAGCCCCACAATGGAGCCAAATGACCTCTGATGCTGTGAGCCAAAATCAGATGACTCAGTGGGTAAAGGCACTGTTGCTAAGCTTAACCACCTAAGTTCAATCAGTGGGTCCCCAGAGAACAGAATTGACTCCTGGGAATTGTCCTCTGACTTCCACACATATGCACACAAAATAACTAAAAATGTAACAAAATTATTGGAATGGATACATAAGACATAAAAATTGTACATATTATTGTAAAATTAATTGTATAATGTTTACATACATCTCCTGAAATCTTTATGTCTAAAACCTTGAAAATCTTCTAACTTTTTGAGGCATGCATGACCTAAATATTGTCTATAGTTACCTGACTGTGCTCACCAGAACTTAAAAAAAATTAATTTAATTTTTAAGAATTTGATTGGTATGAGTATTTTGCTTAGATGCAGTTCACCTGCTCATGCAATGCCCACCGAGGCCAGCAGAGGGCACTAAATCCCGTAGAATTAGAGTTATGGACAATGGTTAACTGCCACGTGATTTCTGGGAACCAAACCGAGGCAGATCCTCTGCAAGAGTAGCCCCTGTCTGTAACTGCTGAGGCATCTCTTCACCCCTTGGATGAGATTCTTTGAAGTAGGAAGACCCATCCTAAAGGTGAGCAGCACCTGCTGGTGGCAGCCCAGATAAACAGAGATGGAATTAAGGAAACTTTGCTTTTGCCTGCTTGCCTTCACTCTCACTGGCAAATTCATCTATTCTGTTGCTACTGTTTCCCTTTGATGATATCAGAACCCAGCTTCTTTGGCTTCCAACGTTGACTGAAGACTTGCAGCTCTCCAGGAATCCTCTAGGTCTTCAGCACCAGATTGGTACTGCTGAGGCGCCTAGCCTCATGAGTTGAGCCCTTCAGGGGGAAACAGTCATTGTTGGACTACCCAGAATTTATTGTGGAAGCAGTACAGTAAGCCACCTTAAATACCTGTGTATTCTGTTTTGTTCTGTTTGTCCCATTGTCAACACTGTCCTAAGACTGTTCTACACCAGCAAGCTCAATGATTAAGACAATGTGAGAATTTTTACTTACTATTCTGTGATGCTTACATTATTCATTAGTGGGCTGTTAAATCTATGTTCATCTTGGTAATTCTGGGAGGCATTCTAAGAACATTCTTCTACGCAAACACCCTAGATAACCTGCCATTAGATTGCTTGGCTTGATAATAAATACCACCTTTTCCAAAAGCCCAACTCATCTTCCTGTGACATCAAAACTAGATGTGTTTTCTCATTTGAAAATGCTGAATCTTAAAAGGCATTTGTTACTACTTATTTGTTGACTGCTTCCTCCTAATCCTCAGCTTGTTTTCAGACCAAAATAACAAAGCAGATCTGGTTGTTGGTATTTGCTACTGAGTAATGTTGGTGCTGCTATTCTGTGGCATTGTGTTCTGTTTAGTCACATGTAAAATTATATTTATGCATGTATGTGTTGAGCATGTGCCGCAGCATGAATGTGAAGGTCAGTGGAAAATCTGTGGACTTATGTTTTCTCTTCCTACCATGTGGGTTCTGGGAAAGTGAACTCAGGCCATGAACCGTGATGGCAAGTGCCTTTACCCGCCAAGCGATCTCCATGGCCCTGTCAGCACCATATTTTATAATCCCAAAGTGAAGAGTTTATAAAAGAGGATATTTCAAACACATTATATGATGATATGATATGATATGATATGATATGATATGATATGATACGATTCATTCCCCCTGCCTCCTCAATTTTATTTTAGTTTTTTCGGACAGGGTCTCTCATTGCATAGCCCAGGCTGGTCTGAAACTTGCAATCCTCTTGCCTCAGCCTTTCAATAGGCATGTGACACAACACCCGAGTGATTATTCTTTTCATGCGAAGGACAAGTCTGTCAAGGGTAGTTGGCCCTGTGAAAGGGAGAATGACAAGCAGCATCAAGGATCAAATGAGTGGCTCTAATACTTCAGCCATTCAAAGCTGCACCAGGGAAACTGACTTGACAATCCAGAAAACTCATCTGAAGGAATCTGGAAACCCACGGTTGTTTAATGTTGACAAATATAAGAGTCCAAATGCAAATACTTATTGTCAAAGTTTAATGTTTAAATTAACCTGAAATACCCCTTAACATCTAAAATATGTTTTAAAGTAACACTGAATACAAAAACATTACGTAATACAATGTAAATAGAAGTGACTACAAGTGCACATTCTCCAAATTTCCAACATTTTAAGAACATGTCACAGCATTAATAATGTGGCTGTTCTCTACTGAAGGGCCTTAGAGGTGAGAAGGCGATGAGGTCACCACCAAAGGAGAAGTGTCTGACATGATCTTGATGTCTGCTTTCCACCTGAGGGCAGGCATTAGTGCAGCTTAGGCCTGGCTAAAGAACAAATTCAGAGAAATCATTGAATTAAGAGTTTCTTCAAATAAATCTTCAGCACAGTAGTGAATTATGTTATAAATAACAGTTTCCCTATGTAACAATACAATTAATAACAATTTTTATGTTAATTTTGAGCAGAACTACTTGCAGTAATCCTTAACTGAAAAGGCATACTGTGAATTTATGCCTAAAGGTGACCAATTTGTAAATGGACTTTGATAGTATGTGCAGGATGAGTAAAACCAAAGCCTATCTTAAGCCACCTATGCAGAGTCCATAATCTTTTTTTCTTTTTTTTTTTGAGACAGGGTCTCCCTGAAGCCCCAGCTGGCTTGGAACTCCCTATGTACACCAGGCTGGCCTTTAACTCACAGAGATCTGTCCGCCTCTGCCCCGAGTGCTGGGACTAAAGTCGTGGGGGCCTATCATGAGTCCATAATCTTAAACCATGTAACAGCATTTAATAGGCCTTCTGCCAGAATGTGATACTTCTGGGATCCTTTACATTTCCCCCACTCAAGCCCTACTTCAGTTTTAAGTGATGTTACTGGGCAAGCAATAATTTTGGCCTAGACAGAGGGGTAGGGCTTCAGTATTTCACAGTCTAAAATTTATGGAAATGGGATAAAAATCATAGAAAACCCAAAGTACTGAGAGTAACAATGAGACAAAAGTATGAAGCACTTTTGATCTTATTACAGATCTTAAAAGCAGAATAATTTCCAGATTGACTAATACATATTTAGAACCAATCATTTAGAGTTCAGGTCTGAGGATATGATTAAATCAGGTTGATTATACAAAATGGCCTTACGCTGGAGTCCCTGATCTTCTAATTGTTTGTAAGTGAAGAAGGCCGAGACTAAGAAGGAATAACGGATGAGTCACAGTAACACAGGGTAGGCAGCCCAGAGTCTGATCACAAAGAAGGTAGTTTTGCAAGATAACAAAGCCAAGACACACAAAGGTCCTTTAAGGAAGTAGTAGCTTGAAGGATGCAAGCATCTGTTGCTGTTTAATCCTACATGTGCTTCAATGAATTCTTTTTTATTGTTTTTTTACACTCATTGATTTGCACAAGCACAGGGAGGAGAAAGCACCATTTGCAGGAGCTGACTCTTTCCTTCCTCTGTGTGAATCTAAAAATAAAAAAAAATTAAACTTAAAAATCAATAACAAAAATTAATAAAAAAAAAAAAAAAAAAAAAAAAAAAAAAAAAAAAAAAAAAAAAAAAAAAAAAAAAAAAAAAAAAAAAAAAAAAAAAAAAAAAAAAAAAAAAAAAAAAAAAAAAAAAAAAAAAAAAAAAAAAAATAAAAAAAAAAAACAAAAAAATTATTTCCTAAAATAAAAAAAAAAAAAAAAAAAAAAAAAAACAAAAAATAAAAAATATTCTGAGGACTGAACTTGGAGGTTAGGATGAGAACTACTCACGTCGCAGTGCCGCCACCAATGGGCGTGAGTCAGAAAGCTACTGAGCTCACAGTCACCAAGAGAGCTGGATTTCTGAGACCAGTGTATTTTAGAGACATACAGAATTCATATTAAGAGATTAAGTATATAGATGGTATGCCTATGCATTTCTTTGTATATTAACAGGGAAGAGAATTTTTACAGAAGGCATCACAGAGGGGGTAACATTTAAGTTAATTTTAAGCAAGTGTTCACAAAAAGTAAAGTCTGGATAACTTAAATATAAAATAGGGCATGGTGGTGCACGTCTTTAATCCCGGTACTCGGGAGGCAAAGGCAGGCAGATATCTGTGAGATAAAGGCCAGCCATATCTACACAGTGAGTTCCAGGCCAGCTGGGCCTACTGGGAGACCCTGTCTCAAAACAAACAAAAAACAATTAGGGTGAAAATAACCATGGATGATGGAGGAGGAATAGATATTGTCTATGCCTCTGGCATGGTTCAGAAAAGTAGAAGCCTGGTCTTACCTTATACTGTTTCTGCATCATTTAGTAACACATAAGTCACTTATGAGATATTTCTCATATCAAATTTGGAACATAAATCATATCCAAAAGAAACTTTCAGGGCTTAAGAATAAAACAGACATTCTAGAGAGTATAAATGTAGAAACCCTTTCTCCATTTCTAGAACAACAAATAAAGAATATTTTGAAAGCACAAACAATATCAGAACATACATTTCAATCCTTGTACACAAACTGAATAATGAGAAATATTCATTTTATAAAACAAATCTAGAGCTGAGCATGGTGGTACACACCTATAATCCTAGTACTCAAAGAGTATTAGGAAGAGCAGGCCATTTGCAGCTTAGTCTTTATAATAAGACTTTATTTCAAAACTAAATAAATAGTGTGAGAGAGCTCAGCAGGTCAAAGTGTCTGCTGCTCAAGCCTGACGACTTGAGCTTGATCCCTGGAAGCCTCAAGGGAAGAAGAGAACTGATTCCCAAAAGCTGTCTTCTGACCACACACACACATGCTATGGCATACACACCATACTCTCAAACAGCACTTATAAATAAATTTTAAAAGCTTAGCAAAAATATACAAATTTAGAATATAGATGAACTTGTCAAATTAAGATGGAAAACTTACTGAATCAAGAAGGTAGCATTCAGTAGTAAGACTTTTGCCAAATGATACTGAAAAACAAACAAAAAAGTTTTTGTAAAAAGAATATTCTTTCACTCTGAAGTCATAGAGCTTAATTAGGGTTTTACACTTTCACTGTCAACTTCATTTATATTCCTTTATCCTCCCCACAAAGAGAGAAAAAAAAACCAAAACCCCACAGATTTTGTTTTTCTGAGTCTGGATCAGATAATCAGATAATTTGCTAAATATTATACTTTCTAAGCCCATCCATTTTCCTACAAATTTCTGATGTAATGTTTTTTCTTTAAAGCTGAACAATGTTTAAACAACTTGTAATCTTACTAACTTTTCAGATTATAATGAAATAAAACTAGAAGTCAACACAAACTTTAAAACATTAAAATAAAAAAAAAAAAAAAAAAAAAGAATATGCTTCCAGTCAAGGGTTATTTGAAATAGACATAGTGTTGAAAGACAGGACAAGCTTTACATATCAAATGCTAAGACAGAAGTGCTCTTGGCTATGCTATATCGTTTTAATGTAATTAAATTCCTAAGTAAAATTCTTACCCTTAATTTTAGTATAAAAAGAGTCTTCTCTAAACAAGTGTGAAACTTTTAATTTTAAAGGTACTCAAATGATGCTGATAAAGAACCAGTAGAGGCCAGGGGTGACATATACCTGTAATCCCAGCACTTGGTGGCTGAGGCAGGAGGATCACGAGTGAGACTAACACAGCAGCTCAAATCTCAAACAAATAACAAAAGCACAGGTAAAAGACATTGAATGTCTGTCCATAGTTACAACATTTTACCTTAGGTCACAGATGGACCTAGAGAGTAGCAAAAGAAAAGAGGTACATACTATATTGTAACAAACATATAAGACCCAGCAAGCCTTATAGTGTAATCACAACAGAGTAAGTAGTAATACGTATTAAAGATGAAAACCAGGATATTTTGAAGGCAGTTTGGGGGATATGGGCTGACTAAAAGAACTGAACTACTTGAAGGAATTTTTCTTCGTCATCACTAATGGTGCAGGATCTCAAACAGGTCTAATGTGAAATGCCTTATATCCAGGTGGATTAGAATTTGCTCTTGATTTTTACTAGGTCTCTGGAGTTTAAGAGCAAGACGCTCCATTTTGATGCAGGGTCTCACTCCAGTTCTGGTTGGCCTATAACTCAACATGTAGGACAAACTGGCTTTGAGTAAGAGTGACCTTCCTGCCTCTGCCTCCTACTTGTTGGGATTACAGGCATGCTCCACCATGCCTGGCTGAAGAGCGGAGCGTTCTTAAACTAGTTTGTTTGAAATATTTATACACTGAGCTTCTAATATCTTTTTTAAAAGACAGGGTCTCACTATGTAGTCCTGGCTGGCTAAAACTCACTATGTAGACTAGGTTGGCCTGCAATTCACAAACATCCACCTGTTTCCATCTCTTGAGTGCTATGATTAAAGGTATGCAACATCATGCCCAGCCCACTTCCAATACTTTAACCTTCAGTGTTGGAAACTGGAATTCAGAATATATATATTCATTAAGTTTATGTTTTATCATTGTAGCTCAGATCTTACCTGACTGCGAAATTTTGGCTTCTTCTTGTGAGATGTTATTTTGCGATGGGATGTTTTTTTCAGGACTACTCATCAAAACATCCTGGGAGGTGACTGAAGAATTTTGGTCCATTCCTTCCAAAACATGTGAAATTGCTTCTTTTGGGGTAATAGTAATATCATCTGTTATACCATCAAGAGGAGGCAAACTCGATGTTTCACTGGGCAAATAATCCTCCTTGAAATTTATCTTATTTACATCCTAGAAATAAAATGATCATTATTAAATAATTACCCAAAATTGAAACAGAGAAAAAACTCTTGTTATGAAATATAAGAAAAACAAATGATTGACATTTATTTATTTAGCTTTATTATTCTATGTGTGCGTGTTGTATGTATCTCTGTGAGTGTACCCATGTTGAGCAATGCCCACGGAAGCCAGAAGAGGGTGTTGGATCCCCTGGAACTGGAGTTATGGACAGTTGTTAGCAGCTATGTGGGTGCTGGGAACTGAACTTGGGTCATCTGCAAGAGCAGCCAGTGCTTTTAACTGCTGAGCCATCTCTCCAGCTCCTGGGTTTTTTCTCTGGTGGAGTTACTACCTACAAAGACATAAATAGATGACACTGTTGGCTATCTACCTCTTTTCATAAGACTTACATGGTTTACGTCAATTGAATCTTGTAACCCAGGACACTGAGCATCTTCTACTCTGCTGTACCTGCAATAAAGAGCAGCATTAGACTCAATTATACATATTTCACTTGGTTTTGTCTATACTTTACGGAGAGTGCTTATTTACATAATGGGGTTAAAAATGGAGACTGGTCCAAGTCCCCGCTTGATCTGCATAGACTGGATTACAGCTATTGCATGATCGATCTTACAAATGATACATTGCTTTCCTGAAGGCCTCCAGCCCCTTACAATCACAATCACCAAGGCTAATATGGCTCCGTCAGTGATATTTGAACCTTAGCCAAGCCCAACATCAGGGTGCATGTCTTTACTCTCAGCACTGAGAAGGTAGGGGCAGGTGAACCTCTATGGATTAAGGTAAGCCTCGTCTATACAGCAAGTTTCAGGGCAGTCAGTAATACAGAAAGAGGCCTCAAAACAAAACAACAACAAAAAACTTAGTCAAATCCAAAGCCCATACTAGGGAAAGTCAAGATGAAGCTGACTTCTAGAGCAAAGAACTCAGTTAGTGTAGCTAGACTTGGTAATTTTGTTTGGTGTTGTGAGATGGGATCTTATGACCCAGACTGGCCTCTCTACGTTCCTGCACATTGGCACATTTACTTGTTGGCATAATAAACTATAATCATAACTTTTAAGTTGGGTCTGGTAAAATGGCTCAGTGGGTAAAGGCTGCTGCCAAGTTTAACAACCTGAGTTTGATCCCCAGGACTATGGGGATCAGCTGGAGGTGGGCAAAGGCGCAGAAGGGAGGTGTGGGGGAGGACCAAGAAGAACAAAGTACAGGGCTGGGAAGTAGAACGGCTGCAGAGTGCTTGCCTAGCACGTGTGAGGCCCTGTGTTCAGTTCCCAGCACTACCCCCACCACACCAAAAGAAGAAAAGAAAATGCCATAATGAAACTCATTCCTTTATATGCTAACTTTTAAAATTAAGAAAATAATTTGCTTTACTCTCTCCAGGGATGGACATGATGGTTCAGTAGGTGAGTTCAACCGCTGGAATTCATATGTTAGAAGAGAACTGACTCTTGAAAGTTGTTGTCTTCTGGCCACCACATAGGCCACTGCATGCATGCACATAACCCCACACAAAATAAATGTTTAACTTCAATCTTTCCAAAGTTGGTTTAAAAAATGTAATATTAGCCTACCCTGTGGTGGTACATTAAAGAATTCCAACACTCAGTAGGCAGAGACAGGCAGATCTCTATGAGATTGAGGCCACTGTGGTCTACATGGTGAGTTCCAAGGCCACTAGGGCTAGAGGGAGACTCACTGTCAACACAACCCAACAACACAACACAACACAACACAACACAACACAACACAACACAACACAACAACACAACACAACACAACCTCTCTCCCTGTAATGAAGAAATGGCTCAGCAGTTAAGAGTACTTGTTGCTCTTATAGAGGACTGGAATTCAGTTTTCAGCACTCAAGTCAGGCAACTCTAGCTCAAGGGAATCCAAGGTCTTCTACTGGCCTCTCTGGGCACCCTTACACATTTAAGCGCGCGCGCGCGCGCGCACACACACACACACACACACACACACACACACACACACATCAATAAAAATAAATCTGAAAAAAGAGCCAGGCATGGTGGTGCACGCCTTTAGTCCCAGCACTCAGCAGGCAGAGGCAGGCAGATCACTGTGAGTTCAAGGCCAGTCTGGTCTACATAGTGAGTTCCAGGGCGGCTGGGGCTACATGGAGACCCTGTCTCAAAAAAGACCAAAAAATAAAATAAAAATCTTAAAAAGAAAAAAAAAATCCACTCTTATTTTTCTAGTTTTCAAGATGCCCTCTTTCAAAGCTATTTTTTGTAATCAGGTAAGCATCAAAAGTTTTTCTAGCTATGCTCTTTATTAAAAATGTATTTACTCTGTGTATGTGCATGTATCTGTGTGTGGTCGTGGAGGTCAGAGGCAACTTGCACAAAGAAACCAGCTCTTCTTCCACCTTCATCTGGTTTGTAGGCATTGAACTTAGGTCTTCAGGCTTGTAAAGCAAGATCCTTTACCCACTGAGCCATCTTGGCTTCAAATATGCTTTTTTTTTTTTTTTTTTTTTAAAAAAAAGAATACTTGCGATACAGTCAAATGCAACTAGAGATCTTCCTAGTACAAAATAATAAACTATAAGCTACACAAAGTAAAGTTGTTGGCATTTAAGGCATGATAATAAACAGCAATTTTACAAGCCAGAGACTTTTAATACCTAAAGGATAGAAATGCTTTTGGTGTCTATTAGAAGAACTTACATTTGCTTCCCCTATGAATGCATAGGACCTGCCTCCTTTCTCCTTCTCTCCTTTCCTTATTTAGTGGTATTCATTGCAATGATGAGTTTTCAACACTTTCCAAACTCCAGATTAGTAATAAGCCCAACTTGTCTTCTTAGCATCAGGCTACAATTTTATTTATTGATTTATTTACTTATTGAAGAACCATTAATAGGGACTCCGGGTTATTCAGAGGCAGTACTGTACAGAATTTACCAATTCTAAGCTAGATTTCAGTACGTTTCTATTTAGGCTTCCTCATTTGAAAAATAGGGACCTAGTACACTCCATGCTGCTGTAAGGCTTCGAGCTGAACGAATTAGTTAAGAATCTAAAATCATGTCTAGGTTGCCAGCACACATGGGTTCTCCTTTCTATACTCTGCCATTTGTCAAGAGGTGACCTCAAGGTACTTTGTATAAACTCTGCAACAAAAGTATGTACTTCTCAGACCCTCAGAAGCAGAGCATCATCAGGACTGCCATTCTGCAGATGTGGAAGTGAAACTGGGTTAATGAACTTTTCCCAAAGTTTCACAGCCAGTAAGTCATATGGTTGGTTTAGAAATCAGATTTCTTAGTACCAAAAGACACCATATTGCTTTCTTCTTCAGAGTACTGGAAAGTATATTTTGCCCATACGAACATGACCAGCTAGCAACTTGAAATCTTCTGTTTTGAGACAGGGTTTCAAGCTCATGGTTAAATACGTGATTCTCCCACCTCAGCCTCCTGAGTAAACAGGACAAGTGTGCACCACACACCTGGCTCCAACCTGAAATCTTCAGTCTTACCTTTATCTTTATGAAAGAGGAAGTCTTGCCAACATTATGAGGTTACATGTGAACATTTTATCAGCTTGACAATACGAGTGATAACATCAGCATCATTAAACTCCCAGTGCACATTAAAGAAATACCTGCTTTCAAGAGTATTTGAAAACAAAGTCTTAGTAGTATGTTCACTTTGGCTCCTCTGAGGATCAGGATTTTCTGGTGATAGCCTCTGTCTTAGAAGGTCCACTTTAGCCCTGCTCTCAGGTACAACTTTGCTGGCAGACTGAGGTGTCCCAAATCTTCGAGAATGACATTCAGAGGAAAGTACTAGAAGATGAAAAATAAATAACACTGATGTCAAAAAGTTCTTTCACTTCTTTTCCTTTATAGTCAGGAAGCCAGTGCAAACCATACTAACTAGGCTCTCTCTCTTCTCAATGTTTGTTAAAGGACTGACTATTAAAAAGAGATTCCTCACATCAGGCTATGCTTCACTTTGATATCCTACTCTTGTGTTACAGAATTGGTCTTAGAAGATGTAACTCTACAGGTTGATAAGACACAATAGTAAGAACATTTCAGACGCTATAATGCAAACTGGCAAGTGAGATATCCTTAGGCAACCAAGCAAATGAATACTAAGCCTAAGGAAATAACTAAGAGAGAGAGTGTCAACCCAATTTTTATGAAGTAGAGGTAAAAATGAAGCTAAAAGCAGTAGTTTCAACTCAGTTTAAAGAATAATTAGAACCAGTTCCTTTGCTTATTCTGCACAGCACAACAAATGTTAACACTTCCACCCCAACCCAAACCAGAAAAGCACAAACTTCCTGAAAAAGGTGAAACAGAAGATGGTGACACATGCCTTTAGGGGGAGGGGAAGGGGAAGGAGAGAGGCAGGGGCAGGTGAATTTCTGTGAAATTAAGTCCAGCCTGGTCTACACAATGAAGTCCAGGCTAGCTGGGGCTACATAATGAGACCCTATCTCAAAAAACAAAACAAGGGGCTGGAGACATGGCTCAGCAGTTAACAGCACTGGCTGCTCTTGCAGAGGACCCAGGTTTGGCTCCCACCACCCACACAGCAGCTAATAACCAGTTGTAACTCCAGTTCCAAGAGATCTGATGTCCTCTTCTGAGGACATTGCATGACATGGTGCACTTACATACATGCAGGCAAAACATACATATAAAGTAAAAAGAAATAAATCCTAAAAAATTAAAACAAGCTTTCTATAAGCTTTATTTTATTTTTTGAGACAGTGTCTCATGTGTCCCAGGCTTGTCTTCAACTTGACATATAGCCAAGAATGATCTTGAACTTCTGATTCTCCTGCCTCACATTCCAAGTGCTGAGATTATAGGCCTGTACCACCATACATATGTATGCTAGAGACAGAACCCAAGGTTTTTGCATGCTAGGCAAACATTCTACCAACTAAGGTACGTCTCTAGCCCTATAAGCTTATTTTAAAAGCACAGCTTAGGGAAATAAGGTCGAGGCTCAATGCCCTTTGCATCTTATTCTAACCTAATCTGTAAGCAATCTGAAGAAAATCGTGTTGCATCCATTATCACCTTTCCCCCTTAGGATCCTGTCACCTAACCTTACAGTTTGTGAGGTTACACCATAGTAACAACCGTGAAATCACTTGGGAAATATGAAAGTGATCTTAGAAGACAAGGCATGCTCAAATCAATCTGATCATAACCATCAAAATATGATTTGCATGTGGGTTTAAGTTAACATACAGTCTGTTTTCTATAATTAGTATGCTTGTATCTCTTCATGTGAAAACTAGTTTTCACCTTTTACACAGTCCCCTTTTAACCCAAATATTTCTTAAGCCTCAGCAAAAAACAAACCTGAAAATGATTTAATGGGACTCTCAACCCTGAAAAAATCCAGCATCAAACACTATTTTGTCAACTTCCTTGGGGATACCCGCAGCAGTGTGCTCTTCCTGCTTACGTCTCTCTTTCATTGCACTCTTTATGGCAGCTAGACGGTTTCTAGCTGCAGTCTGACCACTGTCATCCTGCTTTGGTTTACTTGGTATACCTGGGATAATTTTTTTCTGCAAATAGAAATGACATTTATTAGATACTCATTACATCTTTTCTTGCTTCTTTCAATACTGGGGATTGAACCTCAGGTCTTGCACAGAGGTAAGCAATTATTCTACCATCAAGGTAAACCCCCAGCCCTTATAACTTTCTATTTTGAGACAAGGTATCACTAAGTTGTCTTAGCTGGCCTTGAATTCACACCGTAGCCCAGGCAGGCCTTGAACTTTCGATCCTTCTGCCTTAGGCTCATGAGTGGCTGAGATTAAAGTCGAGCACCACCAGGTCTAGCTCATTATCAACTTGTAAAACACACACACACAAATTTTACTGTTGTTAAGAACAGGATCTCACTATGTAGCCTAGGCTGGCCTAGAAGTTGAGATTTCTTGTTTTAGTCTCTCAAGTGCTAGGATCACAGGCATGCATCATAATGTCTGGCTAGAAAAATTTAGTTTTAAAAAAGAAAAGTATACATAAAATATATCAATTATCATATATTTCTTAAACATATGTGCTAAAAATTCTGAGAGTGAAAAGGTAAAGAACAAAGTTCCTGTTCTCAAGAGTTCCACCTTCATGGATATTGAGACAAGGATAAATGTCTTACCTTCTCTATTAAAGGTAAATTAAAGGGGCTGTAGCAGATTACAAGAACAATACGGAAACCAGGAAGGGCTATAATAAGTAGCACCTAAACTGAGATCAGTTAAACAAGCTAAAAGGTGGAACAACAAAGGTTACTGGCAAGACATAATAGGCAGATTTTTATATCTAATTTTTAAAGACTACATTTACAAGGAAATTAACATCAAATTTTGTGTTTTAAAGATCATTCTGGCTACAGCCTGAAGACTGGACTGGAACAACACTACATAAAGATAATGGTAGTTAGACTAGAGGAAGAAATGGAAAAAAGTGCACAGATTCAAGAGACATTTAAGAGGAAGCCAGGCATGGTGATGCTCACTTGTAATAAAAGTATTTAGAGGTAAAGACGAGAATCCGGAGTTCAAGGCTGGCCTAGGCTATGAGAACATGTCTCAAAACAAAATAAAAAAACAAA
The DNA here is from genome assembly GCA_035773235.1 of Eospalax fontanierii. Classification (NCBI taxonomy): domain Eukaryota; kingdom Metazoa; phylum Chordata; class Mammalia; order Rodentia; family Spalacidae; genus Eospalax; species Eospalax fontanierii. The sequence goes on along the minus strand of JAJHUQ010000064.1, from coordinate 3,217,806 downwards.
GAGAGGCATATTTAAGAAGTAAACTTGAGAGGGACTTGAAAATCTATTAAATGAATGTAAGATGAAGGAAAATAAAACAGAACAAGGAGAGAATCAAAGAAGAAAGCGAGGATGGTTGCTGGCACTTGTAATTCCAGCACTGGAGAGGAAAATGCAGTAGGACTGGCAGGAGTTTCAGAACAGTGTGGGCTACAGAGTGAAACCTTGTCTCAAGTCACAAAACCAAGGAAGAATCAAAGGAGACACCCAAGTCCTCGGACACCTGATGAGATGGTAATACCATTCTTTTGAGACAGGAAAACATTAGTCCATTGAAATGATTTTTTTTATAAGGTATTCTGAGTCACAATGAACAAAATTTGACCTTGAGAATAAGTGTGCTATATAATACAGATTTTGAGATCACCAAGGAGTGGATTAAGATTGCACAGAATGGGGCTGGAGAGATGGCTCAGCAGTTAACAGTGAATGAGTGCTGCTCTTTTAGAGGATTCAAGTTCAGTTTCCTCTAACTTCAGCTCCAAGGATCTGAAATCCACTTCTGGCCTCCGTGGGCATCTGCACACATGTGGCACACAGACATATAATAAAAATAAGGGGGGGCTGGAGAGATAGCTCAGTGGTTAAGAGCACTGGCAGTTCTTGCAGAAGACCAGGGTTTGAATCTCAGTACCCACATGGCTGCTAACAACTGTCTGTAACTTCAGTTCCAGGGGCTCTGACACCCTCTTCTGTCCTCCTTGGATACTGCATGACACAGGTACACTTACATACATAGAGGCAATACACTAACACACATAAAATAAAAGTAAATTTTAAAAAAATTAAAAAAAAAAAAAAAAAAAAAAAAGCAAAGCTGGGTGTAGTAGCACATGCTTTTAATTCCACCTGGGAGACAGGCAGGTGGACCTCTGTGAGATGGAGGCCAGCCTATGTACTGAGTTCCAGGCCAGCTGGGGCCACAGGGATACTCTGTTCCCAAAACAAAACAAAACAAAACAAAACAAAACAAAAAAAAGAACAGAGTGTTTAAAAGTATAAATAAAAGAGTAGTTTAATTTGCTTGATACTCTTAAGTAGTCTTAAAGGCTTAGTATAAAGTTCAGAGGTAAAGCATGTGGGGCTCTGGCCTCCCTGCATGCCGTTTTTTCTGTTAGCTCCCTGATCAGGAACTAGCTTCAGCACGTCAGCTGCAGTTTCTATGAGAACAACTTCTGCAGTTTCTATAAGATCAGCTTGACCAGAACAACTCGACCTTTAGAGGCCTAACCACAGACCTTTAGATGCCAAACATAATTGTTCTGAACCAGGTACCGTCACATACCCAGACATTCCTTGGGAACCTGAACTTTTTACCCCCTACCAATTTCCCCTGGAATTTTCTGCTATTAATCACTGGCATCTGCTGGGTGTATATATATGTGCAGTCAACTTGAATAAATTGGAAGCTTCTCCGCCATTTTTGGTGTCTGTGTTGTGTATGTCTTGTTTGTCTTCAATTCCTCAGCCCCTCGAGGGATAGACTCGGATACAGTTGTAACACAGGCATTAAAAAAGCACTTGTCTAGAGTACACTAGGCCCTGGCTTTATCTCCAGGAACACAAACACAAAAAAGCTCCCTAAACCAACCAACAGTAGCTTATAATATAAAGTGGAAGGAGAGAGACATCTGATGATCACAGGCAGAATTACAAGACTGTGATAGGACATAGCCATTATATGCATCCCTGATGACATTACTATTTTCAAATCTAAGTACTCAATGAGAAATACCCACAGTAGATCAGGAACAGTACCGCAAGCCTAAAATCCAATTACTCTAGAGACTGAGGCAGGAGGATCTCATGTTTGAGGTCAGCTTGGACTGTACAGCACCCTCTCAAAAAAAAAAAAACCCTCCAAACATTATATTTAGTAGCTTTAATCACTAAGTAAAATTGCTAACTATATAACAGAACTGAAATTCAACCATCTAATTATTCCCCATGGGGTCCTTGGGATGAGACTACATTAATAAAACAATTTTATAAGGTTCTTTTAATTCTGGAACACTTTAAGTTCTCAGTCATGATTCAGAACAATTCTTTTTGTCCAAGGCAATATATGAGAGTATCGATCTGGACAACCTAAGTTTATAATCATACATTTATTTCTAGTATCATAAAGAAAAACTGAGTTTAATTTGACAAATGTCTACTTGAACCATAAGCAAAAATAGACTCTTCTTAGACTAACAAAGCATGTTTTACAAGAAAAATAGATTAAATATAGGGAAGAAATATACTCTAATTTATTTAATTAATTTTAAAATTATTTTATGTGTATTTATATATATGAGTGTTTACCTGCATGTATGTATAGGTACCACATAAATGCCTGGTGCCCACAGAGGCCAGAAGAGTGTCAGATCCCCTAGAACTGTATAGATGGCTGTGAGCTGCCATGTGGTTACTAGGAACTAAACCCACGCCCTCTGCAGGAGTACCAAGTGCTCTTAATTGCTGAGCCATTTCTTTAGTACCAAGAAACATATTCTAAAGAGTTATTTCTCTCTCTCTCTCTTCTTTTTTTTTTTTATAAAAATCTTTTGGGTTGGACAGATTCCTCAGTAGTAAAGAACACTTGCTGCTCTTGCAGAGGACCCAGGTTTGGTTCCCAAAACCCACATGGCAATTCCACAGCCCCCTGTACCTCCAATTTCAGGAGATCCAGCACCCTCTTCCGGTGTCTGTGAGCATGAAGCAGGAACATGGTGTACACAGATGTAGGCAAAACACTCATACACATAAAAATAAATAAATCTTAAAAAAAAAAAAAAAAAAAAACAAATCGGTTTTCATTCTACAATCTCTCACACAGAAAGCATGTAAACAGCGAGGGGATGTAATCTGCATGGTACAGTCATGGATTCTGGAATGAGAAAGCCTGGTATGAATCCCTATCTACCTTAAGCAAATGATTTAATCTTCTGAAGTCTTGGACTTTCAACCATTAATTGTAGCTATAGCACCCTTCTCATAGGACTGCTGCAAAGATTAAATGAGTTAATAGATGTGAATCCTCTGCACCTGTGGAAGTCAGAAAAGGGAGTTGGGTTCCCCTGGAACTGGGGTTAAGGATGGTTGTTAGCTGCCATGTGGATGTTGGGAATCAAACCTACGTCCTATGCAAGAGCTCACAGTGCTCTTAACCACTGAGCCATGTCTCTAGCCCCTTAAAAAATATTTTATTATTTTTTATTTTATGTGCATGAGTGATTTGCCTACATGTGTGTAAGTGTACCACATATGTGCAATGTCTGCAGAGGCCAGAAGAGGGTGTTGGATTATCTGGAACTGGAGTTCTAGGCAAATGTGAGCCACCATGTGGGTGCTGGGAATCAAACCCCCATCTTCTGGAAGGGCCAAAAGTATATGTAACTGCAGACTCATCTCTCCAGCTCCACAAATGCATAATTTTGTTATGATTTGTTTTTCTGAGGCAGAGTCATGCTATGAAACCCTGGCTGGCCTATATTTTCTAGGTAGCCCTGGCTGGCTTTGAAGCCATGGCAATGATCCTGCCTCAGCGTTCTAATAGCTGATACTACTAATGTGTAACTGTACACAGGGAGACTATATAAAGCTGAAAAAAATCAAACAAGGGGTAGGAGAGATGGTTTCACAGTTAAGAGCACTGGCTGCTCTTACAGAGGACCCAGGTTTGATTCTCAGCATCACATGGCAGTTAATGAACATCCAAAACTCCAGTTCAAGGGGATCTAAAACCTTCTTCTGGCTTCCACAAGCACCATGCTTGCAAGTGTACACTTATATACATATAGTAAAACACTCATACACATAAAATAAAACTGGGCTTGGTGGTATACACCTTTAATCCCAGCACTCGGGAGGCAGAGGCAGGTGGATCTCTGTGAGTTCAAGGCCAGCCTGCTCTACACAGCGAGTTCCAGGCCAGCTGAGGCTACAGGGAGACCTCCTCAAAAAGACCAGAAAAAAAAAAGAATGAAACAAATGATCATGCTCCCACTGCCTGGGAACATAAGTCATCTAGGTGCTCCAGTTCAATCACAGAAACAAACTTAATACATTTGGTGTTGATCACTCCTTGCTTTCTTCAAAAGGCAATCAATACATAATAAGTAGTATGTGAAATGTAGTTTGTGAAATAAGGGATTTGAAGCTAAATGCTTTAAAAAGTGACATGATAGAAGGAGAGAACCAACTCCCACAACTGTCCTCTGACCTCACATCGCCCACCTCCTCATGCTTAAAAGCCCGTGGGGGGAGGGAGGAAATCAAAGCATCTATATTAGAAATCTGGATATAAAATGTACTAACTTACCCGAAGGACCTTTTTGCTTGGATTGTTAGTGTTCTGCCATCCTGACTGCTCAAGTTTGACCAGATTGTTGAATTTTTGGTTCACATCTTCTACCTGTTAATAAAAGCCCAAGTTCATCAGATTAATACTAACCATGAATTGCTAAGAAACCAAAGCTTTTGGGGGGTAGGGCATGGTTTCTTTTAAGACAGGGTCTCCCTGTAGCCCCAGCTTATCTGGAACCAGGCTGATTTTGATCTCACAGAGATTCACCTGCCTCTGCCTCCCAAATGATAGAACTAAAGATACACACTGCTTACCACACCCAGCCCAGAAACTACAGTTTAAAAAATAAACTGAAAAGGGGAGGGACTCAGAACTAGTGAATTATTAAAGTTCAGTCTTCTGTGTGTATGTGTATGTGTGTGTGTGTGTGTGTGTGTGTGTGTGTGTGTTTGTGTGTGTCAGGGTCTTATGTAGCTCAGGCTGATTTAAAATTAGCTGCATAAGGCCAGGGATGTACTTGAATTCCTGTTTTCACCTCCCAAATCCTGAGATTATAGGAATGAATCTCCATACCAGGCTTAAGTCACTGTTTAAATTAACAGTGTTCAAATTAATTAGTGTTCAAATTGAGAAACTTTATGGTAAAATTTTACATTGTTATTTTTGATCTAGAAATCTCTTAAATCTACATAAAAGATGTCATATTTGGATAACTCCCCCAGATTGTTTTTAATCACTAAAGGGATTAAAAAAAATATTCTCACCATTTTTGTTTCTTAGGTTATTTTGACAATTATGAATAATGTTGCTATAAACAACTGCACACAGATTTGTATATGAACATGAGTTTTCAATCACTTGGTGAAATGCTCAGGACTGTAATTTCTGGACTGTATGGTAAGAGTATGTTTAGTTTTGCCAGAAACTACACAACTATTCTGAAATGAACATGCCATTTTGTTTGTCACTAGTAGTGACTGAGAGTTTCTGCAGCTCCACATCCTGAGGTTCTCAGCAGCATTCTCACTATCGTTCTGTGTTTTTGCCACTCGCGGGTGTCTGTCTAAGCTGCTATCTCATTGCATTAATTGGTCATTTCATAAAGACACAGCATCTTTCCATAAGCTAGGTTGCCATCTGGTTATTCTTTGCTAAGGCATCTCGTAAAGTCTTTTGCCCATTTAAAAGCTGGGTTGTTCATTTTCACTTTTTCTTTTATTGGAGGGGGTGAGCAAGGTAGCGAACTCTATAAATATCCAAGTGCTGAGATGGGAAAGAGGCTACAGTAACAAAACACTTCCGAATTAAACTCAGGTCATAGGAAAGGGCCTGAGTTCAATCCTCAGTACCACTCACTTAGAGAGTCAAATCCTTTACATAAAATGTCACACTAATTGCATATAATCTAGATACATCTCCTGTACAGTTTAAATCTTCCATAGATTATAACAGTGAATATAATGTAAATGCTATAGAAATAGTTTTCAGATTATATTGCTTAGAGGATGACATGAACCCCTCCCCATAAAAGAGAAAGTGAAAATGAACAACCCAGCTTTTAAAATGGGCAAAAGACCTGACAAGATGCCTTAGCAAAGAAAATAAATAGATGGCAACTTAGCTTATGGAAAGACATGTTCAATGTAGACACTATTTTCTAAAAACATTTTCAACTTATAGCTCAAATGCAGAATCCTTGGGTACAGAGAATCAGATCACTACTCAGTAATAAAAACGTACAAAATACAGAAACAAGTCACAACATGAATGGAACTCAAAAGATCACATTCAGAAGCCAGATGTAAGAGGCCATATTCTGTAGAATTTTACATATGAAAAGTCAAAAGGCAATCTACAGAGACAATACAGTGTCTGCGTGGGGCTGGAAGGGGGAATGGGACAGACTGAACACAGACAGGATGAATCACAGTGATACAAGAAGATCAAAGTTATAGTAATGGCTGCATAATGCTATAAATCTACTTTTAAAAAAAATCGGGGGTTGGAGACATTGCTCAGCAGTTAAGAGCACTGGCCTCTCTTGCAGAGGACACAGGTTCGATTCACAGCACCCATCCATATGGCAGCTAACAACCAGTTCTGGGGGAATTCAACAACTTCTGATCTCCAATGGTACTGTACAACACTGGTGATACTTACATACACACAGGCAATATACTCATACACTAAGATAAATAAAATGTACTTTTAAAAAATCAGTGAATTTGTATACTTAACCTATATGATATGTAAATATTATCTCAACACTCTTTTTTAAAATTAAAAAGTGGAACAAAAGGCCCCAGAAGTCAACTTGGGAAGGCTCATGCTAAACTGGGAAGTATCAATGTCTGCAAATATTTTTTAGAGATGTTTTATGTGTATGAGTGGTTTTGCTTGCATGTGTGTACACCATGTTCATACCTGATTCCCATAGAGGTCACAAGAGGGCATCAGATCCCAGGAACTGTAATTATAGGTGATTGTGAGCCAGCATAAGGGTGCTAGGAACAAAACCAGGGTCCTCTGCAAGAGTAGCCCATTCTCTTAACTGCTGAGGCATCATCTCTCCAGTCCCTCACACATTCATTTCTAATAAATTCAACAAGTTAAAAAATTTTCTCCCCCAAATACACTAATGACTTCCTCTGTCATACAGTTCTACATTACATTAGAATTTTATGTTGTTTCCATGCGTTACCAATGATACTATTAGCTCTTTTTTATTATCTCCTAATACAATGCCTGGTATACAACAGGAATTCAATAACTGAACAGGCTCATTTCTCACATGTAGAAGTATTACAGACTACTCAAGAGTTGGTATGCTGAAAGCATGGTGGAGAAGACAATGCAGTCTATAGTGGTGCTTCCTAAGAGCCACTTAGAACATTACAAGTAGCTAAACAGCCATTATTCCATTTTACTACTGTTGATATATTCAAAAAGTCACAAGCTAATGTATTCAAAAGTCTTGACACATACCTGAAAACTAACCATATCCCAAAATCCATCCAGATCGGTACAGGTAGTCTCCTTTTCCTCTCGTTTATACTCGCAATCATCCACCAGTCCTTCAAACTGTTTGAATCTTTCCTTAATAAGGAGTCTTGTTTGACCAACTGCTGTGCGAATAAGATCTTTAGCTAAAGAAGATACAAGATTATCAAAAGTTAAAAGATGAAGCAGGATCTATATAGAAAGCTAGCCAACTGAGACTCTGCCCTAAATACCTTATAGAATCCAATTCTTAAGCAAAATAATAATAATAAAAAAAAAACAAAAAACCCCAACCACCCACAAATTTTGTTATACAAACACTGAGCATTAGCTACTTGTTTCAACTGCTACTAAAAACGAGCAGCGTTCCTTCTCATACACCACTCACAATGCAGCATTTCCATCCTCCTTGTAGTTTAGAAGAATTCAACCTCAAACAACTCACTACACATAAATACCTAAGAACTTCATACTCACAGGTGATTTTTTATAAGTAAGTTCACTAAATAAGCAGAATTAAGGAACTTACCAGAAAACTGTTTCCACACTGATTTAGATAATTTTCATTCAGAAAATATATCTAATTTGTATTTAATTAAATAATTCTACACATAAGGTCATATTAGAATAATCTAACAAAATATACGAATATTTTATACCTCTTTAGCACAAAGATATTAGGGAAGAGATGTTGAAAAACTTCTAATTTAAATAATAATGATACTACAACACTGGACAACATTAGAGTTTTGGTTTTGAAATGACTGTAACCACATTAAAAGAAATAAGAACTAGAGATTCAGTTCAGTGAGAGAGCATTTATCTAGCATGCACAAGGTCCTGGGTTCAAGTCCTGAACTCCAAGACCCTCTCTTTCAAAAACAAAATAATATATAACCATAATCACAAAAAGAAACAAACATTTAAAAAAAGGTTTTCTCACCATCATCAGGAATGTCCAACTCAAGCTTCCTGTCCCACTCAAGGCAGTGTGAGGTTAATTTGTCCGTTTCCGACTGGAGGATATTTCTAAAACCATGACATACCCTTCAGTTTTCCAAGTGCTGCCCATGCTAGTATCAGTATTAGCATATGACATTTGATACATAGTATTAGGCAGATTCTAAACAATGGCACACATACAAAAACCAAAACAGGCATGATAGCAATTTCCAAGAATTGATGCCTAAGTATTTAATGAACTACAATATATTAAAATTCATGAATGAAGAATTTCCTATCTAAAATGTATATGAATAGATGATGCCAGGAATCCACTTTTGAAGCTAATATTTCTAATATGTTCTTTCTTCAGCTAGAGTCAAACATTCCTTAGCGTATTGTAGGTACTTTGATACTGTCCATGGAACTAAGGACAAGACAACTGCTAAGAGCAAGTTGAGGCTAAAAACTTTAAAGTCTGTGATTAAAAGTGATAGGGCCTTTGCTAGGTGTGGTGGTACACATTTGTAATCCAGGGATGGGAAGGCAGAGGCAGGAGGATCATTGCAAATTAGAGACCACCCTGGTCCATGCAGTGAGCTCCAGTCAGCCAGGCCTACATAGTGAGACCCTGACTCAAAAGGGGTAGTGAGGGATTCTAACAATAAGGATGAATCTTAAGGACACTATGCTAAATGAAATAGACTAGTCAGAACGATAAATATTGGCCTGGTGTGGTGGTACATGCCCGCAACCCTGACACTCAGAGGCTGATACAGGAAGGTCCCTCATTCAGTCCAGGATAGCCAGGTCTACACAGAGAGACTCTGCTCTTAAAAATAAAAAAAAAAAAAACCAAACAGGGCTGGGCATGGTGGTACATGCTTTTAATCCGAACACTTGGAGGTAAAGGCAGGCAGAACTCTCTGAGGTCCAGGCCATGCAAGGCTACATAGTGAGACCCTGTCTGAAAACAAGAAACAAAACAAAGCAAGGCAAATACTGTGATTTTATTTAATTAGTCACATGATATATCCAGCGTAGGAAAAAAAAAATTAAAAAAAAAAAACAAAAAAAAACAAACAGAGATAGAAACTAGAACGGTGTTTGCCGGGGACTAATAGGAAGAATGAGGATTTACTGTCTAGTGGACAAGATGAAAGAAGCTATGGGGATGGACGTGGTGCTGGGCACATGATGCTATGTGTATAACGAATGTCAGTGAACTGTACACTTGAGTGCTTAGGTGCTAAATTTTATTATATATAGTTTACCACAACAAAAATATTGGGGAAAGTACCTCACAAGCCACAATTAAAAAAGTGAGGGGAGAACAATGACCCCCACAAATACTCTACTAGGAAAACCTGAGGACAGTTTTTCCATTCTCTTTGTAGACAGGGTCTCACTTAGGATGTAGCTCAGGATAGTTTCAAATTTGAGAACCTCCCAAGTGCTAGGATTACAGATATTTGCCACACATGGCTCTGTTTTAGTTTCTTAAAAATTTAGGGGCTGGAGAGATGGCTCAGCGGTAAAGCACCTGCTGTTCTTGTAGTGCACCTGGGTTCAGTTCCCAGCACTTACATGGCAACTAACACCCATCCTTAACACTAGTTACAGTTACTAGCCAATGCCCTCTTCTGGCTTCCCATAGATGCCAGGCACACATGTGGTACACTTACATACACAAAAAAATAAAATCTTAAAAGTAAAATTCAGGGCTATAGATGTAGCTCAAAGAACACTTGCCTAGCCTAAACGAAGCCCTGGCCTGGCTTTGATTCCCACCAATAGAAAAAGAAAAAGAAAATATTGCTTATATTCAATGGAAAAACCGAAAATCAGAATGACCAAAGTAACAAGAAAGGAGATCTTAGCTTAGCTCTGACATTACCAATTTCATAAACTACTTATTACCTCAGTGACTAGTGTCACAACACAACAGACTAGATAATCTCTAGAAGTCCTTAGATGAAAAACTTCACTGAAGAAACATTCAAAAGTTGTTCTTAAAATACTCAAAAAAGAGATGATTTAAGATGATAGGAAGATATCTGTTATGTAATTGAGTGGCAAAGGTCTAGAAAACTGCAAATACTACACTGGAAAAAGAAAATAATCTTCATACATGGCTGGAGGGAACATAAATTGAAATCATTATTTGTTTGCTTGTTTATTTTTATCTGATATTTATGTTTGGCCTGCATGTATGCAAAAGCATTCATGTTGTACAATTTCCACAGGTTAGTTAGAAAAGGGCATCAGAACACTGAGACATAGTGTTAGAGATGGTTGTTATCCATGTGGGTGCTGGGAACAGAACCTGGGTCCTTTTCAAGAGCAAGTTAAGAACTGTTGAGTCATCTCTCTAGTCCCTATCTACTTTACTTCTTAAAAATCATGATTTCAGGTATCCCAGGCTGGCCTTGAACTTGCTATAAACTCAAAGAGGACCTTGAAATTCAGATCTTGCCTCTACCTCTTGAGTGCTGGGGTTATGGGCATGTCAAGATTATTCAGTGCTAGGGATCAAACTCAGGGTTTTGTGGACATTAGGAAAGTACTCCATCAATTACTTTACATCTCCAGCCCCTCATTATGTATTTTCATGTTAAAAATCTAAAAGCATGCAAGATATTTTCCTTTCAGCCTTAACTATAAGTGACAATCTGAACGCTAGGCTTATGTCAATCAACTGAGTCATACTAAACTGTGACAGAGCAGTAAAACTGGGCACTATGTACCCACACATGAGAAAGCTCTTCAGGTGCTAAAACAGAAAGACTTCCGCATTTAACATTACACAACAAGAAAACAATGAGTACTTATTTTTTTAAGTCTACATTTGTCTATTTGTGCTGGATTTATCTCTGGAAGTATTCACAAAAATAATTAACATCTACCTCCACAGAAGGCGCAAACTATGGTGCTGGGACACATACATTTTCTCCTGAATAGAAACCACATTAACATACTAGCTATTAGAAAAGAGTTCAAATTGCAAAGTGATTCTAAGACGCTGTCTCAAAAAAAGCCAACAACAAAAAAAAAACCCTATCAAAAATTGCAAAATGAAAATCACCCAAAGTCAGTCTCTCTCTTACTTATTATACTATTTATGCCTTAAATTAAGCATTTTATTTTGGGTTTAAATGTCTAGATATTAATGAAGAATTCTTATGGTAGGAACAGACAAACCTGAAATATGGCACATCATGCTGGGGTTGAGACACCTGAGCATTTCCTTCAAGTGATGTGACTTCTTTAACCAAAAGGCAATTTGAATCTTTAGCGGTAGCTTCCTTTTGATTGAAGCCATGTTCTATGAATTAAAGAATACATTACATATATAACTTAAAGCAGCAATTCCTAAAATGACATCTCTTACAAAAAAAGAGATATTAAAAATTCTTCAGTTTTATCAATGTTGAATTTAAAATTTTATTTCTGCCTTACTCATTTCAATCACGTCTAATATAGCTATCAATATGTGAATGAGTGAGTGTTTGTGCATGTGCTTGTGGAGGCCAGAGGTCAACTTGTCATATCATTCCCCAGGCACTATCTGTCTGCCCTTTCTTGAGACAGGGTCTCTCACTGACTAGAACTTGCCAAGCGGGCTAGCCTAACTGGCCAACTGTAGCCTTGTCTCTGCCTCCCCAGTGCTAGATTACAAGTGTATGCCACCACACTAAAATGGTTTTTTAATGTAGTTTCTGGAGATGGAAACTCAGATTCTCATGATTTGGGGACAAGCACTTTTTCACAGAGCTACCTCCCCAGATCTTGTCAATATGTTTCATCTCCTCAAACTGAGTTTTCTATTTCTCCTTAGTCTATAGTTTTTATTCCAACTTTCTTTCTCCAAATATCCTTATCCACATACCTGCCTCCCTTTTTTTTCTAGACCCTGAACATTATCTCTGAACTATATGGTAAAAATGTGCTTGTTCCACACAAATCTCTACCAAATCATAATCCAGAAAGGTAAAATCTCAGTTAAAATACTGTACCTTTACTACAAACTGTGAGAGAGTCCAAAGTACATTGTGACGTATCTGAATCTTGCTGTGCTGTATTGGTAAGGTTAGTTATAGATCTTTGTGCCAAGAATTCTTTCGTTGCATCATGAGTTATATCACTAAAAACAACAGCAAAAAAATATACTCCATGAAACATGAACTCCACATATACATAAATGAAGGATTTATAAAGTATGTTGCTCTTTTAAAAACCTAGAATAAAATAGAAAAATTTTCTTCTTTTTGTTTATTTTGTTTTTTGAGACTAGGACTTCTTATGTTGTTTTTTGTATGTTTCTCATAGAGTTGCTTTTATTTAATAATTTTCTATTTAGTGTCTCCCATGTACCTCACAGTTTGAGGCACAAAAGACAGACTAGTCAACAAAATTAAAGGCTTTCCCTTCCTGAAGTGGATTCCTGTGTGTTTTGGGATAGAGTGGTAAATAAATAAGACATGAATCTATAATACATTTACCTACTGGTAACAGGTTACAAAGAAAAACATAGCAGAGTAAGGGAACCATACTGGATAAAAGAGGGTCCACAAAAATAGAAAAGACCTAAAGAAAGAGAATCAGAGATCAGGGAAATGTGAACAAGACAAGGGATAAGTGTGTGGAGATGACTTTTCTGGGAATGACTGCAACAATTTAACTCTTGCACAGCCTAGCAACCAAGTTAATCATGTTTTGAGATCATTTAGGATTGTGTATTGACTGCTTACAAACTGTGTACCCAGCTTGTTTAGAATTAACTGACCTTTAAGAACAGCATTATCTATTCTATAGTGCTTTGTAATGCAGGTGTCATTAACACAAGCTAAGCTGAATGCATAGCATTAATCATATACTATGTTCCCATTTTTCCTTCATGACTAATTTATGCCCAACTCAAAGCAACGAATATCATATAAAATGTGGTATTTGGAACCATGACACACTGCTTAAAGCAGCATCAATGGAGAAAACAATGTAACCCCAACAAGAAATGTCGGAAGCAACATGTGGACATAAGTTGATAACATCTGTTTGTGAGGTTAAAAAAAAAAGTATTTTATTCATTATTTTATGTGTATGAGTGTACTGTGCATATATGAAGTGTACCCATGTTGTGTAATGCCCATGGAGACCAGAAGAGGGTGTGAGACCCCCTGGAACTGGAGTTACGGACATTTGTTAGCTGCCATATGGGTATCAAGAATCAGAAATCCAACCCAGGTTCTCTACAAGAGCAGACAGTGCTCTTAACAGCTGAGCCACTTCTCCAGTCCTCAGTTTTTGGTTTTTATATGCTGGTTTTGTATGTGGTTCTGAGTCAGAAAGGTCAGAAAAACAACTTCCTCCTTTGTAAAACTCTTATCAAAGACTGCTAATTCCTTTCCTATACTTGTCTGATATTCTATTCAATGAAAAGAAATGACATCCTCTGTTACAAGGTAACAAAAGAATAGTTCTGAGAAAAATCTTATCACTTCAAAACAGATCAGGTTCATTCTTGGTTTAAATAACTCGAAGAGATAGTTTTTATTATTTTTTTTAAATGCAGCACCTCCAAACAAGTGCACAGACCCTGAGGCAGGAGGCCAGGAACTCAGAAGTAGATGAAGAGAGGTGGCATATGAGGTCAGAAAGGATTCAGAGACTAGATCACAGGTCTTTGAGACCTTACAGTAAATTTTTGGATTTTAATGAGATGAAAGGCTATAGATGTCTTGCTATCATTCATCATGGGAATGAAATCCAGTGCCTTATGAAGAGAGCTCTCTGCCACTAAGCCACTAGTTTTGTTTTCCAAACACAATGTCTTGCTATATAGCTGGGACTGTCTCAAACTTTCAATTCTCCTTCATAGCCTCACAAATGTTACAAGTGCAGGCATGTCCCACCATGCCTGGATTTCTTTTTAAAATATTTATTCTGGTCCAGGAAAAATTTAAAACCAGTAAGAATCACTATCTTTTAAAAAACTAACTATAAAAGGATTTAAAGATCCTGAAAATCTTTTAATGGAAGAAAACACTCAATAGCCTTAGATGCTGCTGAGTAGTTTCTAATAATTTGTTGTCAGCTACTCTTTGCAAAACAACTTTGCCTTTTCCTTTAAAGATTTCAGCTAACCATTCCCCCTTGCCTGCAACTTGGTAAATTATTTTCTGTTGCTGAAGGAAGATTTTTGAAAGGAAGGAAGGCAAAGAAAGCAGAGAGACCCTACTTAAACAAACTATAGTATTCTGGCAATTCTCTTATAAAATTTTTATTTTGAGGCTGGAGAGATGGATCAGCAGTCAAAAGCACATGGTTTTTCAGAGGACCAGAGTTCAATTCCCAGCACCCATTATCGGGCAGCTCACAACTACTTAAACTCCAGATCCAGAAGTAGCTGGTGCCTGCGGCTTCCTTGGGCACCTGCACACATGCATATCCTTTCATACATACACATAATTAAATAAAGCCTTAAAAGATTTTTATTTCAAGTTGGGTGTGGTGATACCTAGCACCAGGAAGCTGAGGTAGTCAGAGCGACATAATGAGATACAGTCTTACTACCACAAAATATATAGTTTCTAGATCTAAGGATATGGGCTCAGTAGTAGAGTGGTAGAGCATTTATCTAGCATACACAAGGCCCTCGGTTCAATCTCAGCAATACAAATACCTAAGTAAATAATTTTTAAGGGTTATATATAAGCCACTCATTAAAAAAAATCAAGTTGTAGTAAAAAAATACACAGAAAATATCAAAACTATCAAAGACATTTTTGCAGTCATCTGAAGTTTTTTCAAAAGAACAAATTTTTGTGATCTATAATTAGCATACTAAAACAAAAACTCAATGGATGGGGGATGCACAGGCAAAACCAAGAAAGGCATCTGTTACCCTTTTTAGTAACAGTGCTTGTTAATAAGATTACTGAGTGTTTAAAGATTGTATCTTACCCTTCTAGTTTTCTCGGGTTCCAGTCATAACTAGGTGTCAAGAAAGCGTTGGCACTTCTAGGTGTCATGGGTGCTAGTTGATAGGTCTTCAGACCATCCAGTGGCTGAAACATAAAATCTTTAGGTGCAAAGGAAATCTTCCCTCTCATTTTTCCAGGATTTGTCTTCAGTAAGTTTCCATTTCTGATAAGACTCCATCTGGACCCATTTCATTAGTTATACTGTTTTGTGAATCCAAGGTATTTTCTTCATTATTGACTTTAGAAGAAATGACCTGGGTATAAATAAACAGAATAGAGCTGCAATTTCTCTTCCAGGAATGCATTCAACACTGCCCCACCCGCCACCTTTTAATGTCATGGCTTGATTGTCATCTTGACAGGATTTGAGGGGTCATGTAGATTAGATTAAAAAAGGTGGACAGCACCATTCCAATAGACTGAATAAAAAGAAGAAAGTGAGCTGAGCACAAGCATTCATTGCTCTTTGCTTCCTGGCTGCCTATGCAATGTGACAAATAATCTCAAGTTCCTGTCATGATGGACTACTAGTATCAGCAAAAGTGAGCCCAAACACACCCTTGCTCCCTTAAGTTGCTTTTGTTAGGGTATATTTTATCACAGCAACAGGAAAAGTAACAAATAGAATGAAAAATGAGTCATGGAATCAGCGGATTGGCTATATTAAACTAATGGTATAATCCAGAGAGAGCCAATTTTCATTAAAGGAGCAAGCTGTAGACCTTGTAGACATTGTAACAAATTAAACAGGGATAGTGGCTGGAGAGATGGCTCAGCAGTTAAGAGCATGGTTTGCTTTTGCAGAGGACCAGGATTCGGTTCCCAGCAACCACATGGCAACTAACACCGGTCTGCAGTTCCAGAAGACGCAATGCCCTCTTCTGTACTCTGTAGGCACTGCATCACATGGTACACTTATAGGCAAAATACACAATTTTTTTTTTAAGGGATAGAAAAACTCGACAAGTACACCTTTTTGCCAAAATTACATGGATAAACACAATGGCTTGAGAATCAAAATCTAATATTAGAGAACACCTCCTCTAGAAGACCAAATCTTTAAAAAAAAAAACAACAAAAAAACCCTTACATTGCTGGGCATGGTTGCACATGTCTTGATCCTAGCACTCCCTGAAGCCCCAGCAGGCCTAGAATTCATTATCTAGACCAAGTTGGCCTTACCTCACAGAGATTCCCCCTACCTCAGGGATCAAAGATGTGTGCCAGTTCCTGGATAAGAATTTTAAATGGAAGTATTGTCCTCAGGCTAGTGTGCCAGCATAAGTAAACAGAGTCAGATTCCTTGAAACTATAGTTAAAAACTCAGGTCCTCTGTAAGAGCAACCAGTCCTCTTAACACCTGAGCCATTTCTCCAGCCCTTTGTTATATTTTTTAAAAAATTTACACATGTGGACGTCAGAGGACAATTTGAAAGAGTTGGCTTTCTCCTTCTACTATGTGGATTCTGGGGATCAAATTCAGGTTGCCAGGCTTGGCAGCAAGAGTGTTCACCTACTGAGCCATCTCTTTTTTGAGGATCACATTATACAGTACCAGATGCTGTCAAAACACTAGCTTATTTAATTCTTAAAACTCCTCTGTGTAGGAATTCTATGTTAGGGATGGAATTACATAGCATGCTCAAGGTATGCAACTAATTCGAAATATATACAGTATTCAAACCCGGGTCTGCTTGAATCCAAAGTCAATGCATTTCACCCTATCAACTGCCTCTTGCAAAATTGTTTCTCTCAGCTGTGTTGATGTTATTTTCCATTTTCTTCCAGTTGCCCAGATTATACTTTCTCTACTTATAAAACTTAGACTAAGACATCTAAAAAACAACAATAAGAATAAATCCTTGTGAGGTGCCCTTACGGTTCAAGAGGTTTTAGCATGTATGTAGGTTAACTTTCTGCAGGAGTCTGTATGCTTAAATTTTATGAAAGCAACAATAAGACTTCAAAGCACTTAGAAATAAACTGATGTCTGCACCCTCACCTTGTCTGGTTTTGTGTCTATCTTTCTGCCAGGTCTTCCATTACTTGGTGCCTTTCTCTCTGGTTCATTATCTAAAATAAAAATGACACAAGACATTCATTTAAAAGCAGACAGATAATGCTGCACTGCAAGTACTAAGTAATTTGGGAAAGGAAAAAAAGACAAAAATATGAATGTATATCTAGAAGAATTTCTATGATTAAAAGTCATATTATAAGAGGATAAAAACAAATGAAATTTACTTTCAAATACAGGCCCATTTGTTTCCCAAAATAAAGGTGCTTGTGTTTTACCTTTTTCTTCTGAATACCAAATATGCTAATAGACAAGAAAACAGAAAAGCATCAAGAACAACAACAACAAAAAGGCTGGGCATGGTGGTGCATGTCTATAATTCTAGAACTTGAGAGGTTGAGACAGCAGGATTATGAGTGCCAGGCTAGCCTCAGCTACACAGTGAGACCTTGTCTCAAAAAACCACACTGGAAAGATAGCTCAGCTGGTAAAGCACTTGCTTCACAAGCATGGGCGCCTAAGTTCTGATATCTAGCACCTATTTATAATCTCTGACAGATGACTAACCGGGGCTTGGCAACTAAGTCTAGCTGAGTTTCTGAGCTCCCCAAATGCTACCCAGTCTCAAAAAATAAGGTGAAGAGTGACTGAAGAAGATACTCGGTGTTGATCTTGTACATGCACGTGCACATGCACGCACACAAACGTTCTCACTCACTCACGATTTCATTTCTAATTTGATACTTCAGCATGTACTTCCAAATTTTTTCTATATTAATATTATTTTTAAGAGTCATGACACTACTGTTAAGAGTTGACTTGTTTTTATTATTTTTGTAAATTATTTATTTTTCTTTTGAGATGGGGGTCTCACCATGTATCCCTGCCTGGCCTCCAACTCATAGAAATCCATCTTGCCTCTGCTTCTGGAGTGCTGAGATTAATGGCATGCACCACCAGGCCCATCAAAATATATTTAGATAAACAGATATCTACAGTGCGTGTGCATGTGTGCTTCTGAGTGTCACCACGGGAGTGGAGGTCAGAGACAACATTCAGGAGTTCTCTTCTTCGACAACAGATTCCAAGGACTGAACTCAGGTGGGTCAGGCTTTTATGCCAAGAGCCTTTGCCTACTGAGCCTCATTGTCTACCTCATTGTCTCTTGACTTCTTTTTCATTGTTTGCTTAATATACCATGAACCCTTACATCAAGTGTACACTGACAACACTGCCCGAAGCAGCTACATTGTGGTTTATCAAATGAATCAAGTGAGATGCATTTGGGCCATCAGTTTTTCATTTGAAATAGTGCTTTCAGTTCAGGTGCTTCAGTATTTTAGCGCCCACCATTGGTAACTAGATTTCAGATGTGGAGACCGACTTCAAGACTGGAGTCACCCATTCCCTTCACTCCTGCTCAGAGACGTACATGACGGTTTAAAACATCAAATACGAACACTTCAATCGTCCAGACATTCTAGTTCAGTCAACGAGATGGAAATAGTTCTTACCATTAGCAGCTCTTGTTACTGGCTTCCTTGCTGTGGTAGATGAGATTGTTCTGGCAATTTCCTTTGTCATTTGAGTAGCAGATCGAGTCACCCTCCCTGACATGGACACTATGGGCTGCGCAACTAAGGGGAAAAAAATTTAATCAAATGCTTTTTGCCATTAGTAAATTATTACTGTAGAGGCACCAAGTTTATAATGACTGTTAACATTCTTACCTTTTTTCTCTGTGTCTGGTCTCTTCTTTTCAGAAGTCTGTCTTGGCCCGGATTGGACTGCTCGAACAGCATTTCTACTATCAGTCTATTAGAGATTAGGAGCTTTGTGATTTAATTGTATAATTAACTAAACCACACCTTTAATCTGTAAAATGATCTCTAAAGGATCAGGAGCTCAAGGCCAGCCACAGCTACATAGGGAGTCTGAGCTGTATGTGACCCTGTCTCAAAAAAAAAGAAACACCCAAAACATAAAAAAATTTCCCTATGTATTTTTTTAGAATTCTAGAATTAAGGAAATATTAATAACTAATAATATAATTTTTACCCCAGTGAGATGAGGCCTTCTTACTGTGTTGCCCAGGCTGGCCTCAAACTCACCTACTCAGGCTACCCTCTTGCCTCAGACTCAAGAGGAGCTGCGGATACAGGCATGAGCACTGTGCCCTAAGTTATTAAAAATAGCCAACCATAACTTTCTGATGGTCCTTAAACATCCTAGGCATCTTTTCACTTCAAGAACTTTGGAGAACTGGGCATGATGATGCATGCCTTTAATGCCAGCACTTAGGAGGCAGAGGCAAGCAGATCTTTGTAAATTCTAGGCCAGCCAAAAAACAAAACAAAAAAAAAAAATCCAAAACAAAGACAATTTTGGGGACTGGAGATTTAGCTCAGTGGGAGACGTTTTCCCCTAGGTTTTATGATTCCCAGCACTGCTTGGAAACAAAATCCAAACAAACAAAAAACCCCAAAACAACAACAAAAACCTTTGAATTCAGCATTTACATTTCTGTTAACTAGAAAGCGTTTCCCTGTGGTTCACTCATCCACTTCCTTCAAGACTTCACCCCAAACGCTACCATCTCAGGAAGGCTCTCCCTGACAGCCTTTACTTTCTTTCTCCCTGACAACTTTACTTTCCTCTCACCATCTCTCCTTTTAAAGCTCCATAATCTTTATAACCACCAAACATACTATATATTGATTTTATTTCCAGTCCTATATGTAAGCTACATAAAGCCAGAGGTTTTGTTCATTACTGATCCCAGAAGCTAGAAAAGTTCCAACATAGTAGCGACTCAAATCTGTTTAACACATGAAACTGAGCCTCCGTCCTGATCAAGTCACAACATCTCCTTCCTTAACACTTCATTCCCTCCTAAAACTTCAACTGTCTCTCTATTTAGAAGACTTACAAATTCACCAGCCTTACTCCTGCTCTGTGCTTTTCATGGCTAGATGAGGTTCATCCAATTAATTTGGAATGGATAAACAGCAGCACAGTAAACACCGACACAGAGATGAATTCTGGTATAGATTTCATATGAGATATCAAGACAAAAATATTAAGTGAAAAGTTTCTTAGCATCTAGCACAAACTACTCTAATTCATCATTAAGTTTTGTACCTACCAAGTTAAATAAATAAATCATTGTTTACAACTAATTTTACATTTAAAATGAACTAAAAGTTTTTGAGGAAAAAAATATATTATTTTAGTAACAACTAGTTACACTCAACTATACCTTGGTCTGTTCCATTTGGTCTTTGGTCTTTGATCTTGTAATCCGGACATTAGATGGAAAAGCCTTTAAATAGTCAAAAGAAAATAAAATTATTTCAGAAACTGGTAAAAATTTAATCCATGTCTCAGTTTAAAATTAAATGTTTTGTTTTGTTGAGACAAGCTTCCACTCTGACGCCCCAGCTGGCCTGAAACTCATTATGTCGACCAGGACGGCCTTCAACTCACAGAAATCCACTCGCCTCTGCCCCAAATCTCTAGGTTTAAAGACATGCACCACTACACTCAGCTTAAAAGTCAATTTTATCCTTAATTTATATAGCTTAAAGACACTTGCTAACTTAAATCCCTGTTTTTTAGTTTCTGAGTTAAAGGAACTAATTTCTATATTTTAAGTTAAAATCACAAATTGACCTTCTTTGGCTCAGTTTCCAGAGTCTTCTGGTTTCTTCAAAGATAGCCAGGCACATCAGGTCTATACGGACCCACTTTAAATACTTCTCGCTTAGCTTTCTCTCGCTGTTCTTTCAGTTTTTGAAGTTGCTTTTCTTCTTTGTATTTTTGGAGCATTTGTTTTCGTTGATCACTTAGAACAGTTTTCACTGACTCTAAAGGGGGAGGGGAAAAAAACAAAGTATATAAAAACATTTCAGATAAAGTTACAGTAAATTTCTAAAGAAAAATTTTAAACTCTAACTTCAACTACTAAAAAATGCTTTTAATAGCTTAGGTCCTTAACTGTAATCATAAACTTTTTTAAATTTAAAAATTTTATTTTATGTGTATAAGTGCTTTGGCTGCATGTATGTAAGTGCACCTCTGTATGCAGTGCCTGCAGAGGTCAGAAGAGGATGTTTGATCCCTTGGAACTAAAGTTATGGAAGCAGTTGTCAGCCATCATGTGGGTGCTTGGAACTGAACCCAGGTCTCTGCAAGAATAGCTAGAGCTCTTAACTGCTGACCCATCTCTCCAGGCCACCATAAGTGATTTCAACCTCTAATCATTTTGAAGTTTCTATTCCTTGTGTATGCCTTCATTTGCTGAATTAAAAAAACTGTTATTTATGTTGTATGTGTGGGAGGACACATGTATGTACAGAGTTCAGAGGACAACGTCTGAGAGTTGGTCCTCTCCTTCCACCTTGCTGAGGCAGGGCCTCTTGTATCTGTTTTAGTGTATTCTAGGCTAGTTAGCTTCTCGAGCCTCTAGGTGATTCTCTTGTCTCTGCTTCCCATTTCACCATACAAGTGCTAGGATTACAAGTGTATGCCATTGTATCTGGCAGTTCATGTGGGTTCCAAGGATGGAACTCAGATCATAAGGCTTGCATAGAAAGTGCTTTTACCTACTGAGTCATCGCCTTCACCCTATTGCTTAAATCTTTATTACCTGAATGCTATGTACTAGACATGTTATTACTTCATTTTAAAATTAATAATGTATATGATGGCCAGCTTCCCAACTGACTCTAATAATTCTCACCTTTTGTTGGTAATGTCCCTATGTTGTTCCTGCCACAGAAAACAGGACTGACCTGTGTCATCAAGAATATTTTGGAAATGATGGAGTATGATTTCCAAGGCTAAAGCAGCTTAGGTCTCATTCTGTCTTAGACTGCTGTCTTAGTTTGGTTTCTCTATTGCTGTGATTATATACTGATCAAAACCAACTTAGCGGTGGCTGGAGAGATGACTCAGCAGTTAGGAACATTGGCTTCTCTTGCAGAAGACCTGGGTTTGGCTCCCAGAACCCACATGGCAGCTAACAACTACTTGGAACTCCAGTTCCAGGGAATCTGACAACCTTGACACCCTCTTCTGGCCTCTATGGGTGCCTATATATATATATATATATATATATATATATATATATATATACAGACAAAACAAGCATATACATAAATTTTTTTTTTAAAGCCAACCTGGGAAGGAAAGAGTTTATTTAGCTTACACACACTAATCAGAGTTCATTCTTGTGGGAAGTCTGAGCAGGAACCTGGAGGCAACAAGAAGCACAGACCACAAAGGAACCTTTTTATGCTTTTATGTTCATCAGCTTTTGGATTAATTAGCCTCTTAGACCCAGTCCAAAAGCCCACATAAGTGAAGGGAGGGACACTGGATGGGTTTCGTTTTTGTTTTTTTCTTGTTTTTCACTTATTCTTAACCTCCATGCTTTTTTATGAAGTGGAAACTGCATCTAAGGGAGATATTAGACTCAAGGTCAACTACTGAGGCAAGATTATGTCCTGGGTGCTCCCACTCCAATCTGGCTTTTCTTCCTGCAATCCACTAAACTCAGGATCACCAGGGCTCTCCAAGAGGGGTGAAGTTCAAATTCTCACTTTTAATACTGACTTAAAAAGCAGTACCAACAGTCAGTTTGCTGGTTCCTTCAACATGTATTTTGTTTCACTTGGTTTCTATGGTAGCCATTCTTCTAGTCGCCCTCTACACTATGCAGGACTCCTCGGTTCCTCGCTAGTTTCCCCTCATATGCTGGAATGCTCGTTCCCTTTCTCTTCTCTCTGTACAAGAACTCTGAAAATCACATCCAGTCTTTTAGATGCAGACATCACATGACAATCAACAGCTTGAGTTTATCTTCAGCTCAGATTTCCCCTGACTCATGTATCTGTGCCCCCTTTTTTGCATTTCCCCTTTTAATAGGCATCATAAAATTAACACAAATTAATCCAAATCTGAACTCTTCATTTTATCCCATCTTCCAAAACTATTTCTGTTTTCCATAATTTATTAAATATTCACTCCATATTTTAGTTACTCTCAGACAAAATATCTTTCTTTCAAGTCTCTCCCATGATTCTGTGCCTTTTTTGTTTCCTAGATAGGTTATTCTTTTCTCTCTCCAAACAGACTACCAGGCCATTTCTTTTGATCTTCAAACATACATTTCTGACCTCATCTAAAAAAACAAAAAAACAAATAAACAAAACACCCACAACTATTTTGTCCAATTGGTTTTCCCTTGCATTTTTTTCAAAATCGCACACACACACACACACACACACACACAAATACTAAATTTGGAAGAAAGCTGAATTGAATGGTACAGACTTTAATCCTAGCACTCAGGAAGCAGAGGTAGGAGAACTTCAGGGTGAAAAACAGCTTGGGCTACAGAGTCAAGTTCTATGTTAGCCTGGACAACATAGTAAGAATATCTCAAAATAAAACATAAACATTTTAGCCTAATGCTGCTGTGTACAGAATCAATTAAGTTCAAATGTATTGCATGTATATGCCACACTGCTCCTAAATAAATTATACAAACTGAAGCAGTGAATCATTGAACAACTTGTTATCTCATTTTTTTCTCTATCAAACTTCTAAAGTCTGGCAAAATGACTTAGCGCTTGCTGAATAAGCCTGATGACACAAGTTTGATCCCCAGAATCCACCTAAAAGTGAAAGGAGAGAAATAATTCCAAAGTTGTCCTCTGACCTACACATACACACTGTGGCATGGGCACACACAACATAAATGTAAAAAAATGTAAAACTTTCTAAGAACACTCTGTCTCAGTCACCTTGGCTTTGTATTACTGCCATTTAGTTTCTAATATACAAAAAGAACAAATGAAGACTCTGGTGACACCTGGTGTCGTGCAAAAGTCATTTCTCAGTTCTTATTCTTCATTCCTGTAACATCTCTTGCCTTCTTATGATATACTATTTTCATCTTTTCCTGAGAATATTTTTTTTTTGTTTGGTTTTTCCTTTCTTAATGGCCCCAAATCATTTTGGGCAAATTATAAGAATGACTTTGTTTTTTTCTCTAGGTGACTGGCAAAATATTTTTATTCTCAGGTTCTTATTTAGAATAATTACTTTCAAACTCTATTCTTTTGATCAGTGAGTTTCTTTTATTTTGTACCTAAGCATTAAATTAACTTTTACTTCTAAAAAAGGATAAGTATTTATAATTACAAGAGACCCTTACTTACTTGGTTTTGTACTGGCCTTTTCTGGACCAAGGTCTTGAGATGTCTCATGTACATTAAGAAGAATTCTACCTTCTAGTGGAATGTTGACATCCTTCAAACCAAAGTGTCGGTTTCGTTCATATTCCTTGTATCTATTTTCTTTCTGAGATAGTGATTTCCTACGAGCAATTTTAGTTCTGATCATTTCAGTACTTAAATCTTTCCGGTAACCACTGGTAAAACGTGATAAAGACATCCTGTCAAAAAAGAGAAAAAGAAGCCAACTTACATGGATTTTCATTTTATTATTTAAAAAATTAAGATTTCAAAGCCAGGCATGATGGCTCACACCTGTAATGCACCAACACTTGGGAGGCTCAAGCAGGCAGGTGACTGATTTTGAGGCCACTTTAGGCTACACAGTGAAACCCTCTCTATCAAAAAAAAAAAAAAAAAAGAATGAGGAACTTAAGACATAAATAAATAAATAAAGATTTCAGTCCATCTCCTAACCCACTCCAGTGTCCCTTGAAATGAAAATCTTAAAATGCATAATGGATGGGTAAGTAAATATGAAGGCAGAAAAGGTTATCAAAGGACAAAATACCGTGACATATTTGTGGGTTCTGAATAGTAAGCGGCTTGAGAGATGAAATGAAACAGAAAAGCTATAGTCTAGAATAGAATACAGTAAGCAGTGCTGGGATCACCACACAGAGCAGAAGACTAATCTAAGTAAAGGTGAAAACAGGGAAAGTAAAGGACTGCACATAGTCACTTACTCTTCCCCTGACAATGAATAAAGGAACTCTAGCATTTCTTCTCAATCCAAAAGCAAAAATGGGCTGCAGTGATGGCTCAGTTGGAAAAGCACCTGCTGTGCAAGCATGAGGACCAGAGTTCAGATTGTCAGCACCCACAAAAAACTGGGCACAGCAGAGCCTGTCTGTGATTCTAGTGATGAGGGGAGCAGAGACAGGTAGTTCCCCATAACTCATCTGCCAGCCAGCCTCACCTGAGAACTCATCTGCCAGCCAGCCTCGCTGAACTGAGGAGCTACAGGTTCAGTGAGAGATCTTGTCTCAAAAAATAAGGTGGAAAAGCTGGAGACGGCTCAGCAGTTAAGAGCACCTGCTGCTCTTCCAGAGGACCTGAGTTTGATTCCCAGCACTCATGTCAGGTGGCTCATAACTGCTTGGAGCTTCCGCTCCAGGGGATCTGATGCCTTCCTCTGGCCTCTGTGGGACCTGCACAAACATGGCATATACATATACATACAGAAAAATAAAAATCTGTTAAAAAAAAAAAAAAAAGTAGAGAGCAACTAAGGAGGACACCAGACACTGACCTCTGGTCTCCACGTGGACACCCACATGTACACATAGGTACACACCCCCCCACACATACAAAAACAAAAACAATCCCAGCAGTAGTAATTGGGAGGCTGAGACAGGAGGTTCAATAGCAGTTCAAAGCCAGATGGGCCATAGAGTGAAATCTTATCTCAGACCCACCTACAACACCCACTCCCCAAATAGCCAAGACCAGCCTCAGCTACATAGGGAGGTTGAGACTGCCTGAGCTACATGAGACCTTGTTTCAATACCCTCTCCACTTAAAAAAAAAAAAAAAAAAAGGAAAGATTTTCTAAAGAAAACAAAACATAAGATGCCTATTAGACGTGCATAATAAATAAAAGGAGATTTTTGTTGTTGTTGTTGTTGAGGAAAAGTCCATGATAATGAAGTGTGTTAACCTTATCAGTTTGTTCGATTATTTTTATCCATGTAAGAAATCATATTTTGCAATTCCCTTTTTTTAGAAAGTTATCTGATAATATATTAAGTGAAACAAGGGATGATAATAAAGACAATGTTATGATTTCCAAATCTAAGTAGAAAGTTTGAGGGATCACCTATGCAGCTATGGTGAATTGCCAAGTGCAGCTAGAGAAAGAAATGGCTCTCCAAAATAAAAGTCTTCACAGTTAATAATAATACAAAGTAAGGCATGGTAGCACACACCTGTAATACCAGCCTTTGGAGGTAGAAGAAGAGGATCAGGAGTTTAAGACCATCATTGACTGCATACTCATTCAAAGGCCAGCCTGGGCTACATGAGACCCTTTCTCCAAAAAAATCAAATCAGTCAATCAAAAAAGGAGGAAAGCTTAACTAAAGTTTTTGTTTTAAAAAAAGCTATGGGGCATGATGCACATGTCTTTAATCCTAGCACTCAGGAGGCAGAGGCAGATAGATCTCCATGAGTTCAAGATCTCTGGTCTATATAACTATACACTACACACACACACTTCAAACAAGTGATTTTGCAGTGGATACAAGTAGCATGTTCTCTGATTTAATCAAATTCTGAATCTATCTGCCTGGAAAGAGCATTAGATCCTGCAGGTTAAAGGCATGGTCCAACAAGACTGGTCTCATGCCAGCTGCCCACAACCAATTGCAAGTTCCAAGATGTCTTACCTGTTCTACTGTTTAACTTTGTAACTGGTGGGGTTTCTAGGACCCCTCCCTGACTTGGACTAATTTGCTAAAGTGACTCACAGAACTCAGGGAAATGCTTATTTACATCCACTTGTTTATTATAAAAGGTACCACAAAAGATACAGAGGGAGAAAGGCAAACAGCAAGGCATGTGGCATGTGGCATGGAGTGTTCATGTACTCTTCCCACCCACCACCCTCCATAAATCTCCAAGTGTTTCTATCTGGACACTCTTAAAACCCTGACCTTTTGTTTTTTTGTTTGTTTTAATTGGCCCAAGTTGAAAATGGCAGTCTCTAACCTCTTTTCTATTCCAAGGTTATGAGGTGGGCCTAAAGACCCTCTAATTCAATTTTTTCTTGCCATCATCCCTTCTCTGAGGCTACCAAGGAATTGCCAACTGTCAGTCAGCTCATTAGGGCATAAAAGACTCACCACTTAGAAGCATCAGGATTTCAGGAGTTGTACAGGAAAGCAACAGGGACAAGGACCAAATACACATTTTACAAAATCACAAGTGTAATATATGTACTGCATAGTTCATAAGACACACTTAGAACAAAGGAACTGCAACTGGGGAATAGTACTCTATAGGATTGGTCTGTGGCCATGTCTGTGAAGTATTTTCTTGATTGTTGAGAAGGCCCAGGACCACTTTGGGTGGTACCACCCCTGGGCAGGTGGTCCTTCGTGGTATAAGTAAGCAGGCTGAGCACCAACTGAGAGGAACAAGCCAGTAAGCAGCATTTCTCCATGGGATCTCCTTCAGCTCCTGCCCTGGCTCCTCTCCATGATGAAATAGGAACTGTAAGTCAAAATAAACCCTTTCCTTCCCAACGTGCTTTTGGTCAGTGTTTTATCACAGCAACAGAGAAGGCAAACAAAAACAATATACTTTTTAACAAGAAGTCAACAAACCTCCCCCTCCAGATCGGAAAAAATAGTTGGCATAGAAAAAAAAGCAATATATGAAATGTTTTTAAGCATTAATATAGCGTAAGAGAAGGTTGGTCTAATCTAGAAGCTAAGAACTTCTCTACAGACCCCAGAAGGGGATATGGCTGTGCTTTTTGCGAAGACTGTCATTTGTTACCACCACCTATAGTATTCAGCTGCTAAATCTTATAGAAAAGCTAAATACAGCTTACATTATTTTTAAATACTGCGAGGAGAGCGAGGGCACCCGTGAAAGCGAGCTGACATTAAAGACGGATATGATAATCACCCACGAAGGTAGTTACTATAATCGCCATAGTGCAGATGGGGCCAATCAGCTGCCCACATCAGCACGACTACGCTGTCTTCCTTCGGCTGCCTGCGGTTTGATTTCCAGACAGCGTTCCTGTCGCTGGCCTGGGGACTCTCCACCTGGCGCTTCAAGGGGCCACCACATCTAGGAGGAGCTTTGGGAACTGAATGTCAAAGGAGAAGCGCTGGGCCACCTCGAAGGCCAGCGAGGCCGGGAGCAGAAGCGCAGAGCTCCCGGGGCAGGAGACTCGCGCCCGGAGCCGGCCCCAGCGCCGCGCGACCTCACCCGCGGCCCTTCCCAGCCCTTCCCCGGAGGCCAGCCGGGTCTCCCCCGGGTCCCACCGACCTGAACCACCTTCGGGCGAGAACCCCACACCAACTCAACGAAGAGAATCCCCTCGGGGCGAACGACCTCCGCCAGCTCCCCAGCAGGAACGCCTACAAGCCGAGCCTGCGCAGAATTCAAACTTCCCGCACCCGGCCTCTGATTGGAGGAACTTTAACCACACTTCCGGGAAAAGCTCCGGCCCCTTCCCTTCAGAGGAGTCTGGCGATAGGTCGGCTGTGTGCGATATTTGAATTGATTGAAAGGTGGAGGGAAGGTTCAGGAGAGGTTAAATAAGGGGTTAAATAGCCTGGACTCCGATGTGCCTAGGGCGAATGGAGAGTGTGGTGCGCGCCTCCGGCGGGTGGGAAGTCTCCTCGAGTGTGCGGCCTCCTGGTGGGCCAAGTCAGAACTTCATCTGTTCCGAGTAATATATTATACATGTATATATATATATATACATGTATAATATATATATATGTATAATATATATATATATATATACATGTATAATATATATATATATATATATAATGAATGACAGGTTGGAGCTGTAGGTCAATTGGTAGAATGCTTGTCTAGCATGTATGAAACCCTAGATTTGATCCCCAGCCCCATATATATAAACTAGGCTTGGTGGCATACAGCTGTGATCCCAACATTTGAGAGATGGAGGTAGGAGGCTCAGAAGTTCAAGGTCATCCTCAGCTGCTTAGCCAGCTTCCGCTACATGAGACGCTCTCTCTCACATATATATATACATATATATATATACGTATATATATATATATGTATATGGGGGAAGCATAACATATGGAAAGAATGTGTTGCATGTGTTTTGATTTCTTGACACCCCTGGGGAAAAGGAGTCTCAATGAAAGAATAGCCTCCATCATACTGGCCTGTGGGCATGTCTGTGGGGGCATTTTCTTAATTGCTTATTGATGTAGGAGGGCCTAGCCCACTGTGAGCAGTGCCATCCATAGGTAGGTGGGCTCTTGCCCTGGCTCTCCCCCATGAAGGGCTATAACCTGTAAATCAAATAAACCCTTTCCTCCTTTCCTTTGGTCTAATCTAGAAGCTAAGAACTTCTCTACAGACCCCAGAAGGGGATATGGCTGTGCTTTTCGCGAAGACTGTCGTTTGTTACCACCTATAGTATTCAGCTGCTAAATCTTATAGAAAAGCTAAATATAGCTTACATTATTTTTAAATACTGGGAGGAGAGCGAGGGCACCCGTGAAAGCGAGCTGACATTAAAGACGGATTTGATAATCACCCACGAAGGTAGTTACTATAATCGCCACAGTGCAGATGGGGCCAATCAGCTGCCCACATCAGCACGAATGCTGCTTTTGGTTGGTTGGTTGGTTTTGGTCAGTGTTGTATCACAGCAACAGAAAGTAAACTAGAACATCCACACATATGTGCACACACACACAGATGCTACACACACGCGTAGATTTTAGATATTTTTAGAAAATTATCCCTTTGCTTTGGGTGAGTTTTCTGCATTTCTGTTTTATTACCCACCAGATAAAATTTTTAGGAGGAGCTGGGTGTGGTAACAAGAACTTTTAATCCCAGCACTTGAGAGGCTGAGACAGGAGAATTGTTGTGAATTTGATGCCAGCCTGGGGCTACTGAGTGAGAGAGACCCTGTCTCAAAAAAAAAGGGGGGATTAAATGAAATCATTCATTCCAGTTCTGCTTCCAACTGAGATGCTGACAAAGTAAAATTATTGTCTGCTACAAGATCAACTTCTGAAGAGCTACAGAAAGCCGGGCACGGGGGGGGGGGGGGGGTCAAGTCAAGTCATGAGGTAAACAAGGAATGAAGCAACCAAAAATAAGGACTGGAGAGATAGCTCAGCACTTGAGAACATATGCTGCGTGTACTGCACATCAGGTAGCTCACAACTGACTGTAATTCCAGCCCCAAGGGGAGTCAATGGCTCTGACCTCCTTATCTGACCTTCTTAGGCAACTGCACACATATGTTCATACCTGTACTTAACACACACACACACACACACACATAAAGTTAATAAATAAATCTTTTAAAAAAGGCAACCTGAAGTAACACAGCTGGACTGACCTTGTGTTTATAGGACCACGGATATCCCAGGGCGGTAGGCAGTGGAAGGACAGGACAGGAAAGCAATTATAACAGCTTGCCCTTTGCTTTTCCCTGCCAGTCCCTTGGTACAAACTGTTGCTGCTCTTATACAGTAACAATAGTATCTCTAGGAGATACAACGAGAAAAAAATAAAATCAGGGGGCTAGAGAAATGGATCAGTGATTAAGAGCACTAGCAGCTCTTGCAGAGGTCCTGGGTTCGATTCCTAGCACCTACACGGAGGCTAGCAAATGTCCTTAACTCCAGTTCCAGGGGAATCCCATGCCCTTTTGTCCTCTTCTGACCTCCAAGGGCATTGCATCACACAGGTGTATTTACATACATGCAAGCAATACACTCACACATATAAAATAAAAATAATAAAATATTTTAAAATCAAAATATTGTTATAATATTTGTGGTTGTTAAAAAATGCTAAGCTCAGAGGCAGGCATAGTGACAGACACCTGTCAATTCCAGTGTTTGGGAGGCAGAGGCAAGAGGATCAGAAGTTTAAGGTCAGTCTTGGCTGTATAGAGGGTTTGAAACCTTTCTGGACTCCATGAGATCCTGTCTCAAAAATAAATAAATAGGGCCAACAAGGGTGATGCATGCCTTCCCTTAATCCCAGCACTACATGCACTACAGAAGACCTTATTGAAATAAATAAATGAATAAGGTTAAGGCCAGATGACTCAGTGGGTAAAGGCACTTGAGGCTAAGCCTGACCATGTGGAATTGATTCCCCAAATCCACATAGTAGTAGAGAATCCACTCCCTAAGTTGGAGGTCACACTTTATTAATTAAGTGTGAAAATATGAATAGGGACCTTACCCTCCCTGAGAAACTGTTGGTGGATACTGGAGGCTATAGAATCATTGTCCTAACTTGTGGACCCACTGGTGAGCCCACCAAACTCCAGTGGATTGTTCCACATTCATGGTCACACAGATGGCCTTGGTTAAACTTGGGGGGTGGGAGTCACAAAACAAAATAAAAAGACATGGACAAGGGAAAAAGAGTTGTAAAGAGGGAAGGTTGAAGGGGTGGGAGTAATCAGAATGCATTCTATACATGTATAAAATTAAAGAATAAATTAACAAAATGGGCAAATAAATAAAAATAATAAAAACACTAAGATCAAGGAAAAAGAGAAAATATATTTATAAAAACAAATCGATGTTGATAATGACAAACGGAGGGAGTAGAAAAAAAAAGATGATTTACAAAAATTTTTGTTTGTTTGGAGACAGGATCTCCCTGTAGCCCCAGCTGGTCTGGAACTCACTGTGTAGACCAGGCTGGTGTCTCTCTCATAAAGATCCACTTGCCTCTGCCTCCCGAGGGCTGGGATTTAAAGTGTGCACCACCACGCCCAGCCATATTTCATTTTTTAAAGAAATAGTTAACATAGCTGGGGATATAGATCAGTTGGTAGAGCATTTGCCTGGTATGCTTTGGGCCCTGGATTCAACCCCAAGTACCCCAAAGGAGGGGAAAACATTGTAAAAGTTGGAATGAAATTACAAGTTAAAGATGATAGAAAACATTTCAAACCTATAAATAAACAGGGTAAATGTAAATGCTAGTAACCTAGAAGATAGCCTTTATTTGAAAACCTGGATATATACTGTTTACAAGATAGAGTCACAAATCACTATTTCCTTCCTGCAGCAAGGAAATACCAACCCAAAGAAAGCTGGAGATGGGTGTGTTGGTGTATGTCTGAAATCATAGCTAAGGATGAGCCTAAGGCAGGAAGATCCTGAATCTGAGTTCAGCTTGGGCTATGAGACTCCATCTCAAACAAAATAAACTGTTGTTAGAGATGAAACGGGTCATATATAATGATAAACGTTTTGATTTGCCAAGCTAGGGCAATTTGAAACATGCATGCATCTAAAAAAATAACAGTAGATGAAGAAAAAAATCGAGAAATGTCATCATTATTGTGAAAGATTGTATTGTCCATCTTCTATAACTATAAAGAACTTTCTGAGTCTGGATTATCTGTTAAGAAGTCTGTCTGTCTCACAGCTTTGGAGAGTGTAAATCCTAACAGCGTAGCACTGGCTCTGGCCAAACTCCCTCTGGGCTACCTCATGACTGATGGCATTGTGGTGGGGTGCATGCAAAAAAAGAGAGCTCACAGGGTGCAACAGGAAGTGAGGGGGGATAGATTCCCCAAAGACCTACATTAATCCCTTCAAAGGGGATGGTATCAGTGACCTATCAGGCCCCCCACCCACTTAAACCACACTTTTCAGCCATATTTGGACTATAACAATTTTAATATACATCTCACAGGCTACATGGATGGTACTTTGGCAAGTATACATAGAAACTGTGAACTAGACAACTGAAAATGAACACACTTGACAAAACACACAACAATGAGAGAACCCACAGTTTTCACCAGCACCTAGGGGAAAGTTACAATGATCACACACTAGACCATGACAAAAGTACCAACAGACTTTAAGAACAGATACATAATTAAGTTAGAAATGAAGAATAAGAAGATAAATTTAAAATCCATTAAGAAACTGTTAGTTTGAAGATGAAATTACAGTGAAAAAATGTAAAATACCTAGAACTAAGTGAAAATTCAAATAATGAAAATTGAAACTGGTAGAAGGGGCTGGAGAAATGGCTCAGGCTTAACCTTGCTGCTCTTCCCTGAGGACTGGAGTTCAAATGCCAGCACCCACATCGTGCAGCTCAAAAATACCTGTAACTCCAACTCCAAGGTATCCAACACCTTCTTTTGGCCTCTCCAGGTACTCACCCCACACACATGCCCACACAGACATACACACACACACACACACACACACACACACACACACACACACACAGAGGCACACAAATAAAAAGTAAAAATAAATCTTTTGGGCCAGCAAGGTAGCTCATGAGATAAAGGCACTTGCCACTAAGCCCAACAATCTGAATTTGATCTTTAAAACCCGAATGGTAGAAGGAAAGAACTGACTCCCACAAATTGTGCTCTGACCTACACACACATACACACACACACACACACACACACACACACACACAAACACCAAATGTGAAAAATTATTTGGAGAACATAGGATACAGAAAATATGTTATTTGAGGAAAATACTGTTTTAAATGCTTATATTAGAAAGGAACAAAGTCTTCAAATAAACAAACTATATGTCTTAAATTTTTTATTCCATTCAGTGTGTGTGTAACATGTGTGTGCCGTGGTATTTATGCACCTGGAAGTCAGAGGATAACTTCTCTATTTGTACTCTCTTTCATGCGGATTTCAGAGATCAAATCAGGCCATCGGGCTTGGCAGCAGTCACTCTTACGTGCTAAGCCTTCTCATTGGCCCCTATGTGTCTTTCTTATAAAATGAGAAAAGCAGACGGGCACGACAGTGCATGACTACAATCCCAGCACTTGAAAGGTGGAGGCAGGAGAACCAGGAACTCAAGGTTATCTTTGGCTACTTAGCAAGTTCAAGGCAACTTGCTACATGAGACCCTGTCTCTGAAAATCAGAAAGAGGAAAAAGGGGCTGTTAAGAGCATGGCTGCTCTTGCAGAGGACCCAAGTTTGGATCTCAGTATTCACATGGTGATTAACAACCATCTGTAATTCCAATTCCAGGAAATGGGAGGCCCTCTTCTGATTTCTGCAGTCATTGCATGCATGTCTGTGCAGACACTGTGCGTGCAGAACATTCCTATATATAAAATAAAGATAAATAAAATTTTAAAAGGAAGAAGAAAATGGAAAACAGCTGGCTATGGCTGCATCCTCCTGTAATCCAGAGGTTAAGCACTAGAACAGGGTTTTGAGGCCAAACTGAGCTCTTTAATGAGACTCTGTCTCAAAAAAGAAAAAAAACTAAGACCAACTGAACAAACAAGTAAAAACAATTTTTAAAAAGACAATGAAACCCTTGAATAGCTTCTGGCCTCCACAGGTATCTGCACACACACACGTGCATAAACTCACACAAATACACACTCAGATAAAAAAATTCTACTCCCTTGCAGTGTATTCTGATCTTTTCTATTGCTTTGCTTTAAATAAAGTTTCCTTGTTATTACTGAAGTGGGAGAAGAGAGGGAGAGAGAATAAATGAATGAATGAGAATATGAAAGGAAAGAAATTGCCATGTTTGGATAAGTGTTCCCAAAACACCCGTGGGTTAAAGGACTGGTGATAATACTGGAAACTGGTAGAACCTCCTAAATGAGGTTTGTGGGAACTTCTAGTCCCTTCCTTCCTTTCCTCCCTGATTTCCAGTCACCATAAGCCGAGTAGCTTACTCCAGCACCAATCCCCTACCCTAACATCCTGCCTGGACAAAGGCCTGTAAGTCATGAATTCACCTTACCATGATGGACTGGAACCTTTTAAAATAATGAGTCAAAAGTAAACCTTTCCTTTTAAATTTTGATTATCTCAGGTATTTTGTTTTAGTAATGGGAAGCTGACTAACACAACATAGAGGTACATAGCAAAGACATAATAGAAGAATCAATAAAGTTAACGTAACTCCCATAGTTTCTCTTTAAAATTACATTGTTTTGTCTGCATGTATGTAAGTGCGCTTTTCTCCTGCAATGCCCACCATAGCCTGAAGAGGGCGTTGAAGTTATAGACAGTTTTTAGCCACCATGTGGTGTTAGAACTAAACCTGGGACCTCTATAAGAGCAGCCTAGTGCTCTTAGCTTTTGAGCCATCTCTCTAGATCACTTCTAATTTTTGTTTTACAGCAAGCCCAGGTAGAACTTATCCTTAGGATCCTCCTGCTTTAGGTTCCCAGGTAGCTAGAATTAACAAGCCTTTGTCACCAGGTCCAGGAACTACTATAGATTTGCAGTAATCTTTGAAGCTGCTTGAATAAAGAAATTCATAGGTTTTTTTTTCCCTTCTTCCTTTTTAGGGTAAGCTCCAGTTGCTGCAGAACTGCCTTGCAGTTTTAAATGGAGACACATAAGCCACACTCCACCTTCCTGTTGAAAAGGGCTGCCTTCGGTTCTTATTTCTGTCTTCCTAATGATGTTCGCCATTTATGCTCACTGGAAACAACAAACAGCTGGCACAGTGCATCTCTTCTTTTTCTGGGAAACAGTGGGGCAGTGCTGTGCACAAGCGTGCCAGTCTGTGACTGCTACTGCTCTTTTGGCAGCCGTCTGTCACTGTGCACTTGACCTTCCAAGAAGCCCAAAGTTAAACTTTTTTTTTAAGTAGCCTTTATAACTGTTTTTATTTTATAAATAGTGATCCCTATGGCTGCCAGTCTTACCGTTGAATCACTTCTCAAGTTTAACCTTTTCAGAACACATTGTTCAAACAAGATAAAGATTGCCTTTCTGGAGTTTTCTTTTTAAATTTTTTAAAAAAGCATTGTATACCCTTAGTTCTTTCAGGTATCCTTGTAAAGCACCTTAATTAGACTTAATTAATTTTAATTAATTAATCAACATAGAAGTTTTGGATCAGAATTTATGTAATCTCTTTAAGTATGATTTATGGAGAAAAAAAAGCAGATGCATTAGTATGTTTGCCTTAAACTTGTAGACTAAACCGATTATTGTGAAGTAACCACGCTGACAGTGGTCGTTTCTAACTGTGCTCATTGCATCACTGAGATTTGGAGTAGTTGTAATAAACCTACTCCACTATTATGCTTTACAGTGCAGATCTTAGTTTTTATTTTTTCTGATTTCTTTTAAAATGGCGTATTGAAGCACGATCACCAATTGCTTTACATTAGAATGAACTTGTCCGCTGTGTGCACCTCCCAGGAGATGCAGCTCGGCAGAGGCAGGTGACAGTTACCTCTGAGATACAGGAGCAGCGTAGTTTCTGGATTCCGTCCTAGTTCAGCCATTTGACCTTGAGAGATATGTCACGGAGTCATTGGGTAGTTACCGTGGCAGTATATTGGTTGGTGTAGAGGGAAAGTGCTAGAAGGAACAGCTCCTATATAGGAAAAAGGTAGAATGTTTGGGATGAAAGTTGTTATGCAAATAGGACACCAGTCACCAGTAGTTCTATTACAAATGTGATTGAACAGGAGTCATTCCTAGTTTAAAGGTAATTAATTGAACTATCTTTTCCTAACTTTTCTCCTCCTGGAAACCACAGGGATTTGGGCTGTTTCACCCCTCGAATGGTTCCCAGTTTGTTTACATTTTCCACACTGTCCTGCACATTGCCCAGTATGTCTTGCTGCCAGTCACAATGGCTCCACCCTTTCTCAGCTGTCCACTCTCTTGCCTCATAATGCACTGGCTGACGTTCTGTCTCTAACATGTTCCCCAATGCTGTTTGAATGTTGATTTTTCTGTTGTCGACTGAGAGATCTGTGGTTTTTGTCCTTCGTGTATGTAACCCTCATTGGTAAAAATATACCCATGCAGTGTCCACCAGTGGGTGAATGCAGGCCCAAGAGCCCTCACTGGATTTGGGTCCCGCCGTTCACCAGCTGCCCTTGTGGTCTCAAGCAGGTTTGGGCAGATTCTCTTGCTGCCTGCCTCACTTCTCTACTATAAAGGACATGTTGACCTACCTCACAGGGGTGTTGTCAGGATTAATAAATGGTACCATGCTTTGGAAATGTGAAGGTGCTGTGTAATGCTAAGAAACAGGACAGGGCCAGAAGTTATGATGGTTCTTATTCACTGGTTATTTCATTTTTACCAAGGTGTCCTTTTCTGGGGAAAGAAATAGTATGGATTCTTTTTTTTAATTTATGTGTAAGAATGTTTTGCATACATGTGTGTAAGTGCACCATGTGCATGCAGGTGCCCACAGAGGCCAGAAGAGGGCATCACATCCCTTGAAACTGGAGTTATAGGCAGGAGCTGCCTGGATGTGTTGGGAACCAAACCTAGGTCCTCTGCTGGAGAAGTAAATACTCTTAACCTTTGAGCCATCTGGATTCCAGACCTTCTGGATTCATTTGTTAAGATTGCATTTTTAAATTGTGTGTGTGAGAGTGCACATGTAAAGGTCAGAAGGGTAATCAGGTCTCTCCTCCAGCCTGTGGGTGCTAGAAATTGAACTCGGGTTCTAAGGGAAGCTGTTTAACATCTTCCTGGCCCTGGATTCACTTTAGATTGTGGGGATGCAGGGAGACTAGCAGCAGCAGCAGCAGTGCATGCCAGAGTTGGGGCCCCAGGCAGGAATGCTTAATGCATGAGTAGACAGTTTGTGCAAGGGCTGCCTACTAACAGCTTGTGAATACTATGTGTAACTGGATATTGTGGTATATGCCTGTAATTCTAGCACTCTGAAGGCAGAGGAGAGCTGCCCTAAGTTCAGGGCCTACTGTTCTTCATAGTTCCAGGCCAGGCAAGAGTACAAGTTGAAAAACTTTCTCATAAAACAAGGGTCAGTCAGGATCCCTGGTACTCACTTGGTGTGTAAGGAGAAAAACTACCACATGCATGCTGTATATATGATGCATGTGGCAGTCCCCATGACTCACCCTCTTTCTAGTTTCTAGTTTTGAAAGCTTTCCCCGTGACAGGACAAGGGCCCTTAGAGACCAGAGCCCAATATACCTTTTTCCCCAATGCCAGGAATGAAGATTACACCCCATGTTTCGACTCTGGCACAGGTGCCTGGCCCCACCTACCTTGTCTTGCCTCTTGATGGGTGGGGGGAGACACATGCAGACCCAAATACGCCCACAGCCAGAGGCTCAAACTCCATCTTGCCCCACTTCCCGCAGCTCTGCACCTAGCAGGGAATATCCAGGTCCTTCTCACTTACACAGGGCTGAATTTCACTGACAAACCAAACCATGGGCTTCACACTGCTGAAAATGTCAACCTGAAGGGATTGAGAGGCTAAAACTTTAAAAACAAGCAAAGCTCAGTCTTCTGAGAAAATTGATGCAAGAAAGCTCGCTGGGAGGGATCTCCGGATGCTGGTGCTCCCCTAGTTTCTCAGAAGTCACTTGGGTCTCGCCCAAGAAGGTGTACCATGGTGATGATGCTATCTTGTTGCTCATTATATTTTCGTGAACTGCTATGTTCTAGCCATTGTATTATTGCTCACTGTTGTGTAAACCTTCAGCTATAGCTCTAGTAGGAATGAGAATAAAAGCAGAGCCTCCCGGGCTTTTGGTACTCGTATAGGAACAGGTGGACCTACTAATAGAGAGGAAGAGGCAGAGCACCTTGAATGTGGAAAAGGAAGGTACTAGTTTGATGTGTCTCTTGGGGGTCGGGGGGGAGGCATGAAGAAGTGCGAATCAGAGAAAGCTTCAGGAAGGATGTGGCATTGAGTGCAGTCAGTAGATACTGGGGATTTAGAAACGTAGCAACAAGAAAAGCATTCCAAGTTTCGGGAGAAGAGTGAGCAGAAGCCTGGAAGAAACATCCTGTTTGGCAAATGAAAGTGTACAAACTCCATATGCAGTAGAGAGGACAGAGGAGATGGTTTTAAAAGGCACAAATCTAGGGGCCGGGGAGATGGCTGAGTGGTTCGGAGCACTAGCTGTTCTTCCAGAGGACCTGAGCGCAGTTCTCAACACCCGCATTGAGCCATTTATTCATCTGTAACACTAATTCTAGGGAACCCAATGCCCTCTTCTGGCCACAATGGGTATTGCACTACACAGGCACACTTAAATACAGGCAGAAAACACTCCTACACATAATTAAACACACAGAAACACACACATGAAGGTGCCAGGGAAATGGCTTAGTGAGTAAAGTGCTTGCTGAACAGGCATGAGGACCTAGGTTTGGATCCTAGCACTCATGTAGAAGACCAGCATTGCAGTGGGCATGTTTAGGAGGGTTGAGACCTGTTGGCAGAACCTGGGTGCTTACTGGTCAGCCAGTCTACATGAAAAGCTGAGGAAAACACCTGATGTCAATGTCTACATGTTCATACATGGGCCAGAACATGGGAGTACATGCAGGTGCTCATGCATGCACACACACAAACATATAAAAACACACACAGCAGGGAGACATATGGAGTAACATACACCATAAATTCAGTTCATCTTTAACTGTAACAATTTGTAATATTAATTTATGGGGAAATGGAGTATTCAGGAAAATTTGTATAGTAATGTTCAATTGCTTTTTCATAAATGTACCAATTCATAAGGCCACCAGATAAACTCCGTATTTGCCTACCTAATATCCAGCCTCATATGTATCAATAGGAAACTTTTTTGGTGGGAACATGGCTTGTTATGGTAGGCTTCTCTCCTCAGACTTCCTTGTAGCTCTGTTTGTCCAGTTCTGTTCTGTAATAGGTTCCTGGATTCAGCTTCTATAAATGCTTCTTTATTGCTTTTCATTTCTGTTTGTTGGAGACGGAATCTCAGTGTAGCCCAGGATGCTCTCTGAATTCTTGATTCTCTTGCCTCTCCTTCCCGCTAGGATTATAAGCATGTGCCACCACTCCCGGATTCGTTAAATAATTGCAATGAATTTGTGAGCCTGAGGTTCCCCAAATAATACAGGCAATTGTCACTGCTGTTTTACCCACTAGAACTAGATGATGAGACTGTATTGCTGAAGATGTCATGCTTCCTCTTGTAGGACTCGGAGAAATGCAGCTGGAATTGAGATGGAAGCTTTCTGCCTGCTGGCCAACTTTCATACTGCTGGAAGTGTCATGCAGGCTGCCAAGGAGGCATTTTCATGATCATTCTTCCTCAGCTGTGGGGACGATGTGTGCTTCACACCTGCTAGGATCGATGTTCCCTGTGGCTTCATACTGGCATGTCTGTTATGGGGGTTACCAGCTGCTTTCTGACTGGAGCTGAGGCCTGCTACTCAGGAGAAGTTCACACCTGGTACTGCAAGCCTGGCTAAGATGCTGTGGGTTTGGGCCATAGGTCCCAGTGGGGAGGCTACAGCTGTTGTTTTGCTACATGGACATGACGTACCTGTAAAATTGCCTTCTGAATACTTATGCCAATGGAATACTGCTGCTGTCACCATTGGTCACAGAAGTTTCTTTTGATACTGCACAGTGGTTACTGTAGAGATGCATAACTGACCAAAGTTATGGGAATAAGTGACTTTTGGATGTTCAGCCCTAAGCTGAACAACTATATCACCCTTTCCAGGGTTTAAGGAACATTGTGCAAGAATGAGCCGAAATTTAAAGCCCAAGGAAGGGCATAATGTTGCGGAACTCTACCTTCCAGGCATGACATGGCTGCTGTACTCTTGAACTCTCAGTAACTACGATTACCATCACCACACCTGTACAAGATTGGGCTGTCTATATTCCATCAAGGAGGCAGGAAGGAGCATTTTGAGGCCCCACCTTTCCCTGAGGATATAGAAACACACATTTTCTTCAGTGGTTTAATCACTGGTAAATCACCTGTGATCCTGAAATAATGCTTCACCCATGCTCCTGCAATTAACCCTGATTAAACTCATCCATTCAGCAAAGTAAAAAAAAATCTAGTAAAAGGGGTTGGGGAAGAGACTCAATCAGTGAAATACTTGCCATGTGTCCTCGTTAGTTTTTATTGTCAACTTGACACAACCAAGAGTCACCTTGGAAGATGGAAACTGAGTTGAAGAACTGCCTCTATTAGATTGGCGTGCGGCCATGTCTGTGGGCCATTGTTTTGATAAATGACCTATGTGGAGGGACCCAGCTCACTATGGGTGGCACGATCCCTGGGGAGGTTGGCCTGGCCTATGTAAGAAAGCTATCTGAGCACAAGCCAATGAGCCAGAGACCAAGTCAAATGAACCCTTTTCTTTCCCACTTGCTTCTGGTCTCTTTTATCACAGCAAGAGAATGAATCTAGAACACTGTGCAAGCATGAGGACCCAGAGTTCAGATCCCTGGCACACACATAAGAGTGGAATGTGGCACCTAGAAATCCAGTGCTGATCGAACAGGGCCGTTATTCCTGAACTGCCCAGTGAGACTAGACAATTGATGAGATCCAAGTACATTTAAATATCCTATTTCAAAAGAAAAAAAAACAAGAATGTGGGGATCCGGCGACAGTGACTCCATTTTAAGTTGGACTCCATCAAGGCTAGAGACTAACTTCTCCATTTTGTCAACTTTTGCTGTAAGTTTTCAGTTGCAGTCACAAGGCTATAGATTAGGCAAGCCTGGACATGTCAGGCAAGGAAGATCGTGTTGAGACCTTATGAGGAATAAAACAGAACCTTGTGGCCCTGAAGATAGCAGACAGCACATTCCATTGCTCTGAGGACAGCCTCCACCAGTGAGAACCCCGTTGGTCATTCCCCAATCAATTTAAAATGTGCCGTGCAGGCTCCCCTGGCCAATTACAATGTGACAAGACACCCTAACTGTAAGGATGGCCAATCATGTGAAACCCCCTCCCTCTCCTTGCTTCAACCCCAATAAAAAGCTTGCCCCTCCTGAGTTCAGAGCTCTCAGCACGGATCCACTGCATTGGTGAGGTCTGAGAGTCGGAGCTTAAGCCCGAATAAAGGCTCTTTGTTTTTGCATACACTCTGGATTCCTTGGTGGTCTTTGGGGAGTCCATTCTCTGGGTATTACAAGAACATATGAAGAAGACACCTTATATTGGTTGCTGGTTTGCATACACACTACAACTCAAGAGTCCACAAACACATGCATACAACACACACACACACACACACACACACACACACACACACACACACACACAAGAATATGCTAGGCTGGCACATGCTTTTTTTTCTTTTCCATGTTCCTGATTAGAAGCACAGCTTTCTGTCTTCTTGTAACTTGAAGATGGTAGAACAGAAACTGGAAGAGGCTTGTGTCTTCTTAGGTATCTGTACCAGCTCTAGATTTCCTGGTGGAATTCTTACTATGTGAGGAAATTAACCCATATTTTAGTTAAGTAACTTGCATAAAACTAGCAAAGGGCACCGTTCTTTGAATGAAAAGGCAGCTTATAGAATGAGAAAATTTTATTTATTTTTCTTGTACATGTATGAGCATTTTGTTTGCATGTATGTAAGTGCACCTGTGCTGTGTGCAATGCCCATGAAGGACAGAAGAGGACATCGGATCCCATGGAATTATTTATACAGATGGTTGTAACAGAATTCTAAAAGAAAAAAGACCAATGTCTGAGAAATATTTTAAAAAGAGATTTCATCTTACCCCAGTCAGAATGGCTACGATTCAACATAAGAAATCCAACTACAGAAGTGACCAGAACTGTAAGGATGTGAGGAAGGGGAAACAGTCATCACTGCTGCTGGGGGTGCAAACAGGGCAGCCACTGTGTACATCAGTGTCAGATTTCCATAAAAAAGAGGGGTTTCCAGGAGGAGAAAAGTTAGGAAAAGATAGTTCAATTAATTACCTTTAAACTAGGAATGACTCCTGTTCAATCACATTTGTAATAGAACTACTGGTGACTGGTGTCCTATTTGCATAACAACTTTCATCCCAAACATTCTACCTTTTTCCTATATAGGAGCTGTTCCTTCTAGCACTTTCCCTCTACACCAACCAATATACTGCCACGGTAACTACCCAATGACTCCGTGACATATCTCTCAAGGTCAAATGGCTGAACTAGGACGGAATCCAGAAACTACGCTGCTCCTGTATCTCAGAGGTAACTGTCACCTGCCTCTGCCGAGCTGCATCTCCTGGGAGGTGCACACAGCGGACAAGTTCATTCTAATGTAAAGCAATTGGTGATCGTGCTTCAATACGCCATTTTAAAAGAAATCAGAAAAAATAAAAACTAAGATCTGCACTGTAAAGCATAATAGTGGAGTAGGTTTATTACAACTACTCCAAATCTCAGTGATGCAATGAGCACAGTTAGAAACGACCACTGTCAGCGTGGTTACTTCACAATAATCGGTTTAGTCTACAAGTTTAAGGCAAACATACTAATGCATCTGCTTTTTTTTCTCCATAAATCATACTTAAAGAGATTACATAAATTCTGATCCAAAACTTCTATGTTGATTAATTAATTAAAATTAATTAAGTCTAATTAAGGTGCTTTACAAGGATACCTGAAAGAACTAAGGGTATACAATGCTTTTTTAAAAAATTTAAAAAGAAAACTCCAGAAAGGCAATCTTTATCTTGTTTGAACAATGTGTTCTGAAAAGGTTAAACTTGAGAAGTGATTCAACGGTAAGACTGGCAGCCATAGGGATCACTATTTATAAAATAAAAACAGTTATAAAGGCTACTTAAAAAAAAAGTTTAACTTTGGGCTTCTTGGAAGGTCAAGTGCACAGTGACAGACGGCTGCCAAAAGAGCAGTAGCAGTCACAGACTGGCACGCTTGTGCACAGCACTGCCCCACTGTTTCCCAGAAAAAGAAGAGATGCACTGTGCCAGCTGTTTGTTGTTTCCAGTGAGCATAAATGGCGAACATCATTAGGAAGACAGAAATAAGAACCGAAGGCAGCCCTTTTCAACAGGAAGGTGGAGTGTGGCTTATGTGTCTCCATTTAAAACTGCAAGGCAGTTCTGCAGCA
The DNA here is from genome assembly GCA_035773235.1 of Eospalax fontanierii. Classification (NCBI taxonomy): domain Eukaryota; kingdom Metazoa; phylum Chordata; class Mammalia; order Rodentia; family Spalacidae; genus Eospalax; species Eospalax fontanierii. The sequence goes on along the minus strand of JAJHUQ010000064.1, from coordinate 3,173,653 downwards.
ACTGGAGCTTACCCTAAAAAGGAAGAAGGGAAAAAAAAACCTATGAATTTCTTTATTCAAGCAGCTTCAAAGATTACTGCAAATCTATAGTAGTTCCTGGACCTGGTGACAAAGGCTTGTTAATTCTAGCTACCTGGGAACCTAAAGCAGGAGGATCCTAAGGATAAGTTCTACCTGGGCTTGCTGTAAAACAAAAATTAGAAGTGATCTAGAGAGATGGCTCAAAAGCTAAGAGCACTAGGCTGCTCTTATAGAGGTCCCAGGTTTAGTTCTAACACCACATGGTGGCTAAAAACTGTCTATAACTTCAACGCCCTCTTCAGGCTATGGTGGGCATTGCAGGAGAAAAGCGCACTTACATACATGCAGACAAAACAATGTAATTTTAAAGAGAAACTATGGGAGTTACGTTAACTTTATTGATTCTTCTATTATGTCTTTGCTATGTACCTCTATGTTGTGTTAGTCAGCTTCCCATTACTAAAACAAAATACCTGAGATAATCAAAATTTAAAAGGAAAGGTTTACTTTTGACTCATTATTTTAAAAGGTTCCAGTCCATCATGGTAAGGTGAATTCATGACTTACAGGCCTTTGTCCAGGCAGGATGTTAGGGTAGGGGATTGGTGCTGGAGTAAGCTACTCGGCTTATGGTGACTGGAAATCAGGGAGGAAAGGAAGGAAGGGACTAGAAGTTCCCACAAACCTCATTTAGGAGGTTCTACCAGTTTCCAGTATTATCACCAGTCCTTTAACCCACGGGTGTTTTGGGAACACTTATCCAAACATGGCAATTTCTTTCCTTTCATATTCTCATTCATTCATTTATTCTCTCTCCCTCTCTTCTCCCACTTCAGTAATAACAAGGAAACTTTATTTAAAGCAAAGCAATAGAAAAGATCAGAATACACTGCAAGGGAGTAGAATTTTTTTATCTGAGTGTGTATTTGTGTGAGTTTATGCACGTGTGTGTGTGCAGATACCTGTGGAGGCCAGAAGCTATTCAAGGGTTTCATTGTCTTTTTAAAAATTGTTTTTACTTGTTTGTTCAGTTGGTCTTAGTTTTTTTTCTTTTTTGAGACAGAGTCTCATTAAAGAGCTCAGTTTGGCCTCAAAACCCTGTTCTAGTGCTTAACCTCTGGATTACAGGAGGATGCAGCCATAGCCAGCTGTTTTCCATTTTCTTCTTCCTTTTAAAATTTTATTTATCTTTATTTTATATATAGGAATGTTCTGCACGCACAGTGTCTGCACAGACATGCATGCAATGACTGCAGAAATCAGAAGAGGGCCTCCCATTTCCTGGAATTGGAATTACAGATGGTTGTTAATCACCATGTGAATACTGAGATCCAAACTTGGGTCCTCTGCAAGAGCAGCCATGCTCTTAACAGCCCCTTTTTCCTCTTTCTGATTTTCAGAGACAGGGTCTCATGTAGCAAGTTGCCTTGAACTTGCTAAGTAGCCAAAGATAACCTTGAGTTCCTGGTTCTCCTGCCTCCACCTTTCAAGTGCTGGGATTGTAGTCATGCACTGTCGTGCCCGTCTGCTTTTCTCATTTTATAAGAAAGACACATAGGGGCCAATGAGAAGGCTTAGCACGTAAGAGTGACTGCTGCCAAGCCCGATGGCCTGATTTGATCTCTGAAATCCGCATGAAAGAGAGTACAAATAGAGAAGTTATCCTCTGACTTCCAGGTGCATAAATACCACGGCACACACATGTTACACACACACTGAATGGAATAAAAAATTTAAGACATATAGTTTGTTTATTTGAAGACTTTGTTCCTTTCTAATATAAGCATTTAAAACAGTATTTTCCTCAAATAACATATTTTCTGTATCCTATGTTCTCCAAATAATTTTTCACATTTGGTGTTTGTGTGTGTGTGTGTGTGTGTGTGTGTGTGTATGTGTGTGTAGGTCAGAGCACAATTTGTGGGAGTCAGTTCTTTCCTTCTACCATTCGGGTTTTAAAGATCAAATTCAGATTGTTGGGCTTAGTGGCAAGTGCCTTTATCTCATGAGCTACCTTGCTGGCCCAAAAGATTTATTTTTACTTTTTATTTGTGTGCCTCTGTGTGTGTGTGTGTGTGTGTGTGTGTGTGTGTGTGTGTGTGTGTGTATGTCTGTGTGGGCATGTGTGTGGGGTGAGTACCTGGAGAGGCCAAAAGAAGGTGTTGGATACCTTGGAGTTGGAGTTACAGGTATTTTTGAGCTGCACGATGTGGGTGCTGGCATTTGAACTCCAGTCCTCAGGGAAGAGCAGCAAGGTTAAGCCTGAGCCATTTCTCCAGCCCCTTCTACCAGTTTCAATTTTCATTATTTGAATTTTCACTTAGTTCTAGGTATTTTACATTTTTTCACTGTAATTTCATCTTCAAACTAACAGTTTCTTAATGGATTTTAAATTTATCTTCTTATTCTTCATTTCTAACTTAATTATGTATCTGTTCTTAAAGTCTGTTGGTACTTTTGTCATGGTCTAGTGTGTGATCATTGTAACTTTCCCCTAGGTGCTGGTGAAAACTGTGGGTTCTCTCATTGTTGTGTGTTTTGTCAAGTGTGTTCATTTTCAGTTGTCTAGTTCACAGTTTCTATGTATACTTGCCAAAGTACCATCCATGTAGCCTGTGAGATGTATATTAAAATTGTTATAGTCCAAATATGGCTGAAAAGTGTGGTTTAAGTGGGTGGGGGGCCTGATAGGTCACTGATACCATCCCCTTTGAAGGGATTAATGTAGGTCTTTGGGGAATCTATCCCCCCTCACTTCCTGTTGCACCCTGTGAGCTCTCTTTTTTTGCATGCACCCCACCACAATGCCATCAGTCATGAGGTAGCCCAGAGGGAGTTTGGCCAGAGCCAGTGCTACGCTGTTAGGATTTACACTCTCCAAAGCTGTGAGACAGACAGACTTCTTAACAGATAATCCAGACTCAGAAAGTTCTTTATAGTTATAGAAGATGGACAATACAATCTTTCACAATAATGATGACATTTCTCGATTTTTTTCTTCATCTACTGTTATTTTTTTAGATGCATGCATGTTTCAAATTGCCCTAGCTTGGCAAATCAAAACGTTTATCATTATATATGACCCGTTTCATCTCTAACAACAGTTTATTTTGTTTGAGATGGAGTCTCATAGCCCAAGCTGAACTCAGATTCAGGATCTTCCTGCCTTAGGCTCATCCTTAGCTATGATTTCAGACATACACCAACACACCCATCTCCAGCTTTCTTTGGGTTGGTATTTCCTTGCTGCAGGAAGGAAATAGTGATTTGTGACTCTATCTTGTAAACAGTATATATCCAGGTTTTCAAATAAAGGCTATCTTCTAGGTTACTAGCATTTACATTTACCCTGTTTATTTATAGGTTTGAAATGTTTTCTATCATCTTTAACTTGTAATTTCATTCCAACTTTTACAATGTTTTCCCCTCCTTTGGGGTACTTGGGGTTGAATCCAGGGCCCAAAGCATACCAGGCAAATGCTCTACCAACTGATCTATATCCCCAGCTATGTTAACTATTTCTTTAAAAAATGAAATATGGCTGGGCGTGGTGGTGCACACTTTAAATCCCAGCCCTCGGGAGGCAGAGGCAAGTGGATCTTTATGAGAGAGACACCAGCCTGGTCTACACAGTGAGTTCCAGACCAGCTGGGGCTACAGGGAGATCCTGTCTCCAAACAAACAAAAATTTTTGTAAATCATCTTTTTTTTTCTACTCCCTCCGTTTGTCATTATCAACATCGATTTGTTTTTATAAATATATTTTCTCTTTTTCCTTGATCTTAGTGTTTTTATTATTTTTATTTATTTGCCCATTTTGTTAATTTATTCTTTAATTTTATACATGTATAGAATGCATTCTGATTACTCCCACCCCTTCAACCTTCCCTCTTTACAACTCTTTTTCCCTTGTCCATGTCTTTTTATTTTGTTTTGTGACTCCCACCCCCCAAGTTTAACCAAGGCCATCTGTGTGACCATGAATGTGGAACAATCCACTGGAGTTTGGTGGGCTCACCAGTGGGTCCACAAGTTAGGACAATGATTCTATAGCCTCCAGTATCCACCAACAGTTTCTCAGGGAGGGTAAGGTCCCTATTCATATTTTCACACTTAATTAATAAAGTGTGACCTCCAACTTAGGGAGTGGATTCTCTACTACTATGTGGATTTGGGGAATCAATTCCACATGGTCAGGCTTAGCCTCAAGTGCCTTTACCCACTGAGTCATCTGGCCTTAACCTTATTCATTTATTTATTTCAATAAGGTCTTCTGTAGTGCATGTAGTGCTGGGATTAAGGGAAGGCATGCATCACCCTTGTTGGCCCTATTTATTTATTTTTGAGACAGGATCTCATGGAGTCCAGAAAGGTTTCAAACCCTCTATACAGCCAAGACTGACCTTAAACTTCTGATCCTCTTGCCTCTGCCTCCCAAACACTGGAATTGACAGGTGTCTGTCACTATGCCTGCCTCTGAGCTTAGCATTTTTTAACAACCACAAATATTATAACAATATTTTGATTTTAAAATATTTTATTATTTTTATTTTATATGTGTGAGTGTATTGCTTGCATGTATGTAAATACACCTGTGTGATGCAATGCCCTTGGAGGTCAGAAGAGGACAAAAGGGCATGGGATTCCCCTGGAACTGGAGTTAAGGACATTTGCTAGCCTCCGTGTAGGTGCTAGGAATCGAACCCAGGACCTCTGCAAGAGCTGCTAGTGCTCTTAATCACTGATCCATTTCTCTAGCCCCCTGATTTTATTTTTTTCTCGTTGTATCTCCTAGAGATACTATTGTTACTGTATAAGAGCAGCAACAGTTTGTACCAAGGGACTGGCAGGGAAAAGCAAAGGGCAAGCTGTTATAATTGCTTTCCTGTCCTGTCCTTCCACTGCCTACCGCCCTGGGATATCCGTGGTCCTATAAACACAAGGTCAGTCCAGCTGTGTTACTTCAGGTTGCCTTTTTTAAAAGATTTATTTATTAACTTTATGTGTGTGTGTGTGTGTGTGTGTTAAGTACAGGTATGAACATATGTGTGCAGTTGCCTAAGAAGGTCAGATAAGGAGGTCAGAGCCATTGACTCCCCTTGGGGCTGGAATTACAGTCAGTTGTGAGCTACCTGATGTGCAGTACACGCAGCATATGTTCTCAAGTGCTGAGCTATCTCTCCAGTCCTTATTTTTGGTTGCTTCATTCCTTGTTTACCTCATGACTTGACTTGACCCCCCCCCCCCCCCCCCGTGCCCGGCTTTCTGTAGCTCTTCAGAAGTTGATCTTGTAGCAGACAATAATTTTACTTTGTCAGCATCTCAGTTGGAAGCAGAACTGGAATGAATGATTTCATTTAATCCCCCCTTTTTTTTTGAGACAGGGTCTCTCTCACTCAGTAGCCCCAGGCTGGCATCAAATTCACAACAATTCTCCTGTCTCAGCCTCTCAAGTGCTGGGATTAAAAGTTCTTGTTACCACACCCAGCTCCTCCTAAAAATTTTATCTGGTGGGTAATAAAACAGAAATGCAGAAAACTCACCCAAAGCAAAGGGATAATTTTCTAAAAATATCTAAAATCTACGCGTGTGTGTAGCATCTGTGTGTGTGTGCACATATGTGTGGATGTTCTAGTTTACTTTCTGTTGCTGTGATACAACACTGACCAAAACCAACCAACCAACCAAAAGCAGCATTCGTGCTGATGTGGGCAGCTGATTGGCCCCATCTGCACTGTGGCGATTATAGTAACTACCTTCGTGGGTGATTATCAAATCCGTCTTTAATGTCAGCTCGCTTTCACGGGTGCCCTCGCTCTCCTCCCAGTATTTAAAAATAATGTAAGCTATATTTAGCTTTTCTATAAGATTTAGCAGCTGAATACTATAGGTGGTAACAAACGACAGTCTTCGCGAAAAGCACAGCCATATCCCCTTCTGGGGTCTGTAGAGAAGTTCTTAGCTTCTAGATTAGACCAAAGGAAAGGAGGAAAGGGTTTATTTGATTTACAGGTTATAGCCCTTCATGGGGGAGAGCCAGGGCAAGAGCCCACCTACCTATGGATGGCACTGCTCACAGTGGGCTAGGCCCTCCTACATCAATAAGCAATTAAGAAAATGCCCCCACAGACATGCCCACAGGCCAGTATGATGGAGGCTATTCTTTCATTGAGACTCCTTTTCCCCAGGGGTGTCAAGAAATCAAAACACATGCAACACATTCTTTCCATATGTTATGCTTCCCCCATATACATATATATATATACGTATATATATATATGTATATATATATATGTGAGAGAGAGCGTCTCATGTAGCGGAAGCTGGCTAAGCAGCTGAGGATGACCTTGAACTTCTGAGCCTCCTACCTCCATCTCTCAAATGTTGGGATCACAGCTGTATGCCACCAAGCCTAGTTTATATATATGGGGCTGGGGATCAAATCTAGGGTTTCATACATGCTAGACAAGCATTCTACCAATTGACCTACAGCTCCAACCTGTCATTCATTATATATATATATATATATATATTATACATATATATATATATATATTATACATGTATATATATATATATATACATGTATATATATATATATATATATATATATATATATATATACATGTATAATATATTACTCGGAACAGATGAAGTTCTGACTTGGCCCACCAGGAGGCCGCACACTCGAGGAGACTTCCCACCCGCCGGAGGCGCGCACCACACTCTCCATTCGCCCTAGGCACATCGGAGTCCAGGCTATTTAACCCCTTATTTAACCTCTCCTGAACCTTCCCTCCACCTTTCAATCAATTCAAATATCGCACACAGCCGACCTATCGCCAGACTCCTCTGAAGGGAAGGGGCCGGAGCTTTTCCCGGAAGTGTGGTTAAAGTTCCTCCAATCAGAGGCCGGGTGCGGGAAGTTTGAATTCTGCGCAGGCTCGGCTTGTAGGCGTTCCTGCTGGGGAGCTGGCGGAGGTCGTTCGCCCCGAGGGGATTCTCTTCGTTGAGTTGGTGTGGGGTTCTCGCCCGAAGGTGGTTCAGGTCGGTGGGACCCGGGGGAGACCCGGCTGGCCTCCGGGGAAGGGCTGGGAAGGGCCGCGGGTGAGGTCGCGCGGCGCTGGGGCCGGCTCCGGGCGCGAGTCTCCTGCCCCGGGAGCTCTGCGCTTCTGCTCCCGGCCTCGCTGGCCTTCGAGGTGGCCCAGCGCTTCTCCTTTGACATTCAGTTCCCAAAGCTCCTCCTAGATGTGGTGGCCCCTTGAAGCGCCAGGTGGAGAGTCCCCAGGCCAGCGACAGGAACGCTGTCTGGAAATCAAACCGCAGGCAGCCGAAGGAAGACAGCGTAGTCGTGCTGATGTGGGCAGCTGATTGGCCCCATCTGCACTATGGCGATTATAGTAACTACCTTCGTGGGTGATTATCATATCCGTCTTTAATGTCAGCTCGCTTTCACGGGTGCCCTCGCTCTCCTCGCAGTATTTAAAAATAATGTAAGCTGTATTTAGCTTTTCTATAAGATTTAGCAGCTGAATACTATAGGTGGTGGTAACAAATGACAGTCTTCGCAAAAAGCACAGCCATATCCCCTTCTGGGGTCTGTAGAGAAGTTCTTAGCTTCTAGATTAGACCAACCTTCTCTTACGCTATATTAATGCTTAAAAACATTTCATATATTGCTTTTTTTTCTATGCCAACTATTTTTTCCGATCTGGAGGGGGAGGTTTGTTGACTTCTTGTTAAAAAGTATATTGTTTTTGTTTGCCTTCTCTGTTGCTGTGATAAAACACTGACCAAAAGCACGTTGGGAAGGAAAGGGTTTATTTTGACTTACAGTTCCTATTTCATCATGGAGAGGAGCCAGGGCAGGAGCTGAAGGAGATCCCATGGAGAAATGCTGCTTACTGGCTTGTTCCTCTCAGTTGGTGCTCAGCCTGCTTACTTATACCACGAAGGACCACCTGCCCAGGGGTGGTACCACCCAAAGTGGTCCTGGGCCTTCTCAACAATCAAGAAAATACTTCACAGACATGGCCACAGACCAATCCTATAGAGTACTATTCCCCAGTTGCAGTTCCTTTGTTCTAAGTGTGTCTTATGAACTATGCAGTACATATATTACACTTGTGATTTTGTAAAATGTGTATTTGGTCCTTGTCCCTGTTGCTTTCCTGTACAACTCCTGAAATCCTGATGCTTCTAAGTGGTGAGTCTTTTATGCCCTAATGAGCTGACTGACAGTTGGCAATTCCTTGGTAGCCTCAGAGAAGGGATGATGGCAAGAAAAAATTGAATTAGAGGGTCTTTAGGCCCACCTCATAACCTTGGAATAGAAAAGAGGTTAGAGACTGCCATTTTCAACTTGGGCCAATTAAAACAAACAAAAAAACAAAAGGTCAGGGTTTTAAGAGTGTCCAGATAGAAACACTTGGAGATTTATGGAGGGTGGTGGGTGGGAAGAGTACATGAACACTCCATGCCACATGCCACATGCCTTGCTGTTTGCCTTTCTCCCTCTGTATCTTTTGTGGTACCTTTTATAATAAACAAGTGGATGTAAATAAGCATTTCCCTGAGTTCTGTGAGTCACTTTAGCAAATTAGTCCAAGTCAGGGAGGGGTCCTAGAAACCCCACCAGTTACAAAGTTAAACAGTAGAACAGGTAAGACATCTTGGAACTTGCAATTGGTTGTGGGCAGCTGGCATGAGACCAGTCTTGTTGGACCATGCCTTTAACCTGCAGGATCTAATGCTCTTTCCAGGCAGATAGATTCAGAATTTGATTAAATCAGAGAACATGCTACTTGTATCCACTGCAAAATCACTTGTTTGAAGTGTGTGTGTGTAGTGTATAGTTATATAGACCAGAGATCTTGAACTCATGGAGATCTATCTGCCTCTGCCTCCTGAGTGCTAGGATTAAAGACATGTGCATCATGCCCCATAGCTTTTTTTAAAACAAAAACTTTAGTTAAGCTTTCCTCCTTTTTTGATTGACTGATTTGATTTTTTTGGAGAAAGGGTCTCATGTAGCCCAGGCTGGCCTTTGAATGAGTATGCAGTCAATGATGGTCTTAAACTCCTGATCCTCTTCTTCTACCTCCAAAGGCTGGTATTACAGGTGTGTGCTACCATGCCTTACTTTGTATTATTATTAACTGTGAAGACTTTTATTTTGGAGAGCCATTTCTTTCTCTAGCTGCACTTGGCAATTCACCATAGCTGCATAGGTGATCCCTCAAACTTTCTACTTAGATTTGGAAATCATAACATTGTCTTTATTATCATCCCTTGTTTCACTTAATATATTATCAGATAACTTTCTAAAAAAAGGGAATTGCAAAATATGATTTCTTACATGGATAAAAATAATCGAACAAACTGATAAGGTTAACACACTTCATTATCATGGACTTTTCCTCAACAACAACAACAACAAAAATCTCCTTTTATTTATTATGCACGTCTAATAGGCATCTTATGTTTTGTTTTCTTTAGAAAATCTTTCCTTTTTTTTTTTTTTTTTTTTAAGTGGAGAGGGTATTGAAACAAGGTCTCATGTAGCTCAGGCAGTCTCAACCTCCCTATGTAGCTGAGGCTGGTCTTGGCTATTTGGGGAGTGGGTGTTGTAGGTGGGTCTGAGATAAGATTTCACTCTATGGCCCATCTGGCTTTGAACTGCTATTGAACCTCCTGTCTCAGCCTCCCAATTACTACTGCTGGGATTGTTTTTGTTTTTGTATGTGTGGGGGGGTGTGTACCTATGTGTACATGTGGGTGTCCACGTGGAGACCAGAGGTCAGTGTCTGGTGTCCTCCTTAGTTGCTCTCTACTTTTTTTTTTTTTTTAACAGATTTTTATTTTTCTGTATGTATATGTATATGCCATGTTTGTGCAGGTCCCACAGAGGCCAGAGGAAGGCATCAGATCCCCTGGAGCGGAAGCTCCAAGCAGTTATGAGCCACCTGACATGAGTGCTGGGAATCAAACTCAGGTCCTCTGGAAGAGCAGCAGGTGCTCTTAACTGCTGAGCCGTCTCCAGCTTTTCCACCTTATTTTTTGAGACAAGATCTCTCACTGAACCTGTAGCTCCTCAGTTCAGCGAGGCTGGCTGGCAGATGAGTTCTCAGGTGAGGCTGGCTGGCAGATGAGTTATGGGGAACTACCTGTCTCTGCTCCCCTCATCACTAGAATCACAGACAGGCTCTGCTGTGCCCAGTTTTTTGTGGGTGCTGACAATCTGAACTCTGGTCCTCATGCTTGCACAGCAGGTGCTTTTCCAACTGAGCCATCACTGCAGCCCATTTTTGCTTTTGGATTGAGAAGAAATGCTAGAGTTCCTTTATTCATTGTCAGGGGAAGAGTAAGTGACTATGTGCAGTCCTTTACTTTCCCTGATTTCACCTTTACTTAGATTAGTCTTCTGCTCTGTGTGGTGATCCCAGCACTGCTTACTGTATTCTATTCTAGACTATAGCTTTTCTGTTTCATTTCATCTCTCAAGCCGCTTACTATTCAGAACCCACAAATATGTCACGGTATTTTGTCCTTTGATAACCTTTTCTGCCTTCATATTTACTTACCCATCCATTATGCATTTTAAGATTTTCATTTCAAGGGACACTGGAGTGGGTTAGGAGATGGACTGAAATCTTTATTTATTTATTTATGTCTTAAGTTCCTCATTCTTTTTTTTTTTTTTTTTTGATAGAGAGGGTTTCACTGTGTAGCCTAAAGTGGCCTCAAAATCAGTCACCTGCCTGCTTGAGCCTCCCAAGTGTTGGTGCATTACAGGTGTGAGCCATCATGCCTGGCTTTGAAATCTTAATTTTTTAAATAATAAAATGAAAATCCATGTAAGTTGGCTTCTTTTTCTCTTTTTTGACAGGATGTCTTTATCACGTTTTACCAGTGGTTACCGGAAAGATTTAAGTACTGAAATGATCAGAACTAAAATTGCTCGTAGGAAATCACTATCTCAGAAAGAAAATAGATACAAGGAATATGAACGAAACCGACACTTTGGTTTGAAGGATGTCAACATTCCACTAGAAGGTAGAATTCTTCTTAATGTACATGAGACATCTCAAGACCTTGGTCCAGAAAAGGCCAGTACAAAACCAAGTAAGTAAGGGTCTCTTGTAATTATAAATACTTATCCTTTTTTAGAAGTAAAAGTTAATTTAATGCTTAGGTACAAAATAAAAGAAACTCACTGATCAAAAGAATAGAGTTTGAAAGTAATTATTCTAAATAAGAACCTGAGAATAAAAATATTTTGCCAGTCACCTAGAGAAAAAAACAAAGTCATTCTTATAATTTGCCCAAAATGATTTGGGGCCATTAAGAAAGGAAAAACCAAACAAAAAAAAAATATTCTCAGGAAAAGATGAAAATAGTATATCATAAGAAGGCAAGAGATGTTACAGGAATGAAGAATAAGAACTGAGAAATGACTTTTGCACGACACCAGGTGTCACCAGAGTCTTCATTTGTTCTTTTTGTATATTAGAAACTAAATGGCAGTAATACAAAGCCAAGGTGACTGAGACAGAGTGTTCTTAGAAAGTTTTACATTTTTTTACATTTATGTTGTGTGTGCCCATGCCACAGTGTGTATGTGTAGGTCAGAGGACAACTTTGGAATTATTTCTCTCCTTTCACTTTTAGGTGGATTCTGGGGATCAAACTTGTGTCATCAGGCTTATTCAGCAAGCGCTAAGTCATTTTGCCAGACTTTAGAAGTTTGATAGAGAAAAAAATGAGATAACAAGTTGTTCAATGATTCACTGCTTCAGTTTGTATAATTTATTTAGGAGCAGTGTGGCATATACATGCAATACATTTGAACTTAATTGATTCTGTACACAGCAGCATTAGGCTAAAATGTTTATGTTTTATTTTGAGATATTCTTACTATGTTGTCCAGGCTAACATAGAACTTGACTCTGTAGCCCAAGCTGTTTTTCACCCTGAAGTTCTCCTACCTCTGCTTCCTGAGTGCTAGGATTAAAGTCTGTACCATTCAATTCAGCTTTCTTCCAAATTTAGTATTTGTGTGTGTGTGTGTGTGTGTGTGTGTGCGATTTTGAAAAAAATGCAAGGGAAAACCAATTGGACAAAATAGTTGTGGGTGTTTTGTTTATTTGTTTTTTTGTTTTTTTAGATGAGGTCAGAAATGTATGTTTGAAGATCAAAAGAAATGGCCTGGTAGTCTGTTTGGAGAGAGAAAAGAATAACCTATCTAGGAAACAAAAAAGGCACAGAATCATGGGAGAGACTTGAAAGAAAGATATTTTGTCTGAGAGTAACTAAAATATGGAGTGAATATTTAATAAATTATGGAAAACAGAAATAGTTTTGGAAGATGGGATAAAATGAAGAGTTCAGATTTGGATTAATTTGTGTTAATTTTATGATGCCTATTAAAAGGGGAAATGCAAAAAAGGGGGCACAGATACATGAGTCAGGGGAAATCTGAGCTGAAGATAAACTCAAGCTGTTGATTGTCATGTGATGTCTGCATCTAAAAGACTGGATGTGATTTTCAGAGTTCTTGTACAGAGAGAGAGAAAGGGAACGAGCATTCCAGCATATGAGGGGAAACTAGCGAGGAACCGAGGAGTCCTGCATAGTGTAGAGGCGACTAGAAGAATGGCTACCATAGAACCAAGTGAAACAAAATACATGTTGAAGGAACCAGCAAACTGACTGTTGGTACTGCTTTTTTAAGTCAGTATTAAAAGTGAGAATTGAACTTCACCCCTCTTGGAGAGCCCTGGTGATCCTGAGTTTAGTGGATTGCAGGAAGAAAAGCCAGATTGGAGTGGAGCACCCAGGGACATAATCTTGCCTCAGTAGTTGACCTTGAGTCTAATATCTCCCTTAGATGCAGTTTCCACTTCATAAAAAAGCATGGAGGTTATGAATAAGTGAAAAACAAGAAAAAAACAAAAACGAAACCCATCCAGTGTCCCTCCCTTCACTTATGTGGCTTTTGGACTGGGTCTAAGAGGCTAATTAATCCAAAAGCTGATGAACATAAAAGCATAAAAAGGTTCCTTTGTGGTCTGTGCTTCTTGTTGCCTCCTGGTTCCTGCTCAGACTTCCCACAAGAATGAACTCTGATTAGTGTGTGTAAGCTAAATAAACTCTTTCCCTTCCAGGTTGGCTTTAAAAAAAAAATTTATGTATATGCTTGTTGTTGTCTGTATATATTTTAGTATATATAATATATATATATATATAGGCACCCCATAGAGGCCAGAAGAGGGTGTCAAGGGTGTCAGATTCCCTATGCTCTCTCTTTTTCCTCCGCATTGTTAGCTGCCATGTGGGTTCTGGGAGCCAAACCCAGGTCTTCTGCAAGAGAAGCCAATGTTCCTAACTGCTGAGTCATCTCTCCAGCCACCGCTAAGTTGGTTTTGATCAGTATATAATCACAGCAATAGAGAAACCAAACTAAGACAGCAGTCTAAGACAGAATGAGACCTAAGCTGCTTTAGCCTTGGAAATCATACTCCATCATTTCCAAAATATTCTTGATGACACAGGTCAGTCCTGTTTTCTGTGGCAGGAACAACATAGGGACATTACCAACAAAAGGTGAGAATTATTAGAGTCAGTTGGGAAGCTGGCCATCATATACATTATTAATTTTAAAATGAAGTAATAACATGTCTAGTACATAGCATTCAGGTAATAAAGATTTAAGCAATAGGGTGAAGGCGATGACTCAGTAGGTAAAAGCACTTTCTATGCAAGCCTTATGATCTGAGTTCCATCCTTGGAACCCACATGAACTGCCAGATACAATGGCATACACTTGTAATCCTAGCACTTGTATGGTGAAATGGGAAGCAGAGACAAGAGAATCACCTAGAGGCTCGAGAAGCTAACTAGCCTAGAATACACTAAAACAGATACAAGAGGCCCTGCCTCAGCAAGGTGGAAGGAGAGGACCAACTCTCAGACGTTGTCCTCTGAACTCTGTACATACATGTGTCCTCCCACACATACAACATAAATAACAGTTTTTTTAATTCAGCAAATGAAGGCATACACAAGGAATAGAAACTTCAAAATGATTAGAGGTTGAAATCACTTATGGTGGCCTGGAGAGATGGGTCAGCAGTTAAGAGCTCTAGCTATTCTTGCAGAGACCTGGGTTCAGTTCCAAGCACCCACATGATGGCTGACAACTGCTTCCATAACTTTAGTTCCAAGGGATCAAACATCCTCTTCTGACCTCTGCAGGCACTGCATACAGAGGTGCACTTACATACATGCAGCCAAAGCACTTATACACATAAAATAAAATTTTTAAATTTAAAAAAGTTTATGATTACAGTTAAGGACCTAAGCTATTAAAAGCATTTTTTAGTAGTTGAAGTTAGAGTTTAAAATTTTTCTTTAGAAATTTACTGTAACTTTATCTGAAATGTTTTTATATACTTTGTTTTTTTCCCCTCCCCCTTTAGAGTCAGTGAAAACTGTTCTAAGTGATCAACGAAAACAAATGCTCCAAAAATACAAAGAAGAAAAGCAACTTCAAAAACTGAAAGAACAGCGAGAGAAAGCTAAGCGAGAAGTATTTAAAGTGGGTCCGTATAGACCTGATGTGCCTGGCTATCTTTGAAGAAACCAGAAGACTCTGGAAACTGAGCCAAAGAAGGTCAATTTGTGATTTTAACTTAAAATATAGAAATTAGTTCCTTTAACTCAGAAACTAAAAAACAGGGATTTAAGTTAGCAAGTGTCTTTAAGCTATATAAATTAAGGATAAAATTGACTTTTAAGCTGAGTGTAGTGGTGCATGTCTTTAAACCTAGAGATTTGGGGCAGAGGCGAGTGGATTTCTGTGAGTTGAAGGCCGTCCTGGTCGACATAATGAGTTTCAGGCCAGCTGGGGCGTCAGAGTGGAAGCTTGTCTCAACAAAACAAAACATTTAATTTTAAACTGAGACATGGATTAAATTTTTACCAGTTTCTGAAATAATTTTATTTTCTTTTGACTATTTAAAGGCTTTTCCATCTAATGTCCGGATTACAAGATCAAAGACCAAAGACCAAATGGAACAGACCAAGGTATAGTTGAGTGTAACTAGTTGTTACTAAAATAATATATTTTTTTCCTCAAAAACTTTTAGTTCATTTTAAATGTAAAATTAGTTGTAAACAATGATTTATTTATTTAACTTGGTAGGTACAAAACTTAATGATGAATTAGAGTAGTTTGTGCTAGATGCTAAGAAACTTTTCACTTAATATTTTTGTCTTGATATCTCATATGAAATCTATACCAGAATTCATCTCTGTGTCGGTGTTTACTGTGCTGCTGTTTATCCATTCCAAATTAATTGGATGAACCTCATCTAGCCATGAAAAGCACAGAGCAGGAGTAAGGCTGGTGAATTTGTAAGTCTTCTAAATAGAGAGACAGTTGAAGTTTTAGGAGGGAATGAAGTGTTAAGGAAGGAGATGTTGTGACTTGATCAGGACGGAGGCTCAGTTTCATGTGTTAAACAGATTTGAGTCGCTACTATGTTGGAACTTTTCTAGCTTCTGGGATCAGTAATGAACAAAACCTCTGGCTTTATGTAGCTTACATATAGGACTGGAAATAAAATCAATATATAGTATGTTTGGTGGTTATAAAGATTATGGAGCTTTAAAAGGAGAGATGGTGAGAGGAAAGTAAAGTTGTCAGGGAGAAAGAAAGTAAAGGCTGTCAGGGAGAGCCTTCCTGAGATGGTAGCGTTTGGGGTGAAGTCTTGAAGGAAGTGGATGAGTGAACCACAGGGAAACGCTTTCTAGTTAACAGAAATGTAAATGCTGAATTCAAAGGTTTTTGTTGTTGTTTTGGGGTTTTTTGTTTGTTTGGATTTTGTTTCCAAGCAGTGCTGGGAATCATAAAACCTAGGGGAAAACGTCTCCCACTGAGCTAAATCTCCAGTCCCCAAAATTGTCTTTGTTTTGGATTTTTTTTTTTTGTTTTGTTTTTTGGCTGGCCTAGAATTTACAAAGATCTGCTTGCCTCTGCCTCCTAAGTGCTGGCATTAAAGGCATGCATCATCATGCCCAGTTCTCCAAAGTTCTTGAAGTGAAAAGATGCCTAGGATGTTTAAGGACCATCAGAAAGTTATGGTTGGCTATTTTTAATAACTTAGGGCACAGTGCTCATGCCTGTATCCGCAGCTCCTCTTGAGTCTGAGGCAAGAGGGTAGCCTGAGTAGGTGAGTTTGAGGCCAGCCTGGGCAACACAGTAAGAAGGCCTCATCTCACTGGGGTAAAAATTATATTATTAGTTATTAATATTTCCTTAATTCTAGAATTCTAAAAAAATACATAGGGAAATTTTTTTATGTTTTGGGTGTTTCTTTTTTTTTGAGACAGGGTCACATACAGCTCAGACTCCCTATGTAGCTGTGGCTGGCCTTGAGCTCCTGATCCTTTAGAGATCATTTTACAGATTAAAGGTGTGGTTTAGTTAATTATACAATTAAATCACAAAGCTCCTAATCTCTAATAGACTGATAGTAGAAATGCTGTTCGAGCAGTCCAATCCGGGCCAAGACAGACTTCTGAAAAGAAGAGACCAGACACAGAGAAAAAAGGTAAGAATGTTAACAGTCATTATAAACTTGGTGCCTCTACAGTAATAATTTACTAATGGCAAAAAGCATTTGATTAAATTTTTTTCCCCTTAGTTGCGCAGCCCATAGTGTCCATGTCAGGGAGGGTGACTCGATCTGCTACTCAAATGACAAAGGAAATTGCCAGAACAATCTCATCTACCACAGCAAGGAAGCCAGTAACAAGAGCTGCTAATGGTAAGAACTATTTCCATCTCGTTGACTGAACTAGAATGTCTGGACGATTGAAGTGTTCGTATTTGATGTTTTAAACCGTCATGTACGTCTCTGAGCAGGAGTGAAGGGAATGGGTGACTCCAGTCTTGAAGTCGGTCTCCACATCTGAAATCTAGTTACCAATGGTGGGCGCTAAAATACTGAAGCACCTGAACTGAAAGCACTATTTCAAATGAAAAACTGATGGCCCAAATGCATCTCACTTGATTCATTTGATAAACCACAATGTAGCTGCTTCGGGCAGTGTTGTCAGTGTACACTTGATGTAAGGGTTCATGGTATATTAAGCAAACAATGAAAAAGAAGTCAAGAGACAATGAGGTAGACAATGAGGCTCAGTAGGCAAAGGCTCTTGGCATAAAAGCCTGACCCACCTGAGTTCAGTCCTTGGAATCTGTTGTCGAAGAAGAGAACTCCTGAATGTTGTCTCTGACCTCCACTCCCGTGGTGACACTCAGAAGCACACATGCACACGCACTGTAGATATCTGTTTATCTAAATATATTTTGATGGGCCTGGTGGTGCATGCCATTAATCTCAGCACTCCAGAAGCAGAGGCAAGATGGATTTCTATGAGTTGGAGGCCAGGCAGGGATACATGGTGAGACCCCCATCTCAAAAGAAAAATAAATAATTTACAAAAATAATAAAAACAAGTCAACTCTTAACAGTAGTGTCATGACTCTTAAAAATAATATTAATATAGAAAAAATTTGGAAGTACATGCTGAAGTATCAAATTAGAAATGAAATCGTGAGTGAGTGAGAACGTTTGTGTGCGTGCATGTGCACGTGCATGTACAAGATCAACACCGAGTATCTTCTTCAGTCACTCTTCACCTTATTTTTTGAGACTGGGTAGCATTTGGGGAGCTCAGAAACTCAGCTAGACTTAGTTGCCAAGCCCCGGTTAGTCATCTGTCAGAGATTATAAATAGGTGCTAGATATCAGAACTTAGGCGCCCATGCTTGTGAAGCAAGTGCTTTACCAGCTGAGCTATCTTTCCAGTGTGGTTTTTTGAGACAAGGTCTCACTGTGTAGCTGAGGCTAGCCTGGCACTCATAATCCTGCTGTCTCAACCTCTCAAGTTCTAGAATTATAGACATGCACCACCATGCCCAGCCTTTTTGTTGTTGTTGTTCTTGATGCTTTTCTGTTTTCTTGTCTATTAGCATATTTGGTATTCAGAAGAAAAAGGTAAAACACAAGCACCTTTATTTTGGGAAACAAATGGGCCTGTATTTGAAAGTAAATTTCATTTGTTTTTATCCTCTTATAATATGACTTTTAATCATAGAAATTCTTCTAGATATACATTCATATTTTTGTCTTTTTTTCCTTTCCCAAATTACTTAGTACTTGCAGTGCAGCATTATCTGTCTGCTTTTAAATGAATGTCTTGTGTCATTTTTATTTTAGATAATGAACCAGAGAGAAAGGCACCAAGTAATGGAAGACCTGGCAGAAAGATAGACACAAAACCAGACAAGGTGAGGGTGCAGACATCAGTTTATTTCTAAGTGCTTTGAAGTCTTATTGTTGCTTTCATAAAATTTAAGCATACAGACTCCTGCAGAAAGTTAACCTACATACATGCTAAAACCTCTTGAACCGTAAGGGCACCTCACAAGGATTTATTCTTATTGTTGTTTTTTAGATGTCTTAGTCTAAGTTTTATAAGTAGAGAAAGTATAATCTGGGCAACTGGAAGAAAATGGAAAATAACATCAACACAGCTGAGAGAAACAATTTTGCAAGAGGCAGTTGATAGGGTGAAATGCATTGACTTTGGATTCAAGCAGACCCGGGTTTGAATACTGTATATATTTCGAATTAGTTGCATACCTTGAGCATGCTATGTAATTCCATCCCTAACATAGAATTCCTACACAGAGGAGTTTTAAGAATTAAATAAGCTAGTGTTTTGACAGCATCTGGTACTGTATAATGTGATCCTCAAAAAAGAGATGGCTCAGTAGGTGAACACTCTTGCTGCCAAGCCTGGCAACCTGAATTTGATCCCCAGAATCCACATAGTAGAAGGAGAAAGCCAACTCTTTCAAATTGTCCTCTGACGTCCACATGTGTAAATTTTTTAAAAAATATAACAAAGGGCTGGAGAAATGGCTCAGGTGTTAAGAGGACTGGTTGCTCTTACAGAGGACCTGAGTTTTTAACTATAGTTTCAAGGAATCTGACTCTGTTTACTTATGCTGGCACACTAGCCTGAGGACAATACTTCCATTTAAAATTCTTATCCAGGAACTGGCACACATCTTTGATCCCTGAGGTAGGGGGAATCTCTGTGAGGTAAGGCCAACTTGGTCTAGATAATGAATTCTAGGCCTGCTGGGGCTTCAGGGAGTGCTAGGATCAAGACATGTGCAACCATGCCCAGCAATGTAAGGGTTTTTTTGTTGTTTTTTTTTTTAAAGATTTGGTCTTCTAGAGGAGGTGTTCTCTAATATTAGATTTTGATTCTCAAGCCATTGTGTTTATCCATGTAATTTTGGCAAAAAGGTGTACTTGTCGAGTTTTTCTATCCCTTAAAAAAAAAATTGTGTATTTTGCCTATAAGTGTACCATGTGATGCAGTGCCTACAGAGTACAGAAGAGGGCATTGCGTCTTCTGGAACTGCAGACCGGTGTTAGTTGCCATGTGGTTGCTGGGAACCGAATCCTGGTCCTCTGCAAAAGCAAACCATGCTCTTAACTGCTGAGCCATCTCTCCAGCCACTATCCCTGTTTAATTTGTTACAATGTCTACAAGGTCTACAGCTTGCTCCTTTAATGAAAATTGGCTCTCTCTGGATTATACCATTAGTTTAATATAGCCAATCCGCTGATTCCATGACTCATTTTTCATTCTATTTGTTACTTTTCCTGTTGCTGTGATAAAATATACCCTAACAAAAGCAACTTAAGGGAGCAAGGGTGTGTTTGGGCTCACTTTTGCTGATACTAGTAGTCCATCATGACAGGAACTTGAGATTATTTGTCACATTGCATAGGCAGCCAGGAAGCAAAGAGCAATGAATGCTTGTGCTCAGCTCACTTTCTTCTTTTTATTCAGTCTATTGGAATGGTGCTGTCCACCTTTTTTAATCTAATCTACATGACCCCTCAAATCCTGTCAAGATGACAATCAAGCCATGACATTAAAAGGTGGCGGGTGGGGCAGTGTTGAATGCATTCCTGGAAGAGAAATTGCAGCTCTATTCTGTTTATTTATACCCAGGTCATTTCTTCTAAAGTCAATAATGAAGAAAATACCTTGGATTCACAAAACAGTATAACTAATGAAATGGGTCCAGATGGAGTCTTATCAGAAATGGAAACTTACTGAAGACAAATCCTGGAAAAATGAGAGGGAAGATTTCCTTTGCACCTAAAGATTTTATGTTTCAGCCACTGGATGGTCTGAAGACCTATCAACTAGCACCCATGACACCTAGAAGTGCCAACGCTTTCTTGACACCTAGTTATGACTGGAACCCGAGAAAACTAGAAGGGTAAGATACAATCTTTAAACACTCAGTAATCTTATTAACAAGCACTGTTACTAAAAAGGGTAACAGATGCCTTTCTTGGTTTTGCCTGTGCATCCCCCATCCATTGAGTTTTTGTTTTAGTATGCTAATTATAGATCACAAAAATTTGTTCTTTTGAAAAAACTTCAGATGACTGCAAAAATGTCTTTGATAGTTTTGATATTTTCTGTGTATTTTTTTACTACAACTTGATTTTTTTTAATGAGTGGCTTATATATAACCCTTAAAAATTATTTACTTAGGTATTTGTATTGCTGAGATTGAACCGAGGGCCTTGTGTATGCTAGATAAATGCTCTACCACTCTACTACTGAGCCCATATCCTTAGATCTAGAAACTATATATTTTGTGGTAGTAAGACTGTATCTCATTATGTCGCTCTGACTACCTCAGCTTCCTGGTGCTAGGTATCACCACACCCAACTTGAAATAAAAATCTTTTAAGGCTTTATTTAATTATGTGTATGTATGAAAGGATATGCATGTGTGCAGGTGCCCAAGGAAGCCGCAGGCACCAGCTACTTCTGGATCTGGAGTTTAAGTAGTTGTGAGCTGCCCGATAATGGGTGCTGGGAATTGAACTCTGGTCCTCTGAAAAACCATGTGCTTTTGACTGCTGATCCATCTCTCCAGCCTCAAAATAAAAATTTTATAAGAGAATTGCCAGAATACTATAGTTTGTTTAAGTAGGGTCTCTCTGCTTTCTTTGCCTTCCTTCCTTTCAAAAATCTTCCTTCAGCAACAGAAAATAATTTACCAAGTTGCAGGCAAGGGGGAATGGTTAGCTGAAATCTTTAAAGGAAAAGGCAAAGTTGTTTTGCAAAGAGTAGCTGACAACAAATTATTAGAAACTACTCAGCAGCATCTAAGGCTATTGAGTGTTTTCTTCCATTAAAAGATTTTCAGGATCTTTAAATCCTTTTATAGTTAGTTTTTTAAAAGATAGTGATTCTTACTGGTTTTAAATTTTTCCTGGACCAGAATAAATATTTTAAAAAGAAATCCAGGCATGGTGGGACATGCCTGCACTTGTAACATTTGTGAGGCTATGAAGGAGAATTGAAAGTTTGAGACAGTCCCAGCTATATAGCAAGACATTGTGTTTGGAAAACAAAACTAGTGGCTTAGTGGCAGAGAGCTCTCTTCATAAGGCACTGGATTTCATTCCCATGATGAATGATAGCAAGACATCTATAGCCTTTCATCTCATTAAAATCCAAAAATTTACTGTAAGGTCTCAAAGACCTGTGATCTAGTCTCTGAATCCTTTCTGACCTCATATGCCACCTCTCTTCATCTACTTCTGAGTTCCTGGCCTCCTGCCTCAGGGTCTGTGCACTTGTTTGGAGGTGCTGCATTTAAAAAAAATAATAAAAACTATCTCTTCGAGTTATTTAAACCAAGAATGAACCTGATCTGTTTTGAAGTGATAAGATTTTTCTCAGAACTATTCTTTTGTTACCTTGTAACAGAGGATGTCATTTCTTTTCATTGAATAGAATATCAGACAAGTATAGGAAAGGAATTAGCAGTCTTTGATAAGAGTTTTACAAAGGAGGAAGTTGTTTTTCTGACCTTTCTGACTCAGAACCACATACAAAACCAGCATATAAAAACCAAAAACTGAGGACTGGAGAAGTGGCTCAGCTGTTAAGAGCACTGTCTGCTCTTGTAGAGAACCTGGGTTGGATTTCTGATTCTTGATACCCATATGGCAGCTAACAAATGTCCGTAACTCCAGTTCCAGGGGGTCTCACACCCTCTTCTGGTCTCCATGGGCATTACACAACATGGGTACACTTCATATATGCACAGTACACTCATACACATAAAATAATGAATAAAATACTTTTTTTTTTAACCTCACAAACAGATGTTATCAACTTATGTCCACATGTTGCTTCCGACATTTCTTGTTGGGGTTACATTGTTTTCTCCATTGATGCTGCTTTAAGCAGTGTGTCATGGTTCCAAATACCACATTTTATATGATATTCGTTGCTTTGAGTTGGGCATAAATTAGTCATGAAGGAAAAATGGGAACATAGTATATGATTAATGCTATGCATTCAGCTTAGCTTGTGTTAATGACACCTGCATTACAAAGCACTATAGAATAGATAATGCTGTTCTTAAAGGTCAGTTAATTCTAAACAAGCTGGGTACACAGTTTGTAAGCAGTCAATACACAATCCTAAATGATCTCAAAACATGATTAACTTGGTTGCTAGGCTGTGCAAGAGTTAAATTGTTGCAGTCATTCCCAGAAAAGTCATCTCCACACACTTATCCCTTGTCTTGTTCACATTTCCCTGATCTCTGATTCTCTTTCTTTAGGTCTTTTCTATTTTTGTGGACCCTCTTTTATCCAGTATGGTTCCCTTACTCTGCTATGTTTTTCTTTGTAACCTGTTACCAGTAGGTAAATGTATTATAGATTCATGTCTTATTTATTTACCACTCTATCCCAAAACACACAGGAATCCACTTCAGGAAGGGAAAGCCTTTAATTTTGTTGACTAGTCTGTCTTTTGTGCCTCAAACTGTGAGGTACATGGGAGACACTAAATAGAAAATTATTAAATAAAAGCAACTCTATGAGAAACATACAAAAAACAACATAAGAAGTCCTAGTCTCAAAAAACAAAATAAACAAAAAGAAGAAAATTTTTCTATTTTATTCTAGGTTTTTAAAAGAGCAACATACTTTATAAATCCTTCATTTATGTATATGTGGAGTTCATGTTTCATGGAGTATATTTTTTTGCTGTTGTTTTTAGTGATATAACTCATGATGCAACGAAAGAATTCTTGGCACAAAGATCTATAACTAACCTTACCAATACAGCACAGCAAGATTCAGATACGTCACAATGTACTTTGGACTCTCTCACAGTTTGTAGTAAAGGTACAGTATTTTAACTGAGATTTTACCTTTCTGGATTATGATTTGGTAGAGATTTGTGTGGAACAAGCACATTTTTACCATATAGTTCAGAGATAATGTTCAGGGTCTAGAAAAAAAAGGGAGGCAGGTATGTGGATAAGGATATTTGGAGAAAGAAAGTTGGAATAAAAACTATAGACTAAGGAGAAATAGAAAACTCAGTTTGAGGAGATGAAACATATTGACAAGATCTGGGGAGGTAGCTCTGTGAAAAAGTGCTTGTCCCCAAATCATGAGAATCTGAGTTTCCATCTCCAGAAACTACATTAAAAAACCATTTTAGTGTGGTGGCATACACTTGTAATCTAGCACTGGGGAGGCAGAGACAAGGCTACAGTTGGCCAGTTAGGCTAGCCCGCTTGGCAAGTTCTAGTCAGTGAGAGACCCTGTCTCAAGAAAGGGCAGACAGATAGTGCCTGGGGAATGATATGACAAGTTGACCTCTGGCCTCCACAAGCACATGCACAAACACTCACTCATTCACATATTGATAGCTATATTAGACGTGATTGAAATGAGTAAGGCAGAAATAAAATTTTAAATTCAACATTGATAAAACTGAAGAATTTTTAATATCTCTTTTTTTGTAAGAGATGTCATTTTAGGAATTGCTGCTTTAAGTTATATATGTAATGTATTCTTTAATTCATAGAACATGGCTTCAATCAAAAGGAAGCTACCGCTAAAGATTCAAATTGCCTTTTGGTTAAAGAAGTCACATCACTTGAAGGAAATGCTCAGGTGTCTCAACCCCAGCATGATGTGCCATATTTCAGGTTTGTCTGTTCCTACCATAAGAATTCTTCATTAATATCTAGACATTTAAACCCAAAATAAAATGCTTAATTTAAGGCATAAATAGTATAATAAGTAAGAGAGAGACTGACTTTGGGTGATTTTCATTTTGCAATTTTTGATAGGGTTTTTTTTTTGTTGTTGGCTTTTTTTGAGACAGCGTCTTAGAATCACTTTGCAATTTGAACTCTTTTCTAATAGCTAGTATGTTAATGTGGTTTCTATTCAGGAGAAAATGTATGTGTCCCAGCACCATAGTTTACGCCTTCTGTGGAGGTAGATGTTAATTATTTTTGTGAATACTTCCAGAGATAAATCCAGCACAAATAGACAAATGTAGACTTAAAAAAATAAGTACTCATTGTTTTCTTGTTGTGTAATGTTAAATGCGGAAGTCTTTCTGTTTTAGCACCTGAAGAGCTTTCTCATGTGTGGGTACATAGTGCCCAGTTTTACTGCTCTGTCACAGTTTAGTATGACTCAGTTGATTGACATAAGCCTAGCGTTCAGATTGTCACTTATAGTTAAGGCTGAAAGGAAAATATCTTGCATGCTTTTAGATTTTTAACATGAAAATACATAATGAGGGGCTGGAGATGTAAAGTAATTGATGGAGTACTTTCCTAATGTCCACAAAACCCTGAGTTTGATCCCTAGCACTGAATAATCTTGACATGCCCATAACCCCAGCACTCAAGAGGTAGAGGCAAGATCTGAATTTCAAGGTCCTCTTTGAGTTTATAGCAAGTTCAAGGCCAGCCTGGGATACCTGAAATCATGATTTTTAAGAAGTAAAGTAGATAGGGACTAGAGAGATGACTCAACAGTTCTTAACTTGCTCTTGAAAAGGACCCAGGTTCTGTTCCCAGCACCCACATGGATAACAACCATCTCTAACACTATGTCTCAGTGTTCTGATGCCCTTTTCTAACTAACCTGTGGAAATTGTACAACATGAATGCTTTTGCATACATGCAGGCCAAACATAAATATCAGATAAAAATAAACAAGCAAACAAATAATGATTTCAATTTATGTTCCCTCCAGCCATGTATGAAGATTATTTTCTTTTTCCAGTGTAGTATTTGCAGTTTTCTAGACCTTTGCCACTCAATTACATAACAGATATCTTCCTATCATCTTAAATCATCTCTTTTTTGAGTATTTTAAGAACAACTTTTGAATGTTTCTTCAGTGAAGTTTTTCATCTAAGGACTTCTAGAGATTATCTAGTCTGTTGTGTTGTGACACTAGTCACTGAGGTAATAAGTAGTTTATGAAATTGGTAATGTCAGAGCTAAGCTAAGATCTCCTTTCTTGTTACTTTGGTCATTCTGATTTTCGGTTTTTCCATTGAATATAAGCAATATTTTCTTTTTCTTTTTCTATTGGTGGGAATCAAAGCCAGGCCAGGGCTTCGTTTAGGCTAGGCAAGTGTTCTTTGAGCTACATCTATAGCCCTGAATTTTACTTTTAAGATTTTATTTTTTTGTGTATGTAAGTGTACCACATGTGTGCCTGGCATCTATGGGAAGCCAGAAGAGGGCATTGGCTAGTAACTGTAACTAGTGTTAAGGATGGGTGTTAGTTGCCATGTAAGTGCTGGGAACTGAACCCAGGTGCACTACAAGAACAGCAGGTGCTTTACCGCTGAGCCATCTCTCCAGCCCCTAAATTTTTAAGAAACTAAAACAGAGCCATGTGTGGCAAATATCTGTAATCCTAGCACTTGGGAGGTTCTCAAATTTGAAACTATCCTGAGCTACATCCTAAGTGAGACCCTGTCTACAAAGAGAATGGAAAAACTGTCCTCAGGTTTTCCTAGTAGAGTATTTGTGGGGGTCATTGTTCTCCCCTCACTTTTTTAATTGTGGCTTGTGAGGTACTTTCCCCAATATTTTTGTTGTGGTAAACTATATATAATAAAATTTAGCACCTAAGCACTCAAGTGTACAGTTCACTGACATTCGTTATACACATAGCATCATGTGCCCAGCACCACGTCCATCCCCATAGCTTCTTTCATCTTGTCCACTAGACAGTAAATCCTCATTCTTCCTATTAGTCCCCGGCAAACACCGTTCTAGTTTCTATCTCTGTTTGTTTTTTTTTTTTTTTTTTTTTTAATTTTTTTTTTCCTACGCTGGATATATCATGTGACTAATTAAATAAAATCACAGTATTTGCCTTGCTTTGTTTTGTTTCTTGTTTTCAGACAGGGTCTCACTATGTAGCCTTGCATGGCCTGGACCTCAGAGAGTTCTGCCTGCCTTTACCTCCAAGTGTTCGGATTAAAAGCAGGTACCACCATGCCCAGCCCTGTTTGGTTTTTTTTTTTTTTTATTTTTAAGAGCAGAGTCTCTCTGTGTAGACCTGGCTATCCTGGACTGAATGAGGGACCTTCCTGTATCAGCCTCTGAGTGTCAGGGTTGCGGGCATGTACCACCACACCAGGCCAATATTTATCGTTCTGACTAGTCTATTTCATTTAGCATAGTGTCCTTAAGATTCATCCTTATTGTTAGAATCCCTCACTACCCCTTTTGAGTCAGGGTCTCACTATGTAGGCCTGGCTGACTGGAGCTCACTGCATGGACCAGGGTGGTCTCTAATTTGCAATGATCCTCCTGCCTCTGCCTTCCCATCCCTGGATTACAAATGTGTACCACCACACCTAGCAAAGGCCCTATCACTTTTAATCACAGACTTTAAAGTTTTTAGCCTCAACTTGCTCTTAGCAGTTGTCTTGTCCTTAGTTCCATGGACAGTATCAAAGTACCTACAATACGCTAAGGAATGTTTGACTCTAGCTGAAGAAAGAACATATTAGAAATATTAGCTTCAAAAGTGGATTCCTGGCATCATCTATTCATATACATTTTAGATAGGAAATTCTTCATTCATGAATTTTAATATATTGTAGTTCATTAAATACTTAGGCATCAATTCTTGGAAATTGCTATCATGCCTGTTTTGGTTTTTGTATGTGTGCCATTGTTTAGAATCTGCCTAATACTATGTATCAAATGTCATATGCTAATACTGATACTAGCATGGGCAGCACTTGGAAAACTGAAGGGTATGTCATGGTTTTAGAAATATCCTCCAGTCGGAAACGGACAAATTAACCTCACACTGCCTTGAGTGGGACAGGAAGCTTGAGTTGGACATTCCTGATGATGGTGAGAAAACCTTTTTTTAAATGTTTGTTTCTTTTTGTGATTATGGTTATATATTATTTTGTTTTTGAAAGAGAGGGTCTTGGAGTTCAGGACTTGAACCCAGGACCTTGTGCATGCTAGATAAATGCTCTCTCACTGAACTGAATCTCTAGTTCTTATTTCTTTTAATGTGGTTACAGTCATTTCAAAACCAAAACTCTAATGTTGTCCAGTGTTGTAGTATCATTATTATTTAAATTAGAAGTTTTTCAACATCTGTTCCCTAATATCTTTGTGCTAAAGAGGTATAAAATATTCGTATATTTTGTTAGATTATTCTAATATGACCTTATGTGTAGAATTATTTAATTAAATACAAATTAGATATATTTTCTGAATGAAAATTATCTAAATCAGTGTGGAAACAGTTTTCTGGTAAGTTCCTTAATTCTGCTTATTTAGTGAACTTACTTATAAAAAATCACCTGTGAGTATGAAGTTCTTAGGTATTTATGTGTAGTGAGTTGTTTGAGGTTGAATTCTTCTAAACTACAAGGAGGATGGAAATGCTGCATTGTGAGTGGTGTATGAGAAGGAACGCTGCTCGTTTTTAGTAGCAGTTGAAACAAGTAGCTAATGCTCAGTGTTTGTATAACAAAATTTGTGGGTGGTTGGGGTTTTTTGTTTTTTTTTTATTATTATTATTTTGCTTAAGAATTGGATTCTATAAGGTATTTAGGGCAGAGTCTCAGTTGGCTAGCTTTCTATATAGATCCTGCTTCATCTTTTAACTTTTGATAATCTTGTATCTTCTTTAGCTAAAGATCTTATTCGCACAGCAGTTGGTCAAACAAGACTCCTTATTAAGGAAAGATTCAAACAGTTTGAAGGACTGGTGGATGATTGCGAGTATAAACGAGAGGAAAAGGAGACTACCTGTACCGATCTGGATGGATTTTGGGATATGGTTAGTTTTCAGGTATGTGTCAAGACTTTTGAATACATTAGCTTGTGACTTTTTGAATATATCAACAGTAGTAAAATGGAATAATGGCTGTTTAGCTACTTGTAATGTTCTAAGTGGCTCTTAGGAAGCACCACTATAGACTGCATTGTCTTCTCCACCATGCTTTCAGCATACCAACTCTTGAGTAGTCTGTAATACTTCTACATGTGAGAAATGAGCCTGTTCAGTTATTGAATTCCTGTTGTATACCAGGCATTGTATTAGGAGATAATAAAAAAGAGCTAATAGTATCATTGGTAACGCATGGAAACAACATAAAATTCTAATGTAATGTAGAACTGTATGACAGAGGAAGTCATTAGTGTATTTGGGGGAGAAAATTTTTTAACTTGTTGAATTTATTAGAAATGAATGTGTGAGGGACTGGAGAGATGATGCCTCAGCAGTTAAGAGAATGGGCTACTCTTGCAGAGGACCCTGGTTTTGTTCCTAGCACCCTTATGCTGGCTCACAATCACCTATAATTACAGTTCCTGGGATCTGATGCCCTCTTGTGACCTCTATGGGAATCAGGTATGAACATGGTGTACACACATGCAAGCAAAACCACTCATACACATAAAACATCTCTAAAAAATATTTGCAGACATTGATACTTCCCAGTTTAGCATGAGCCTTCCCAAGTTGACTTCTGGGGCCTTTTGTTCCACTTTTTAATTTTAAAAAAGAGTGTTGAGATAATATTTACATATCATATAGGTTAAGTATACAAATTCACTGATTTTTTAAAAGTACATTTTATTTATCTTAGTGTATGAGTATATTGCCTGTGTGTATGTAAGTATCACCAGTGTTGTACAGTACCATTGGAGATCAGAAGTTGTTGAATTCCCCCAGAACTGGTTGTTAGCTGCCATATGGATGGGTGCTGTGAATCGAACCTGTGTCCTCTGCAAGAGAGGCCAGTGCTCTTAACTGCTGAGCAATGTCTCCAACCCCCGATTTTTTTTAAAAGTAGATTTATAGCATTATGCAGCCATTACTATAACTTTGATCTTCTTGTATCACTGTGATTCATCCTGTCTGTGTTCAGTCTGTCCCATTCCCCCTTCCAGCCCCACGCAGACACTGTATTGTCTCTGTAGATTGCCTTTTGACTTTTCATATGTAAAATTCTACAGAATATGGCCTCTTACATCTGGCTTCTGAATGTGATCTTTTGAGTTCCATTCATGTTGTGACTTGTTTCTGTATTTTGTACGTTTTTATTACTGAGTAGTGATCTGATTCTCTGTACCCAAGGATTCTGCATTTGAGCTATAAGTTGAAAATGTTTTTAGAAAATAGTGTCTACATTGAACATGTCTTTCCATAAGCTAAGTTGCCATCTATTTATTTTCTTTGCTAAGGCATCTTGTCAGGTCTTTTGCCCATTTTAAAAGCTGGGTTGTTCATTTTCACTTTCTCTTTTATGGGGAGGGGTTCATGTCATCCTCTAAGCAATATAATCTGAAAACTATTTCTATAGCATTTACATTATATTCACTGTTATAATCTATGGAAGATTTAAACTGTACAGGAGATGTATCTAGATTATATGCAATTAGTGTGACATTTTATGTAAAGGATTTGACTCTCTAAGTGAGTGGTACTGAGGATTGAACTCAGGCCCTTTCCTATGACCTGAGTTTAATTCGGAAGTGTTTTGTTACTGTAGCCTCTTTCCCATCTCAGCACTTGGATATTTATAGAGTTCGCTACCTTGCTCACCCCCTCCAATAAAAGAAAAAGTGAAAATGAACAACCCAGCTTTTAAATGGGCAAAAGACTTTACGAGATGCCTTAGCAAAGAAAATAAACAGATGGCAACCTAGCTTATGGAAAGATGCTGTGTCTTTATGAAATGACCAATTAATGCAATGAGATAGCAGCTTAGACAGACACCCGCGAGTGGCAAAAACACAGAACGATAGTGAGAATGCTGCTGAGAACCTCAGGATGTGGAGCTGCAGAAACTCTCAGTCACTACTAGTGACAAACAAAATGGCATGTTCATTTCAGAATAGTTGTGTAGTTTCTGGCAAAACTAAACATACTCTTACCATACAGTCCAGAAATTACAGTCCTGAGCATTTCACCAAGTGATTGAAAACTCATGTTCATATACAAATCTGTGTGCAGTTGTTTATAGCAACATTATTCATAATTGTCAAAATAACCTAAGAAACAAAAATGGTGAGAATATTTTTTTTAATCCCTTTAGTGATTAAAAACAATCTGGGGGAGTTATCCAAATATGACATCTTTTATGTAGATTTAAGAGATTTCTAGATCAAAAATAACAATGTAAAATTTTACCATAAAGTTTCTCAATTTGAACACTAATTAATTTGAACACTGTTAATTTAAACAGTGACTTAAGCCTGGTATGGAGATTCATTCCTATAATCTCAGGATTTGGGAGGTGAAAACAGGAATTCAAGTACATCCCTGGCCTTATGCAGCTAATTTTAAATCAGCCTGAGCTACATAAGACCCTGACACACACAAACACACACACACACACACACACACACACACACACACATACACATACACACAGAAGACTGAACTTTAATAATTCACTAGTTCTGAGTCCCTCCCCTTTTCAGTTTATTTTTTAAACTGTAGTTTCTGGGCTGGGTGTGGTAAGCAGTGTGTATCTTTAGTTCTATCATTTGGGAGGCAGAGGCAGGTGAATCTCTGTGAGATCAAAATCAGCCTGGTTCCAGATAAGCTGGGGCTACAGGGAGACCCTGTCTTAAAAGAAACCATGCCCTACCCCCCAAAAGCTTTGGTTTCTTAGCAATTCATGGTTAGTATTAATCTGATGAACTTGGGCTTTTATTAACAGGTAGAAGATGTGAACCAAAAATTCAACAATCTGGTCAAACTTGAGCAGTCAGGATGGCAGAACACTAACAATCCAAGCAAAAAGGTCCTTCGGGTAAGTTAGTACATTTTATATCCAGATTTCTAATATAGATGCTTTGATTTCCTCCCTCCCCCCACGGGCTTT
The DNA here is from genome assembly GCA_035773235.1 of Eospalax fontanierii. Classification (NCBI taxonomy): domain Eukaryota; kingdom Metazoa; phylum Chordata; class Mammalia; order Rodentia; family Spalacidae; genus Eospalax; species Eospalax fontanierii. The sequence goes on along the minus strand of JAJHUQ010000064.1, from coordinate 3,142,282 downwards.
TAAGCATGAGGAGGTGGGCGATGTGAGGTCAGAGGACAGTTGTGGGAGTTGGTTCTCTCCTTCTATCATGTCACTTTTTAAAGCATTTAGCTTCAAATCCCTTATTTCACAAACTACATTTCACATACTACTTATTATGTATTGATTGCCTTTTGAAGAAAGCAAGGAGTGATCAACACCAAATGTATTAAGTTTGTTTCTGTGATTGAACTGGAGCACCTAGATGACTTATGTTCCCAGGCAGTGGGAGCATGATCATTTGTTTCATTCTTTTTTTTTTCTGGTCTTTTTGAGGAGGTCTCCCTGTAGCCTCAGCTGGCCTGGAACTCGCTGTGTAGAGCAGGCTGGCCTTGAACTCACAGAGATCCACCTGCCTCTGCCTCCCGAGTGCTGGGATTAAAGGTGTATACCACCAAGCCCAGTTTTATTTTATGTGTATGAGTGTTTTACTATATGTATATAAGTGTACACTTGCAAGCATGGTGCTTGTGGAAGCCAGAAGAAGGTTTTAGATCCCCTTGAACTGGAGTTTTGGATGTTCATTAACTGCCATGTGATGCTGAGAATCAAACCTGGGTCCTCTGTAAGAGCAGCCAGTGCTCTTAACTGTGAAACCATCTCTCCTACCCCTTGTTTGATTTTTTTCAGCTTTATATAGTCTCCCTGTGTACAGTTACACATTAGTAGTATCAGCTATTAGAACGCTGAGGCAGGATCATTGCCATGGCTTCAAAGCCAGCCAGGGCTACCTAGAAAATATAGGCCAGCCAGGGTTTCATAGCATGACTCTGCCTCAGAAAAACAAATCATAACAAAATTATGCATTTGTGGAGCTGGAGAGATGAGTCTGCAGTTACATATACTTTTGGCCCTTCCAGAAGATGGGGGTTTGATTCCCAGCACCCACATGGTGGCTCACATTTGCCTAGAACTCCAGTTCCAGATAATCCAACACCCTCTTCTGGCCTCTGCAGACATTGCACATATGTGGTACACTTACACACATGTAGGCAAATCACTCATGCACATAAAATAAAAAATAATAAAATATTTTTTAAGGGGCTAGAGACATGGCTCAGTGGTTAAGAGCACTGTGAGCTCTTGCATAGGACGTAGGTTTGATTCCCAACATCCACATGGCAGCTAACAACCATCCTTAACCCCAGTTCCAGGGGAACCCAACTCCCTTTTCTGACTTCCACAGGTGCAGAGGATTCACATCTATTAACTCATTTAATCTTTGCAGCAGTCCTATGAGAAGGGTGCTATAGCTACAATTAATGGTTGAAAGTCCAAGACTTCAGAAGATTAAATCATTTGCTTAAGGTAGATAGGGATTCATACCAGGCTTTCTCATTCCAGAATCCATGACTGTACCATGCAGATTACATCCCCTCGCTGTTTACATGCTTTCTGTGTGAGAGATTGTAGAATGAAAACCGATTTGTTTTTTTTTTTTTTTTTTTTTTAAGATTTATTTATTTTTATGTGTATGAGTGTTTTGCCTACATCTGTGTACACCATGTTCCTGCTTCATGCTCACAGACACCGGAAGAGGGTGCTGGATCTCCTGAAATTGGAGGTACAGGGGGCTGTGGAATTGCCATGTGGGTTTTGGGAACCAAACCTGGGTCCTCTGCAAGAGCAGCAAGTGTTCTTTACTACTGAGGAATCTGTCCAACCCAAAAGATTTTTATAAAAAAAAAAAAGAAGAGAGAGAGAGAGAAATAACTCTTTAGAATATGTTTCTTGGTACTAAAGAAATGGCTCAGCAATTAAGAGCACTTGGTACTCCTGCAGAGGGCGTGGGTTTAGTTCCTAGTAACCACATGGCAGCTCACAGCCATCTATACAGTTCTAGGGGATCTGACACTCTTCTGGCCTCTGTGGGCACCAGGCATTTATGTGGTACCTATACATACATGCAGGTAAACACTCATATATATAAATACACATAAAATAATTTTAAAATTAATTAAATAAATTAGAGTATATTTCTTCCCTATATTTAATCTATTTTTCTTGTAAAACATGCTTTGTTAGTCTAAGAAGAGTCTATTTTTGCTTATGGTTCAAGTAGACATTTGTCAAATTAAACTCAGTTTTTCTTTATGATACTAGAAATAAATGTATGATTATAAACTTAGGTTGTCCAGATCGATACTCTCATATATTGCCTTGGACAAAAAGAATTGTTCTGAATCATGACTGAGAACTTAAAGTGTTCCAGAATTAAAAGAACCTTATAAAATTGTTTTATTAATGTAGTCTCATCCCAAGGACCCCATGGGGAATAATTAGATGGTTGAATTTCAGTTCTGTTATATAGTTAGCAATTTTACTTAGTGATTAAAGCTACTAAATATAATGTTTGGAGGGTTTTTTTTTTTTTGAGAGGGTGCTGTACAGTCCAAGCTGACCTCAAACATGAGATCCTCCTGCCTCAGTCTCTAGAGTAATTGGATTTTAGGCTTGCGGTACTGTTCCTGATCTACTGTGGGTATTTCTCATTGAGTACTTAGATTTGAAAATAGTAATGTCATCAGGGATGCATATAATGGCTATGTCCTATCACAGTCTTGTAATTCTGCCTGTGATCATCAGATGTCTCTCTCCTTCCACTTTATATTATAAGCTACTGTTGGTTGGTTTAGGGAGCTTTTTTGTGTTTGTGTTCCTGGAGATAAAGCCAGGGCCTAGTGTACTCTAGACAAGTGCTTTTTTAATGCCTGTGTTACAACTGTATCCGAGTCTATCCCTCGAGGGGCTGAGGAATTGAAGACAAACAAGACATACACAACACAGACACCAAAAATGGCGGAGAAGCTTCCAATTTATTCAAGTTGACTGCACATATATATACACCCAGCAGATGCCAGTGATTAATAGCAGAAAATTCCAGGGGAAATTGGTAGGGGGTAAAAAGTTCAGGTTCCCAAGGAATGTCTGGGTATGTGACGGTACCTGGTTCAGAACAATTATGTTTGGCATCTAAAGGTCTGTGGTTAGGCCTCTAAAGGTCGAGTTGTTCTGGTCAAGCTGATCTTATAGAAACTGCAGAAGTTGTTCTCATAGAAACTGCAGCTGACGTGCTGAAGCTAGTTCCTGATCAGGGAGCTAACAGAAAAAACGGCATGCAGGGAGGCCAGAGCCCCACATGCTTTACCTCTGAACTTTATACTAAGCCTTTAAGACTACTTAAGAGTATCAAGCAAATTAAACTACTCTTTTATTTATACTTTTAAACACTCTGTTCTTTTTTTTGTTTTGTTTTGTTTTGTTTTGTTTTGTTTTGGGAACAGAGTATCCCTGTGGCCCCAGCTGGCCTGGAACTCAGTACATAGGCTGGCCTCCATCTCACAGAGGTCCACCTGCCTGTCTCCCAGGTGGAATTAAAAGCATGTGCTACTACACCCAGCTTTGCTTTTTTTTTTTTTTTTTTTTTTAATTTTTTTAAAATTTACTTTTATTTTATGTGTGTTAGTGTATTGCCTCTATGTATGTAAGTGTACCTGTGTCATGCAGTATCCAAGGAGGACAGAAGAGGGTGTCAGAGCCCCTGGAACTGAAGTTACAGACAGTTGTTAGCAGCCATGTGGGTACTGAGATTCAAACCCTGGTCTTCTGCAAGAACTGCCAGTGCTCTTAACCACTGAGCTATCTCTCCAGCCCCCCCTTATTTTTATTATATGTCTGTGTGCCACATGTGTGCAGATGCCCACGGAGGCCAGAAGTGGATTTCAGATCCTTGGAGCTGAAGTTAGAGGAAACTGAACTTGAATCCTCTAAAAGAGCAGCACTCATTCACTGTTAACTGCTGAGCCATCTCTCCAGCCCCATTCTGTGCAATCTTAATCCACTCCTTGGTGATCTCAAAATCTGTATTATATAGCACACTTATTCTCAAGGTCAAATTTTGTTCATTGTGACTCAGAATACCTTATAAAAAAAATCATTTCAATGGACTAATGTTTTCCTGTCTCAAAAGAATGGTATTACCATCTCATCAGGTGTCCGAGGACTTGGGTGTCTCCTTTGATTCTTCCTTGGTTTTGTGACTTGAGACAAGGTTTCACTCTGTAGCCCACACTGTTCTGAAACTCCTGCCAGTCCTACTGCATTTTCCTCTCCAGTGCTGGAATTACAAGTGCCAGCAACCATCCTCGCTTTCTTCTTTGATTCTCTCCTTGTTCTGTTTTATTTTCCTTCATCTTACATTCATTTAATAGATTTTCAAGTCCCTCTCAAGTTTACTTCTTAAATATGCCTCTCTTTGTTTTTTTATTTTGTTTTGAGACATGTTCTCATAGCCTAGGCCAGCCTTGAACTCCGGATTCTCGTCTTTACCTCTAAATACTTTTATTACAAGTGAGCATCACCATGCCTGGCTTCCTCTTAAATGTCTCTTGAATCTGTGCACTTTTTTCCATTTCTTCCTCTAGTCTAACTACCATTATCTTTATGTAGTGTTGTTCCAGTCCAGTCTTCAGGCTGTAGCCAGAATGATCTTTAAAACACAAAATTTGATGTTAATTTCCTTGTAAATGTAGTCTTTAAAAATTAGATATAAAAATCTGCCTATTATGTCTTGCCAGTAACCTTTGTTGTTCCACCTTTTAGCTTGTTTAACTGATCTCAGTTTAGGTGCTACTTATTATAGCCCTTCCTGGTTTCCGTATTGTTCTTGTAATCTGCTACAGCCCCTTTAATTTACCTTTAATAGAGAAGGTAAGACATTTATCCTTGTCTCAATATCCATGAAGGTGGAACTCTTGAGAACAGGAACTTTGTTCTTTACCTTTTCACTCTCAGAATTTTTAGCACATATGTTTAAGAAATATATGATAATTGATATATTTTATGTATACTTTTCTTTTTTAAAACTAAATTTTTCTAGCCAGACATTATGATGCATGCCTGTGATCCTAGCACTTGAGAGACTAAAACAAGAAATCTCAACTTCTAGGCCAGCCTAGGCTACATAGTGAGATCCTGTTCTTAACAACAGTAAAATTTGTGTGTGTGTGTTTTACAAGTTGATAATGAGCTAGACCTGGTGGTGCTCGACTTTAATCTCAGCCACTCATGAGCCTAAGGCAGAAGGATCGAAAGTTCAAGGCCTGCCTGGGCTACGGTGTGAATTCAAGGCCAGCTAAGACAACTTAGTGATACCTTGTCTCAAAATAGAAAGTTATAAGGGCTGGGGGTTTACCTTGATGGTAGAATAATTGCTTACCTCTGTGCAAGACCTGAGGTTCAATCCCCAGTATTGAAAGAAGCAAGAAAAGATGTAATGAGTATCTAATAAATGTCATTTCTATTTGCAGAAAAAAATTATCCCAGGTATACCAAGTAAACCAAAGCAGGATGACAGTGGTCAGACTGCAGCTAGAAACCGTCTAGCTGCCATAAAGAGTGCAATGAAAGAGAGACGTAAGCAGGAAGAGCACACTGCTGCGGGTATCCCCAAGGAAGTTGACAAAATAGTGTTTGATGCTGGATTTTTTCAGGGTTGAGAGTCCCATTAAATCATTTTCAGGTTTGTTTTTTGCTGAGGCTTAAGAAATATTTGGGTTAAAAGGGGACTGTGTAAAAGGTGAAAACTAGTTTTCACATGAAGAGATACAAGCATACTAATTATAGAAAACAGACTGTATGTTAACTTAAACCCACATGCAAATCATATTTTGATGGTTATGATCAGATTGATTTGAGCATGCCTTGTCTTCTAAGATCACTTTCATATTTCCCAAGTGATTTCACGGTTGTTACTATGGTGTAACCTCACAAACTGTAAGGTTAGGTGACAGGATCCTAAGGGGGAAAGGTGATAATGGATGCAACACGATTTTCTTCAGATTGCTTACAGATTAGGTTAGAATAAGATGCAAAGGGCATTGAGCCTCGACCTTATTTCCCTAAGCTGTGCTTTTAAAATAAGCTTATAGGGCTAGAGACGTACCTTAGTTGGTAGAATGTTTGCCTAGCATGCAAAAACCTTGGGTTCTGTCTCTAGCATACATATGTATGGTGGTACAGGCCTATAATCTCAGCACTTGGAATGTGAGGCAGGAGAATCAGAAGTTCAAGATCATTCTTGGCTATATGTCAAGTTGAAGACAAGCCTGGGACACATGAGACACTGTCTCAAAAAATAAAATAAAGCTTATAGAAAGCTTGTTTTAATTTTTTAGGATTTATTTCTTTTTACTTTATATGTATGTTTTGCCTGCATGTATGTAAGTGCACCATGTCATGCAATGTCCTCAGAAGAGGACATCAGATCTCTTGGAACTGGAGTTACAACTGGTTATTAGCTGCTGTGTGGGTGGTGGGAGCCAAACCTGGGTCCTCTGCAAGAGCAGCCAGTGCTGTTAACTGCTGAGCCATGTCTCCAGCCCCTTGTTTTGTTTTTTGAGATAGGGTCTCATTATGTAGCCCCAGCTAGCCTGGACTTCATTGTGTAGACCAGGCTGGACTTAATTTCACAGAAATTCACCTGCCCCTGCCTCTCTCCTTCCCCTTCCCCTCCCCCTAAAGGCATGTGTCACCATCTTCTGTTTCACCTTTTTCAGGAAGTTTGTGCTTTTCTGGTTTGGGTTGGGGTGGAAGTGTTAACATTTGTTGTGCTGTGCAGAATAAGCAAAGGAACTGGTTCTAATTATTCTTTAAACTGAGTTGAAACTACTGCTTTTAGCTTCATTTTTACCTCTACTTCATAAAAATTGGGTTGACACTCTCTCTCTTAGTTATTTCCTTAGGCTTAGTATTCATTTGCTTGGTTGCCTAAGGATATCTCACTTGCCAGTTTGCATTATAGCGTCTGAAATGTTCTTACTATTGTGTCTTATCAACCTGTAGAGTTACATCTTCTAAGACCAATTCTGTAACACAAGAGTAGGATATCAAAGTGAAGCATAGCCTGATGTGAGGAATCTCTTTTTAATAGTCAGTCCTTTAACAAACATTGAGAAGAGAGAGAGCCTAGTTAGTATGGTTTGCACTGGCTTCCTGACTATAAAGGAAAAGAAGTGAAAGAACTTTTTGACATCAGTGTTATTTATTTTTCATCTTCTAGTACTTTCCTCTGAATGTCATTCTCGAAGATTTGGGACACCTCAGTCTGCCAGCAAGTTGTACCTGAGAGCAGGGCTAAAGTGGACCTTCTAAGACAGAGGCTATCACCAGAAAATCCTGATCCTCAGAGGAGCCAAAGTGAACATACTACTAAGACTTTGTTTTCAAATACTCTTGAAAGCAGGTATTTCTTTAATGTGCACTGGGAGTTTAATGATGCTGATGTTATCACTCGTATTGTCAAGCTGATAAAATGTTCACATGTAACCTCATAATGTTGGCAAGACTTCCTCTTTCATAAAGATAAAGGTAAGACTGAAGATTTCAGGTTGGAGCCAGGTGTGTGGTGCACACTTGTCCTGTTTACTCAGGAGGCTGAGGTGGGAGAATCACGTATTTAACCATGAGCTTGAAACCCTGTCTCAAAACAGAAGATTTCAAGTTGCTAGCTGGTCATGTTCGTATGGGCAAAATATACTTTCCAGTACTCTGAAGAAGAAAGCAATATGGTGTCTTTTGGTACTAAGAAATCTGATTTCTAAACCAACCATATGACTTACTGGCTGTGAAACTTTGGGAAAAGTTCATTAACCCAGTTTCACTTCCACATCTGCAGAATGGCAGTCCTGATGATGCTCTGCTTCTGAGGGTCTGAGAAGTACATACTTTTGTTGCAGAGTTTATACAAAGTACCTTGAGGTCACCTCTTGACAAATGGCAGAGTATAGAAAGGAGAACCCATGTGTGCTGGCAACCCAGACATGATTTTAGATTCTTAACTAATTCGTTCAGCTCGAAGCCTTACAGCAGCATGGAGTGTACTAGGTCCCTATTTTTCAAATGAGGAAGCCTAAATAGAAACGTACTGAAATCTAGCTTAGAATTGGTAAATTCTGTACAGTACTGCCTCTGAATAACCCGGAGTCCCTATTAATGGTTCTTCAATAAGTAAATAAATCAATAAATAAAATTGTAGCCTGATGCTAAGAAGACAAGTTGGGCTTATTACTAATCTGGAGTTTGGAAAGTGTTGAAAACTCATCATTGCAATGAATACCACTAAATAAGGAAAGGAGAGAAGGAGAAAGGAGGCAGGTCCTATGCATTCATAGGGGAAGCAAATGTAAGTTCTTCTAATAGACACCAAAAGCATTTCTATCCTTTAGGTATTAAAAGTCTCTGGCTTGTAAAATTGCTGTTTATTATCATGCCTTAAATGCCAACAACTTTACTTTGTGTAGCTTATAGTTTATTATTTTGTACTAGGAAGATCTCTAGTTGCATTTGACTGTATCGCAAGTATTCTTTTTTTTAAAAAAAAAAAAAAAAAAAAAAGCATATTTGAAGCCAAGATGGCTCAGTGGGTAAAGGATCTTGCTTTACAAGCCTGAAGACCTAAGTTCAATGCCTACAAACCAGATGAAGGTGGAAGAAGAGCTGGTTTCTTTGTGCAAGTTGCCTCTGACCTCCACGACCACACACAGATACATGCACATACACAGAGTAAATACATTTTTAATAAAGAGCATAGCTAGAAAAACTTTTGATGCTTACCTGATTACAAAAAATAGCTTTGAAAGAGGGCATCTTGAAAACTAGAAAAATAAGAGTGGATTTTTTTTTTCTTTTTAAGATTTTTATTTTATTTTTTGGTCTTTTTTGAGACAGGGTCTCCATGTAGCCCCAGCCGCCCTGGAACTCACTATGTAGACCAGACTGGCCTTGAACTCACAGTGATCTGCCTGCCTCTGCCTGCTGAGTGCTGGGACTAAAGGCGTGCACCACCATGCCTGGCTCTTTTTTCAGATTTATTTTTATTGATGTGTGTGTGTGTGTGTGTGTGTGTGTGTGTGTGTGTGTGTGTGTGTGCGCGCGCGCGCGCGCGCTTAAATGTGTAAGGGTGCCCAGAGAGGCCAGTAGAAGACCTTGGATTCCCTTGAGCTAGAGTTGCCTGACTTGAGTGCTGAAAACTGAATTCCAGTCCTCTATAAGAGCAACAAGTACTCTTAACTGCTGAGCCATTTCTTCATTACAGGGAGAGAGGTTGTGTTGTGTTGTGTTGTTGTGTTGTGTTGTGTTGTGTTGTGTTGTGTTGTTGGGTTGTGTTGACAGTGAGTCTCCCTCTAGCCCTAGTGGCCTTGGAACTCACCATGTAGACCACAGTGGCCTCAATCTCATAGAGATCTGCCTGTCTCTGCCTACTGAGTGTTGGAATTCTTTAATGTACCACCACAGGGTAGGCTAATATTACATTTTTTAAACCAACTTTGGAAAGATTGAAGTTAAACATTTATTTTGTGTGGGGTTATGTGCATGCATGCAGTGGCCTATGTGGTGGCCAGAAGACAACAACTTTCAAGAGTCAGTTCTCTTCTAACATATGAATTCCAGCGGTTGAACTCACCTACTGAACCATCATGTCCATCCCTGGAGAGAGTAAAGCAAATTATTTTCTTAATTTTAAAAGTTAGCATATAAAGGAATGAGTTTCATTATGGCATTTTCTTTTCTTCTTTTGGTGTGGTGGGGGTAGTGCTGGGAACTGAACACAGGGCCTCACACGTGCTAGGCAAGCACTCTGCAGCCGTTCTACTTCCCAGCCCTGTACTTTGTTCTTCTTGGTCCTCCCCCACACCTCCCTTCTGCGCCTTTGCCCACCTCCAGCTGATCCCCATAGTCCTGGGGATCAAACTCAGGTTGTTAAACTTGGCAGCAGCCTTTACCCACTGAGCCATTTTACCAGACCCAACTTAAAAGTTATGATTATAGTTTATTATGCCAACAAGTAAATGTGCCAATGTGCAGGAACGTAGAGAGGCCAGTCTGGGTCATAAGATCCCATCTCACAACACCAAACAAAATTACCAAGTCTAGCTACACTAACTGAGTTCTTTGCTCTAGAAGTCAGCTTCATCTTGACTTTCCCTAGTATGGGCTTTGGATTTGACTAAGTTTTTTGTTGTTGTTTTGTTTTGAGGCCTCTTTCTGTATTACTGACTGCCCTGAAACTTGCTGTATAGACGAGGCTTACCTTAATCCATAGAGGTTCACCTGCCCCTACCTTCTCAGTGCTGAGAGTAAAGACATGCACCCTGATGTTGGGCTTGGCTAAGGTTCAAATATCACTGACGGAGCCATATTAGCCTTGGTGATTGTGATTGTAAGGGGCTGGAGGCCTTCAGGAAAGCAATGTATCATTTGTAAGATCGATCATGCAATAGCTGTAATCCAGTCTATGCAGATCAAGCGGGGACTTGGACCAGTCTCCATTTTTAACCCCATTATGTAAATAAGCACTCTCCGTAAAGTATAGACAAAACCAAGTGAAATATGTATAATTGAGTCTAATGCTGCTCTTTATTGCAGGTACAGCAGAGTAGAAGATGCTCAGTGTCCTGGGTTACAAGATTCAATTGACGTAAACCATGTAAGTCTTATGAAAAGAGGTAGATAGCCAACAGTGTCATCTATTTATGTCTTTGTAGGTAGTAACTCCACCAGAGAAAAAACCCAGGAGCTGGAGAGATGGCTCAGCAGTTAAAAGCACTGGCTGCTCTTGCAGATGACCCAAGTTCAGTTCCCAGCACCCACATAGCTGCTAACAACTGTCCATAACTCCAGTTCCAGGGGATCCAACACCCTCTTCTGGCTTCCGTGGGCATTGCTCAACATGGGTACACTCACAGAGATACATACAACACGCACACATAGAATAATAAAGCTAAATAAATAAATGTCAATCATTTGTTTTTCTTATATTTCATAACAAGAGTTTTTTCTCTGTTTCAATTTTGGGTAATTATTTAATAATGATCATTTTATTTCTAGGATGTAAATAAGATAAATTTCAAGGAGGATTATTTGCCCAGTGAAACATCGAGTTTGCCTCCTCTTGATGGTATAACAGATGATATTACTATTACCCCAAAAGAAGCAATTTCACATGTTTTGGAAGGAATGGACCAAAATTCTTCAGTCACCTCCCAGGATGTTTTGATGAGTAGTCCTGAAAAAAACATCCCATCGCAAAATAACATCTCACAAGAAGAAGCCAAAATTTCGCAGTCAGGTAAGATCTGAGCTACAATGATAAAACATAAACTTAATGAATATATATATTCTGAATTCCAGTTTCCAACACTGAAGGTTAAAGTATTGGAAGTGGGCTGGGCATGATGTTGCATACCTTTAATCATAGCACTCAAGAGATGGAAACAGGTGGATGTTTGTGAATTGCAGGCCAACCTAGTCTACATAGTGAGTTTTAGCCAGCCAGGACTACATAGTGAGACCCTGTCTTTTAAAAAAGATATTAGAAGCTCAGTGTATAAATATTTCAAACAAACTAGTTTAAGAACGCTCCGCTCTTCAGCCAGGCATGGTGGAGCATGCCTGTAATCCCAACAAGTAGGAGGCAGAGGCAGGAAGGTCACTCTTACTCAAAGCCAGTTTGTCCTACATGTTGAGTTATAGGCCAACCAGAACTGGAGTGAGACCCTGCATCAAAATGGAGCGTCTTGCTCTTAAACTCCAGAGACCTAGTAAAAATCAAGAGCAAATTCTAATCCACCTGGATATAAGGCATTTCACATTAGACCTGTTTGAGATCCTGCACCATTAGTGATGACGAAGAAAAATTCCTTCAAGTAGTTCAGTTCTTTTAGTCAGCCCATATCCCCCAAACTGCCTTCAAAATATCCTGGTTTTCATCTTTAATACGTATTACTACTTACTCTGTTGTGATTACACTATAAGGCTTGCTGGGTCTTATATGTTTGTTACAATATAGTATGTACCTCTTTTCTTTTGCTACTCTCTAGGTCCATCTGTGACCTAAGGTAAAATGTTGTAACTATGGACAGACATTCAATGTCTTTTACCTGTGCTTTTGTTATTTGTTTGAGATTTGAGCTGCTGTGTTAGTCTCACTCGTGATCCTCCTGCCTCAGCCACCAAGTGCTGGGATTACAGGTATATGTCACCCCTGGCCTCTACTGGTTCTTTATCAGCATCATTTGAGTACCTTTAAAATTAAAAGTTTCACACTTGTTTAGAGAAGACTCTTTTTATACTAAAATTAAGGGTAAGAATTTTACTTAGGAATTTAATTACATTAAAACGATATAGCATAGCCAAGAGCACTTCTGTCTTAGCATTTGATATGTAAAGCTTGTCCTGTCTTTCAACACTATGTCTATTTCAAATAACCCTTGACTGGAAGCATATTCTTTTTTTTTTTTTTTTTTTTATTTTAATGTTTTAAAGTTTGTGTTGACTTCTAGTTTTATTTCATTATAATCTGAAAAGTTAGTAAGATTACAAGTTGTTTAAACATTGTTCAGCTTTAAAGAAAAAACATTACATCAGAAATTTGTAGGAAAATGGATGGGCTTAGAAAGTATAATATTTAGCAAATTATCTGATTATCTGATCCAGACTCAGAAAAACAAAATCTGTGGGGTTTTGGTTTTTTTTTCTCTCTTTGTGGGGAGGATAAAGGAATATAAATGAAGTTGACAGTGAAAGTGTAAAACCCTAATTAAGCTCTATGACTTCAGAGTGAAAGAATATTCTTTTTACAAAAACTTTTTTGTTTGTTTTTCAGTATCATTTGGCAAAAGTCTTACTACTGAATGCTACCTTCTTGATTCAGTAAGTTTTCCATCTTAATTTGACAAGTTCATCTATATTCTAAATTTGTATATTTTTGCTAAGCTTTTAAAATTTATTTATAAGTGCTGTTTGAGAGTATGGTGTGTATGCCATAGCATGTGTGTGTGTGGTCAGAAGACAGCTTTTGGGAATCAGTTCTCTTCTTCCCTTGAGGCTTCCAGGGATCAAGCTCAAGTCGTCAGGCTTGAGCAGCAGACACTTTGACCTGCTGAGCTCTCTCACACTATTTATTTAGTTTTGAAATAAAGTCTTATTATAAAGACTAAGCTGCAAATGGCCTGCTCTTCCTAATACTCTTTGAGTACTAGGATTATAGGTGTGTACCACCATGCTCAGCTCTAGATTTGTTTTATAAAATGAATATTTCTCATTATTCAGTTTGTGTACAAGGATTGAAATGTATGTTCTGATATTGTTTGTGCTTTCAAAATATTCTTTATTTGTTGTTCTAGAAATGGAGAAAGGGTTTCTACATTTATACTCTCTAGAATGTCTGTTTTATTCTTAAGCCCTGAAAGTTTCTTTTGGATATGATTTATGTTCCAAATTTGATATGAGAAATATCTCATAAGTGACTTATGTGTTACTAAATGATGCAGAAACAGTATAAGGTAAGACCAGGCTTCTACTTTTCTGAACCATGCCAGAGGCATAGACAATATCTATTCCTCCTCCATCATCCATGGTTATTTTCACCCTAATTGTTTTTTGTTTGTTTTGAGACAGGGTCTCCCAGTAGGCCCAGCTGGCCTGGAACTCACTGTGTAGATATGGCTGGCCTTTATCTCACAGATATCTGCCTGCCTTTGCCTCCCGAGTACCGGGATTAAAGACGTGCACCACCATGCCCTATTTTATATTTAAGTTATCCAGACTTTACTTTTTGTGAACACTTGCTTAAAATTAACTTAAATGTTACCCCCTCTGTGATGCCTTCTGTAAAAATTCTCTTCCCTGTTAATATACAAAGAAATGCATAGGCATACCATCTATATACTTAATCTCTTAATATGAATTCTGTATGTCTCTAAAATACACTGGTCTCAGAAATCCAGCTCTCTTGGTGACTGTGAGCTCAGTAGCTTTCTGACTCACGCCCATTGGTGGCGGCACTGCGACGTGAGTAGTTCTCTCTCCTCCTGTGTGCAGTGTTGGTTCTGACCTGCAAGGGTCTGGAGGAGGACTTTGTCATCTTTTCCTTTGTCAAGTGATTCTGATGTAGCTGAGGTTAAGACTTTTGATTTGCAGGCTTTCCTTAAAAGTTTCCAGGGCTAAATGTTAAAATGGCTTAAGAAGTACCCTTGGTTTGCTAATCTTGACTCAGAATAAAAGAATTTCATAGGACTAACAAGATGGGTCAGTCAGTAGAAGCACTTTTTGCGAAGCCTAACCTCCAGAGTTCAGTCCTCAGAATTCACACAGAGGAAGGAAAGAGTCAGCTCCTGCAAATGGTGCTTTCTCCTCCCTGTGCTTGTGCAAATCAATGAGTGTAAAAAAACAATAAAAAAGAATTCATTGAAGCACATGTAGGATTAAACAGCAACAGATGCTTGCATCCTTCAAGCTACTACTTCCTTAAAGGACCTTTGTGTGTCTTGGCTTTGTTATCTTGCAAAACTACCTTCTTTGTGATCAGACTCTGGGCTGCCTACCCTGTGTTACTGTGACTCATCCGTTATTCCTTCTTAGTCTCGGCCTTCTTCACTTACAAACAATTAGAAGATCAGGGACTCCAGCGTAAGGCCATTTTGTATAATCAACCTGATTTAATCATATCCTCAGACCTGAACTCTAAATGATTGGTTCTAAATATGTATTAGTCAATCTGGAAATTATTCTGCTTTTAAGATCTGTAATAAGATCAAAAGTGCTTCATACTTTTGTCTCATTGTTACTCTCAGTACTTTGGGTTTTCTATGATTTTTATCCCATTTCCATAAATTTTAGACTGTGAAATACTGAAGCCCTACCCCTCTGTCTAGGCCAAAATTATTGCTTGCCCAGTAACATCACTTAAAACTGAAGTAGGGCTTGAGTGGGGGAAATGTAAAGGATCCCAGAAGTATCACATTCTGGCAGAAGGCCTATTAAATGCTGTTACATGGTTTAAGATTATGGACTCATGATAGGCCCCCACGACTTTAGTCCCAGCACTCGGGGCAGAGGCGGACAGATCTCTGTGAGTTAGAGGCCAGCCTGGTGTACATAGGGAGTTCCAAGCCAGCTGGGGCTTCAGGGAGACCCTGTCTCAAAAAAAAAAAAGAAAAAAAGATTATGGACTCTGCATAGGTGGCTTAAGATAGGCTTTGGTTTTACTCATCCTGCACATACTATCAAAGTCCATTTACAAATTGGTCACCTTTAGGCATAAATTCACAGTATGCCTTTTCAGTTAAGGATTACTGCAAGTAGTTCTGCTCAAAATTAACATAAAAATTGTTATTAATTGTATTGTTACATAGGGAAACTGTTATTTATAACATAATTCACTACTGTGCTGAAGATTTATTTGAAGAAACTCTTAATTCAATGATTTCTCTGAATTTGTTCTTTAGCCAGGCCTAAGCTGCACTAATGCCTGCCCTCAGGTGGAAAGCAGACATCAAGATCATGTCAGACACTTCTCCTTTGGTGGTGACCTCATCGCCTTCTCACCTCTAAGGCCCTTCAGTAGAGAACAGCCACATTATTAATGCTGTGACATGTTCTTAAAATGTTGGAAATTTGGAGAATGTGCACTTGTAGTCACTTCTATTTACATTGTATTACGTAATGTTTTTGTATTCAGTGTTACTTTAAAACATATTTTAGATGTTAAGGGGTATTTCAGGTTAATTTAAACATTAAACTTTGACAATAAGTATTTGCATTTGGACTCTTATATTTGTCAACATTAAACAACCGTGGGTTTCCAGATTCCTTCAGATGAGTTTTCTGGATTGTCAAGTCAGTTTCCCTGGTGCAGCTTTGAATGGCTGAAGTATTAGAGCCACTCATTTGATCCTTGATGCTGCTTGTCATTCTCCCTTTCACAGGGCCAACTACCCTTGACAGACTTGTCCTTCGCATGAAAAGAATAATCACTCGGGTGTTGTGTCACATGCCTATTGAAAGGCTGAGGCAAGAGGATTGCAAGTTTCAGACCAGCCTGGGCTATGCAATGAGAGACCCTGTCCGAAAAAACTAAAATAAAATTGAGGAGGCAGGGGGAATGAATCGTATCATATCATATCATATCATATCATATCATATCATATCATCATATAATGTGTTTGAAATATCCTCTTTTATAAACTCTTCACTTTGGGATTATAAAATATGGTGCTGACAGGGCCATGGAGATCGCTTGGCGGGTAAAGGCACTTGCCATCACGGTTCATGGCCTGAGTTCACTTTCCCAGAACCCACATGGTAGGAAGAGAAAACATAAGTCCACAGATTTTCCACTGACCTTCACATTCATGCTGCGGCACATGCTCAACACATACATGCATAAATATAATTTTACATGTGACTAAACAGAACACAATGCCACAGAATAGCAGCACCAACATTACTCAGTAGCAAATACCAACAACCAGATCTGCTTTGTTATTTTGGTCTGAAAACAAGCTGAGGATTAGGAGGAAGCAGTCAACAAATAAGTAGTAACAAATGCCTTTTAAGATTCAGCATTTTCAAATGAGAAAACACATCTAGTTTTGATGTCACAGGAAGATGAGTTGGGCTTTTGGAAAAGGTGGTATTTATTATCAAGCCAAGCAATCTAATGGCAGGTTATCTAGGGTGTTTGCGTAGAAGAATGTTCTTAGAATGCCTCCCAGAATTACCAAGATGAACATAGATTTAACAGCCCACTAATGAATAATGTAAGCATCACAGAATAGTAAGTAAAAATTCTCACATTGTCTTAATCATTGAGCTTGCTGGTGTAGAACAGTCTTAGGACAGTGTTGACAATGGGACAAACAGAACAAAACAGAATACACAGGTATTTAAGGTGGCTTACTGTACTGCTTCCACAATAAATTCTGGGTAGTCCAACAATGACTGTTTCCCCCTGAAGGGCTCAACTCATGAGGCTAGGCGCCTCAGCAGTACCAATCTGGTGCTGAAGACCTAGAGGATTCCTGGAGAGCTGCAAGTCTTCAGTCAACGTTGGAAGCCAAAGAAGCTGGGTTCTGATATCATCAAAGGGAAACAGTAGCAACAGAATAGATGAATTTGCCAGTGAGAGTGAAGGCAAGCAGGCAAAAGCAAAGTTTCCTTATTCCATCTCTGTTTATCTGGGCTGCCACCAGCAGGTGCTGCTCACCTTTAGGATGGGTCTTCCTACTTCAAAGAATCTCATCCAAGGGGTGAAGAGATGCCTCAGCAGTTACAGACAGGGGCTACTCTTGCAGAGGATCTGCCTCGGTTTGGTTCCCAGAAATCACGTGGCAGTTAACCATTGTCCATAACTCTAATTCTACGGGATTTAGTGCCCTCTGCTGGCCTCGGTGGGCATTGCATGAGCAGGTGAACTGCATCTAAGCAAAATACTCATACCAATCAAATTCTTAAAAATTAAATTAATTTTTTTTAAGTTCTGGTGAGCACAGTCAGGTAACTATAGACAATATTTAGGTCATGCATGCCTCAAAAAGTTAGAAGATTTTCAAGGTTTTAGACATAAAGATTTCAGGAGATGTATGTAAACATTATACAATTAATTTTACAATAATATGTACAATTTTTATGTCTTATGTATCCATTCCAATAATTTTGTTACATTTTTAGTTATTTTGTGTGCATATGTGTGGAAGTCAGAGGACAATTCCCAGGAGTCAATTCTGTTCTCTGGGGACCCACTGATTGAACTTAGGTGGTTAAGCTTAGCAACAGTGCCTTTACCCACTGAGTCATCTGATTTTGGCTCACAGCATCAGAGGTCATTTGGCTCCATTGTGGGGCTGTGGTGAGGCAGAGGATCCTGGTGGGGTTCACACGGTGGGGCAGAGCTGCTCACCTCATGACAGCGGGAAGCAAAATGGAGAGAGAAGTAACTGGGCCCCCAAGTTTCCCTTCCCAGCATGCTTCCAGTGACTAACTTCTAAGTGCTGGACTTTACCCCCTGAAGGATCCGCCACTTCCTAGTAATATCACAGGTGCCCAATAGCAAGCCACACTGGAACACCTGCCTTCTGAAGACAATGAAGACACGAGCCATAACAATTTATAATCAAAGCTGCAGTTGTTTGCTGTTCTCTCGAGTTATTACAATGGCTTATTGCTACTGACTCCTACAAATCCTTGAATTTACAGCCAATTGGTGAAAAGTATAGGTGGCCTGGGGACCCGAACTCTCAGACTTATGGAAACTAAAGTGTAGGCGGTCTTGTGAGGTACTGTGCTCTTAATGTGGCATCTGGGCTAAATCCAAGTGGTTTGCATTAGAATTGTACTATGTATTACTATTGTAATAATGATATAAGAATCTGGGAGATAGTCCATTCTGCCTGTAATCTTCTTCCCCAAAATATATAACTCCAGTCTGATGACTAAAACATAAGAAAAATCCTGGTAGAACGGCACTGTATACCCTATCATTGCCTCTGAAAACTGACAGGTGGGGATCATAGTGCTCACATTGAACCCTATACTTGGGAAGGCAGAGGCAGGAAGTCCTCAGTCAAAGGGAGGTGGGTGTGGCCTACATAGCCCTGTAGTTCCAGGTCAGCTGGAGCTACAGGGAGACTATGTCTCAAAAAACCAAAACATAGAAAGAAACAGAAACTTATCACAGTCCTCAGAAACAAA
This sequence comes from Eospalax fontanierii, assembly GCA_035773235.1. Classification (NCBI taxonomy): domain Eukaryota; kingdom Metazoa; phylum Chordata; class Mammalia; order Rodentia; family Spalacidae; genus Eospalax; species Eospalax fontanierii. The sequence continues at coordinate 3,123,733 of JAJHUQ010000064.1, read as the reverse complement.
GGGTGAAAACTGTCACTGCCATGAGCCACCTAAAGAGACACAACAGTTAAATGTCACCTAGGACCCAAGATAGGATGCTGAGTAGGAAAAGCTAAAACTAAAACTAAGGAGACATAAAAACTAAGGAGACTGAAATAAAATATGAACCCTGACTAGTTATGATGCATCAATATGTGCACATTGATTGTTGCAAAGGTGGCTAACTTAAAGTAAATAGAGACAACTGAACGTCAGAGGTGAGGCGATTCTTTGTGCTGGCAGAAGCAAAGAGAGGGAAGGGTTTTGGAGTCCCAGGTGTCCGTGCAATGCAAAGAGCTTCAGGCATGAAGCTGCAAGTACAGGGATCTGCTGTATCCGGAAGTTCTGTTTGGGGAGAGTCTCAAGTCTGGCTGGTGGAGGAGGGTCACTTGGGGTGGGTTCCATTCCTGCTCTCTGCTTCCAAATCCAGCAACAAGGGAAGAGGCAGCCTTAAGCTGTCACCACTAGGGACAGAGAAACACCGATTGCCATGCCTTTCCTTTCTCAATAGAGCATTCCTATGACAAGTTGAGCCAAAATAAATCCCTCTCCCGTAAGTTGTTCTGTGAGGTATTCTGCCAGAGCAATGAGAAAAATAGTTAACACAAGTTTGAAAAATAATTACATCTATGCATTTTTCGAGAGTAGGAAGCTGTCATAGTTACTTTTCTGTTGCTGTGATAAAACAATGTGATCAATGGCACTTATAAATGGAAGAGTTTATCGGAGTTTCAGATCCAGGGGAATTTGAGTCCTTCGTAGCGGGGAGACATGGTGGCAGGAGGTGGCTGGAGAAGGTGGAGCAGAAAGCAGAGGCTCACATCTTCAAGCAGACACAGGAACCAGAACTACAGGAGATCCAGCAGGGCCTAAGAACTCTCTCAGCCCTCCCCAGCGACGGGCTTCCCCAGACAGTGCCAATTCCACTCCCTGGCTCCCATAGGCTCATAGAAAACCGCAAAATGCATTTAGTCCAACCAGCAAAGTCCCTATAGTCCTTACCAGTCTCAGTACTGTTCAAAAGTCCAGAGTCCCTATCTCTTGTGAGACTCAAGGCAATCAGTCTCCTTACTGTAATCCCCTGTAAGATCAAAAGACAAGTTACATTCTTCTAACATTCAACTGAACTGAATCCACAGTTCCATTCCAAATCGGAGGAATGGGGAGAGAGTGAGGAAATACTGAGCCAAAACAAGACTGCTGACTAGCAGGGCAAAAACCCAATCCAGTAACTCCGCTCCTGACTTCTTGGACTTCTCAAGGGCTCAGAAGGCTCAGCCCCTACAGCTTTGCTGGGCAACATGCAACTCTCTCTTGGGCTGGTTCCACTCCTGTATGCACTCCACTCTCCTGACAGACGTCTCACAGCTCTGGCACCCTGAATGTCTTCTTGGGGTCTCCACTGCCAACCAGGCTTCACCTTTGCAGCCTCACACAGTGGTTCATGGGGGCCTTCTTTATGTAGAGGCCCCTGCTGCCCGCTGCCTGGCCTCGACAGCTTTCTGAAACCACAGAGGAAGAAGCGATGAGCCCTTCGCTCTTGCTTTCCTGTCTCTAGAGCCAGTACTAGGTGAACCACACTGTCAAGTTGACTGAAATCTTGGGATGGAACCCAGCCTGCTTCATCCACAGCCTTAGATTTTCTCTGCTGTGGCTTTTTACTAGCAAACCCCTTCAGCCTTTCTTTTCCCAAGTTGGAGGCTTAGAGGGTGTGGTCTTGCCCTGGAGGCATTTCTCTCCATTGTTCAAATGGAGATCTCTAGACCTCTCCTTAATCACTTCAGTCTCATCAAAGTGATCCTCTCCTTCAACACAGGTCTAGGCTCCAACATGAATCCTCCTAGTGCTTTTTTGGAATCTATACTGTACACTCTGCATTTCTTTCTGCCCCACTTGCTCCTTTTCACTCTATATCTTCAGTATAATTCCATTAACAGCTGCACCACCAGCTCACACTTAGGGTATCTTGAAATATCCTCCACCAAAGAAATTTGTCCATTTTTTTCTCACTCTCACCTCAGGTAAGCTTTTTGGCTGTGGGCAGACTCAAGTGAGACTCTGCCAAAATATCCCAGTTGCTGTTTAAGTCCTTATTTCCCTCTGGAGCTACATAGTCCCTGGCACTACTTTCTTCCAGGCTGCTACTAGAATGGCCTATTAAGCTCTGCTTACAGCAAACAACTGCTCTCCTAGTCCAAACTTCCAGAGTTTTTCACGTGCCTCCAAAATGTCACATGGTCACATTTTTTACAGCCAAGAGTCCACTCTCTGGTACCAATTCCTGTATTCGTTAGCTTCTCTATGGCTGTCACATAATACTCTGACCAATGCCAACTTGGGGAGGAAAGGATTTATTTGGCTTACATCTCCCCAGTCATAGTTCATCACTTAGGGAGCCCAAGGTGGAAACTCAGGGCAAGAACCTAGAGGCAGGGGCTGAAGCACACATACAGTGAAGGAGTGCTATTTCCTGGCTTGCTTCCCAAGCCTGTGCTCAACCTGCCTCTACCAACCCAATGGAGGGAATTTCCCAAATGAGACCCCTCTACCCAGGTGTGTCAAGTTGACAACTAAAGCTCTCCAGCACAGGGGTGTCTGGATTTGAAATGCATCACAGCTGGGTCAGCATCAGAGCAAGTAGCCCAGTCACTCACCAATTCCTTGTGAGGTAGAAATATAATAGAGTTTTTGCAACAGGATCACACTCCTAACAATAGAGACCACATAACAATGCTATGTTATTCATTGATTTGAATGCTCAGAAGTAGTAAAGAAATCAAACATAGCTCTTTCTTATGAAAGCACTGATGCTCTGCCACTGATGATTCAGAGTTTTTAAATATTTATTATTGTTTTGATTTTAGGTGGAGGAATGTATCACCTACACATATATAAATGAACCCATTTCATGCAATGCCCTGAGGTCTGAAGAGGGCATCGGGTACCCTCGAACTTGAATGAGAACTCTTTTAGATGCCATATATGTGGCTGCTGGGAATCAAAGCCAAGTCCTCTGCAAGAGCAGCCAGTGTTCTTAACTGATGATCCACCTCTCCAGCCCCTGCATCCAGGGTTTAGAACATGCAGTATACGCTGCCTGTCTTCTGTCCTGCAGTGTTAGCATCCTGTGGCCTCTCTGTCTTCTCTCCTTCAGTCCATTCATCTGTCCATCTATCCAGCCAGCCAGCCAGCCATCTGATTCTGTCTATACTTCCTCTGTCTCTGACCTGTCTCTGTTCTCTATGTAAATATCTATCTATATGTGGGTTATTATCTATAATCTAGGCTCAAATCAAGGACTGTAGTATGCTTATGCAACTGCTTTGCCATAGAGCTATTACCAAACTTAAGCTTGAAATTCAGTGGTGGTAAGTTTTCAGACACTCTGTTCCCAGCCTCGGGCAGTAGAGGACACCCGGAAGCTTTAATGACTAGGTAAGCATGCTGGGGGAAAGGATCGGCTGAAATGCTGGTGCACTGCTTATCACTACCCACCCTCCTGCTCTGAGGAGGGAAGGTGTCTACAGAGGAAGGAAGGCTCACAGGAGCTGGATATGAAGCAGGGAAGTGACTGACTCAAATCTCTTTCTACTCCCAAAGCTGCCTCTGAGGTCATGTGAATGGGTCATGTGGGAGCAAATCTGCACCAGGTCAGGAAGTAATGAATGCCCTTGACATGCTCCGACTGAAGTGAAGCCAGGCCTCTGTGACCTCATATAAAAGGTCACTGCCAAGGTTATGGGTGTGGCCATTGTCTGATAGCATCAAGTGTATTCTGTGCTGGGCTGGAAGTCAGAAGCTGGAGCAAGATGGGCAGGGAGGTTTGGATTGTGTCCTGGGTTGAATCTTACCCCCCATTTTTGTTCTGATATCGTGATCAATCATCATTGCTGAGCATGTAGAGAGACAGGGACCTTCAAAAGGTGGACTGAGGTAGAGTGTGGTCCTTGTGGTGTCCCTGATCTTACAGAGCAGGTGTAATAAGAGGTGAGAATGGCAAGGACCAAAGGCACACCTGCCCAGGAAAGTGCCTCTGAATCAAACACATAATTTGTCCCCCACAGTTCCCCTGCTGACACACATGCATGGGTTGGCCATGAATAAAAATGTCCCAGGCCTGGAGGTACTTAAATGAGAGCCTATACACACATTGAGGTGTCTAGATTAAGTGATGTCAGTCCTCTGTGACCTCACAAAGGGGTCGTCGTCATGGTTTCGGTAGTTACATCAGAACATCCGCTGCAGTGCACAGGCATTCAGAAGCAAGAGCTGGCAGGTAGGGCTGTGTTGTGGATTAGATTGTACCCAAACCCGTTGGACTGAATGCCTGATAGACTTAGACTGTGAAGTGTTCCTTGAAGGGGGTGACTGAGGCAAAATTTGTCCCTGGGGTTTCTCTGATCTTACAGGACCAGTGAGAAGAAGTAGAAATGGCAGAGACCAAAATGATGCCTATACAGGACCTGGCCAGAGAAGGTGCCAAGGAGAAGATACCATCCACATGCTAGAGGGATAACCTCAGAGGAAGCTTCTGGGCCGGTACCTGCTGTAGGACTCCAGCCTGAAAACTGAGGATGAAGCCCAGCTTTTACCCTATCTTTCAATGACATTCTGTCATCGCCAGGTAAGGTTGTAAAAGTCTCTTTGGATTCTTGTGTGTAAACATCCATGGGGATCTCAGTTCTGGGAAGCATCATTCTTCATTAGTGCTAATGGCCACTCCTCAGAACAGCCATAGTGATCAGTGTAACAAGGAACACATCTCTGGCCCTCTCCCTATCTGTCCTGTTTTATATTTATATTTTTATATTTTACTCTCTGTGGGGTGTGTGTGTGTGTGTGTGTGTGTGTGTGTGTGTGTGTGTGTGTGCTGGTAAGTGCAGATGCATACACATATGAAGGCGTGCTTGGAAAGGCCAAACACTTATGTCAGGTGTCTCTATCATGCTCTACTTTAGTTTTCCCTGACACTGAGTCTGGGCACAGTAGTCTGAAGCTAATGCTGATGAAAGCACCTAACATCAGGCATGACCGTCCACTGCTTGGGGTCTGTGAGCTCGGCACACTGTGAGTCAGAGCTGGCATGCTTTCCTCTTTCATTTAGTCATTTGCAAGGAGGGGCTGCAGATGACATAGAAGACCAGACGCTCTCAGGGGTGTATACATGAACTTAACTTGATGGAATCTCCTTGAAAACATCACAGTACTCTGATATGTTAGACAGCTGCACTATCTTGGAGCCATATTCCTAATGAAGCTTGAAGTTCAGTGATCATGAGGACATAGTCTAGAAGACAAAGATATCAATCACTTTTGCACCCAGATCCCAGAAGCAGCATCTCCACATGCTCTCTCACTGCTAGGGCTGAAGGTGTCTGTAGGGGACGGAGGACTGGATATGGAGTGGTTCCTAGGGAAGCAGCACTGAGACACACCTACAGCTACCCCCCAGCCCCCGGCAAAGTGTGTATCTGAGCACACATGTGCATGGGACAGCTGGAAGCAAGGATGTGCCAAGCAAGCTTGAATGCCTGGATACCCAATGAGAAGTGTGTTCTGAAGTGAAGTCAGGGCTCTGTGATCTCACAAAGGGTCATTGTCAACATAATGGAGATGATTTAGGTCAGAGAGTAACAATGTCTACTGTGGTGGGAGGGATTCAGAAGAGGCAGGCTATGTTGTGCACTGTACCCCAAATTCTTGGTGTGAAGGTCTGTTTGACCATCATTTTCTGTGCTTGGAGGTAGGGACTTGAGAGCATGACTGAGGCCCAATCAAGCCCTGAGGTGTCCCTGATTTCATGGGACAGGTGCCTTATATGAACAGGTGGAGTAGGAACAGATTGTGCACCTGGTATAGGACTCCAGCTTCCCGACATTTGTAGGATGGAGATCTCTGTTCTTTCTTTTTTGTTTGTTTCTTTTTGCTTGGTTTGGTTTCACTCTGTAGCCACAGCTGGACTGTAACTTGACCAGGCTGTCCTAAGTGTCACAGAGATAAGCCTACCTCCCTCTGCCTCCTGATTGCTGGGATTAAGGGAGGGCACCACCATGTCCATCATGAGGTTCACTTCTTTAACCTCACCTGCGGTGGCTTTCTGTCATGGAGGCTGTCCAGGGTAGGTAGGAATGTTTATGGTCCTGGTATATGGCCTTCCATGGGACTCTAACTTCTGTGCAGCAGAATGCATTTTCTTTTTCTTTATGGGCTCTATCCAGCTAGGACAAAGAGGTCAATGTAACAGGAAACACCACTCCAACTTTCTCCCTCTCCTTGTTTTACACTTATATAGAATCTGTATTTTAAATTGAGATGTGGCATGTGTGTTTCTGTGTTGATACAGACATGGATGTGGGAGCAAACCTCCCTCTGTATGTATATGTGTGTGTGTTTCTGCGTGTACACTTCAAGCCCAGAGACAAATTATCATCCTGTATTCTCCACCTATTTTTCTTTGTATATTGTTCTGGCTGTTTTGCAGGTGTTTGTTGATTTTAGTAAGGTTTTCCCTCTTTTTTTGGTTTTGTGTTGTTCTTTTGAGACAACATCTCCCAGTAGCTCTATTCTACCATCCTGGAACAGGTTATACAGAGAAGGCTGGTCTAGATCTCAGCAAGCTCCACCGGCCTCTGCCTCCAGAGTGCTGGGACTAAAGATTTGCATAGCACACACAGCTTCTTATTTTCTTTGAGACAGCATAAGACAGAGTTCACCTTGGTGCTCCTGAATCTACCCCAACACACCCATAATCTGCCATTGCTCACGGCCATAGGCGGAACACAGAGGTGACAGGATGGTCAGTCCTTCCTGTGTTTACTAATTCATCCAGGAGGAAATCTGAATGAAAAGAGGACAGTGAAAGGATATTGCCCACATGAGTCCAGGAAACTTAAGGGATTGGACCAACTAGCAAGAACCATGTAATTTATAGTCTTTAAGCACAGTCCATCTATATATCTGTGCCTCTGTCTATGCATTTATCTGTCCAGCTATCATCTACTCTGGGGCCCAGGGTCTGGGCTGCAGGCGGCATCTCTGCTTGACCACCACAGTCCTGGCGCGGGTGTCATGATATCAAGGACAGCATGAAGGACACCCTGACCGAGAGCAGCATGAAACCCAGAATGGATCACCTGGCAAGAGAGTTCTGGCTTCTCGGAGGCGATCTCAAGGATGACGAGGACGTATGACTTTGGGCATTACCCAGCAGTACCCCCAAGACCCCAATGCCCAGGCCCTATTTGAAACTCCATGTTGGGAGGGCTACACCCTGAACTTCTCCATCACAGACAAAGACAGAGCTCCAGCAGCCAGCTTTGCACCAGGGTCTGTGGCAGGTCACAGGAGAAAGTCAGACAGCCTGCCTAGAGCTAGAAGAACCAGGGTGTGTGGGCCCTGCCTAGCAGCCTTCACTGCCATTGAGGTCCCCACAGGGCACACCTTCCCCAGGGATTTAGTCTTGAAAGTGTGGGCCCGGCTCTAGCACTCGCAGATGGTTTGGGTGCTGGATCTGGGGTTGTCAAGTTGGGGTCCGCAAAGGATTCTGTGCTTGATCCCTTGCAGGTATCCACTGAGCCTGGGCTCCAATGAAGGCCAGCATGCAGACCACACGCTCTTGAAATTCACATGGAACAAGGCTAATTGTGATTGACTAGGAATGGGTCAGCCTGTCCTCCCCAGCCACATCAGCCGGTCTTAAAGGAATGGGTCCTTTCACTATGGGGACACAAGCCTGAATGAACAACCAAGTGTCAGGGTCTTCAGGAATCCATGTGAGCATGGCACTCTCGAGTCTCATGGGTTGTGTGCACTGCTATGAAGATGGCAGTTGACTCAGAATCTTTCAACTGTTGTAAGCCCTGGCCCCCTGCTTTCTCCCCTGGGTTGGGGGTGGGGGGAAATTATCCAATGTCTACTGGGATTGAAAGATAGCATGTCAGAGGCCATCTAAATGGCAGTGCACATAACCCACCAAGACCATGAAGTGTCATAATCACTCTGATCCCAGAAGAGCCTGCCACTTGGCCAGTCATTAGTGGCAGTGGGCTCTCGGGTGCTGAGCTTGGATCCCCGCAGGCCTCCTGACCTGAGCCCTCCTGGATTCCTTGCGGGTGGCCACATGAAGCTGAAGGCGGGGCCCCATCGGAGCTCTGGGGAGGGTGGGCCACGCCCCAACTTCTCCACGGGAGCCTGCCTACTTGGCAGACAATGCCTGGTTCTGGGCCTGGAGGCGGTGGCCCCTACCTAACAGGTGCAGGGGCATGGGGGAGATCCTTATGGATCCCGGGGGAGTCGAAGTGCATGCTCGCTCAGGCGATTCTCTGCTCAATGCCACCGGGTGCCTGGGGGCCCTCGAAGGGTGTCCTTGGCGCTGCACGACGGCGTTCAGGGAATCCCGGAGGGTGGCGTGCGTCCTGGTCCCAGGTGGACAGGCAGTGGCTCGAGTTGACTTGGTTTCTTGTCGGGGCAGGACCCCGGGCTGGGACGGGAACACACACACACCCCTTGACCTCTGCCTCCTGAAAACACTCATTTCTTCCCTGTATCAATCATTCTGGAGGCAGGCGAACTCTCACATCACTGTGCAACTTCCTGGGACCTATTCCCTGGATTTAAGTCTGAAGACTTTAAATTGTTTCAACGGACTGGTGCTATTGTTAAAATGCCAAGCAATCATGCAAAACGTAATAACTCACCGGTGTCATCCCAGTCACTCTGCTGGCTGAAGAAACAAAGGCTCAAGACCAGCCTGGGCTACTAAGATACCGTAAGGCCGATGTGAAAGACCAGCCGGTCCTTCAGAATTAATTCAGAGAAATACTTGTCACGGCAAAGTCTACAGGAGGACCTAGTTCAATCCCAGCCCAGGATGAAAAAGTCACACAACCTCACATATGATAGATACACAGGTGAGGGGACGACCCTCTGAACCTGAAGTTGAAAGTTGAAAGACAAAAGTTCCCGACCTAACTCCGATCTCGGTGAACAGTTAAACAGGGACTCTCAACAATAGACTTGCAGGTGAAGACATAGGAGTTTTCCCGGGTCCACCATTAGAAGGACCAGCTGCAGACTGGAGGACTAGGGGACCAGGGGACGCAGGCTGCTCTCCCATGCCCACCTGAGGATCACCTGTTACTTTCCCTGGATATTCTTGAGTCAAAGCCAGTTTTGTTCCTTAAAAATCACAGCGACGGGAAGGCTCCCAGGACTCAGTCTTCCACTCCCGGCCTGTGGCCGGGAGAGCCTCCTCTGCACGTCTCGGAAGTCCTGTCGAAGAGAGGAGATGGGAAAAACCCAGGAGATGATGCACAAACCGGAGACCATCAGGAACTAGGGACTCTGACCCCTATCTATCCTCGCTCGCGAAGAGGTAAAGGGCAGCCACGGGTACGGGTGATCCCATCTCCCCTGACCTTCCAGGGAAGGGCGGTTGGGTGAACATTCGCCCATAGCTGTGGGTGGCAGTGAGTCTGCTCCCCTCGAGACCCGCCAGACCCTCATCCATTCCTTCCAAGGGCCCTCAGTCTACCGCAAGGTTAGAGATCACAGCAGAAGTCGAAAGTGCCATCTGCCAAACACCTCTGCCAAAGAGGAGAGAGTGTGTGAGGCCTGATGACATCCATTGACGGGACCGACCTTCATCGCGCATGCCCAGACCACCCCTCTCTTGGGAGGGGGGTGGATTAAATAAAGCAAAGCGGTTTCCAGAAATTCTGATTTAAGCATTCACCGATGGGGACTTTTACCTACATTTTAGCATGACTTTTAGATGTTTTTATTTCACACGTGTGTTTTGACTGGAGGCACGTAAGGGCACGGTGTGCATACAGCGCCCGTGCAGGCCAAGAGAGGACATCGGAGTTCCTACGGACTGCCGTAGGACACCGTGTGGGTGACGGGAACTGAAGCCAGGTCCTCTGGGAGAACAGCCAGTGTTCTTAACCACCGAGGCATCTCTCCAGCCCTTTATTATTCCTATGAAGGGCTCTCACTACCTATCTAGTTCTGACCTTCCTGGGACTTACAGAGACTTTTCTGCCTCAGTTTCCCAAGTCCCGGTGTTAAAAGTGTGTGCCACCATGCCTGGCAAGACTCATAGGGCGTTGAAACTCATCTGAAGTCAGAAAGAGGACTGAACTGGCAAAAGACAGGAAAGAGCGCTTCAACAAAGCTTAATGAACTCCTCCAAACTGTCCTCAGATCACCCCCATCCGCCCCTGCCCACAAGATCAAATAAATCTATCTCCCCCCCCCCTTTGGTTTGTTGGTTTTTTAGCCCCAGGCTGTCCTGGGAATCACTTCCTTGACTACCCAGACCTGGATCTCACGGAGATCCACCCAAATAATGGGATTAAAGTCGCGGGCCACCACGTCGAGCAAAATAGACCATTCTGCCACCTGATTTCCAAGACTCACATCGGGTAAGAAGACAGAGTCTCTGGCCCCTCAGACGAAAGCCTGGGGGGGGGGGAGTGTGGGCGGGGACGAGAGGCGGGGGCGACCGCAATGAACTTGCATCTAGCTTCACTGTGCAGGCAGGAAAATTTAAGGTGGAGTTCTGGTGCCCTCTGCTGGCAAACATGCCTTCCTGCAGTCGTCCCGGAGCACTGAGAAGGTGCACAGCAAGACAGACTAGCCAACCTGGACGAAGTCCTAGGTTACTCCCCCCGCCATCCGCCCCCACTCCCCCCAACCCGCAACGATGACTGGAACGATGGCGCCCGCTACTTCCATCCACTGCTTCCAGGGGTGAGAAGATCATGAGCCCACGGGAAACAGCAACATTCAAGGAGACGTGGAGTAAAAAAGGGTCCGTCTGCAGGCTGGAAAGATAGCTCAGGGGTGAACAGCATTACCGATCTGGCAGAAGACCCGGTTCTGATCCCAGCACCCACTCGCGGTCCGCCAACTATCTGTAACTCCAGTTCCATGGGTTCTGATGCACTTCTGCCCTCTGCGGGGACTGCACGACCCGGTCGCACTTACCTACGTGAAGGCGATACACTCATACACGTAAAATATAAATAAATCAGTGAAATAAAATTTTAAAGTAAGGACAGAGCGGTGTGTGAGGGAAAGCCACGTGTAAGGGAAGAAGGGGTTCCAGGACCAGGTATAGACAACATCCCGCTCAGGTAGAAAATTCAGGGCTCCCTCCCCTGTGGCCAAAACAGAGCCGAAGACAGAAAGAACCGGCGCAGCTAATCAGAATTACCAGTAATCCGATCGCATTGAATTCTCTCATTCACATGGCAGAATTGCTTGCTGGGAAATTTGATGCAAAGTCGCTCACCCTAACCTGAAGAGGTCTCTCTCTGTATAGACAACCCTGCGACTTCTATGAAGTTACGGCTTGTTTAGCACGTTTCTTTTCCCCAGATATGTTACACAGCAGTTAAAACGTTAGACTGGTGTACTGTCAAAACACGGACTCGATGCTTGCATGGACGCAGCGAATTCTACTACGGCTCAGCTTAGGAGATATATACTCCATGAAATTGTCTGTTTGACTTAAAAGTCTGGAAAATCTCGGTGTGAAATACGTCCTCTGTGGGATCAGTTCTATGACACAGCGTTTAAGACCTGTAGGTGTACTTGGGAGACACAAATTCGGTTTTCTAGCATCCGGGAGGCTGCTAACAGCCATCCATAAAGACAGTTCTAGGGGATCCAACGCTCTCTTCTGACCTCTGTGGGTACTGTACGACCAGAGCCCACTTACACACATGGGAAACAATACACTCGGACATAAAGAATAAAAATAAAGCCTGCGAGGTGGTACACGCCTTTAATCCCAGCAGGCAGAAGAGAGGTGGATCTCAGAGAGTTCAAGGCCGTCGTGCTCTACATAGAGAGTTTCAGGGCAGACCCTGTTTTAAAGTAACAAACTAAATTAATAAAAATTTAAAAGATGCCTTATGAGTATGTTTTTCAAGGTACATTTTTACTCAATTCCACAAAAGGAGAATTTTCAGATGAGTACTTGGAGGTCAGCCAAGGTACCATTTGACCACACCGAGGTTGCTTGGGATCCTTTTTTTTTTTTTTGAACTTATTGTATTTATTTTATTTTCTATGTAAGAGCATATCTATCACCTACAGTCAAATGAGTGCACCCGTGCCGGGCAATGCCCACAAAGGTCAGAAAAGGGCTATGAATCTCTTGGAGCTGGAGTCGAACCCGGGTCTTCTGCCTAGGCGGTCACCCAGCCATCTCTCCAATCCAGATCCCCTGGGAATGACAGTAGAGTGCTCAAAATGCAGTAAACCCGACTTCCACCAGAGGGCGCCAGGACTTGCTCTGCATCCCCTCAGGACAAGTGCATGAAGATCTGGGTGCCAGTGGAGGTCGCCCCAACACCACTTTTCGTTTCCGTCCACACCTGTTGAACGGGGACCTCTTTGACGTGAAGCACAGAGCTTGGGCCAGGACAGAGCAGGTTGATACTTTTAAACCACGTGAGCGAGCATGAATCAGAAATCGCCACGGGTTGGTACTCTGTCACACAGTGGTATATTAGAAGTTTATTTTTGGAGCAGACACACTGTTTCTTTCTACCAATAGCGTGTCAGAAAACGCACCAGGGAACGAGAGCAGCCTGATTTGAGCATCATCGGTAGAGACGAATCAGTACATAGTCTCTAAAGAAAAGCAAAATCACGCAGGGCGTAGCCGCCCAGCCCGTGGTAGCAGGGCTTCCAGCTCACAGGGTTACACGGAACACACTGTCTGCTTTTGATAGTTTGCGATTAATTTAAATGAGACATCACAGAACATATGTGCTCTGGAAACCTCACTTCTGTCACCACACTCTGCGGCCTTCCGCTTACACCCCGAGCTCCGCGGAAGTCACTGGGTTTCTTTTCCTAGACAATTCTCGTGCCAGGCGGAGCTGCAACTACATGCTTCCCAGCCTCTGAGCACAAACAGCAGCTCCCTGTGCACAGAGCTCGGCTCCTTGCTTCGACTGGGACTCCGTCTCCAAACAGGCCCCCCCCACCCCTGCCCCCGCAGGCTGGAATGAGGGAGCCAATCTGCTGTTAACTTCAGGTGTGATGCACAGACCGGCCGCTAGAGGAGGAAAGAGACTCACGCTCAGAGGAAGGAACCGTCCAGGTTCACTCAGCCTCCTCTCCCCAGCTCCCCGCTGTCCCTACCAGCCAAGGAAAAAGTTCGTCTACCTGCCTGACAGCTACCGTAGGGAACACGGCCCCGTGTGGAAAAAGAAGAAAGGAGAGAGGTTCCAGGCACAGGCAGATCATTAAATAATTTCTCACGGGAGAGGTAAAACATAATGTCATAATAACACTACGTGTGACCGGCACTGACCGTACACTAGACTCTCTGGGGAAACTGATGACTTTAACTGGAAGAAGCGTGCAAGAAATTGTGTAGGAGTAGTCTGGCAGAACACAGGAAATAAGACGTTGAACCCTATCGAATTGCTGGTTCTGTAATAACAATCTTCGCATATTGGCTATTTCATTCAAATCATCATAGATGAATGAACTGAAAAACGGAACCTTACATAAATGGGAATTTGTCCAATAATTTGGACACACGTTCTGTATTATTGAAAAAACCCTAGCAGATGGGTGGAACTAAAGGTCACCGGGGAGGAATGTGTCCTTGTGGGGCGGGGGGGGGTCTGTCTTCCCTGGCTGCTTCCTGTCTCTGCTCGATTCCTCTGTGCCTGAGCACCAAACAGTAGGAGTGTGAAGCACAGGGACCTACACTGTATGACCAGAAAAGAAAAGAAACGACCGGCTCGACTTGTGTTTAACTCGATAAGTGACTTCAAAGGAATGATTATGTACGTTAGGATAAAAGAAAGAAAACGAAAAACTCGTACAGAGTTGTTCCGCTCTGAATTCAGTTGAGAAAAACAACACCACCAAACCAAACAAAAAGCACAATTCTCACCCTAAGTGGCAGAAGAAGTGGTTAATTTTGATGCCAAACATGTGAGCACAGGCGTGGAACACAGATGTAGGTCACCACAAATATTATGTTCAAACAAGGAAAGAGCTTCATGAAGTTGTTTTTTTTTTTTTGTTTTTTTTTTTTTTTTTTATACTGGGTAGGCATCATTATTTATTTTCCCTACCTCTGTCTAGCCCTCCCTCCATTCCCTCCCCATTTAAAGTATCCCCATTTTCCCTGTTTCTACCCTGATCATCCCCGTTAGCTGTGGCCCCACCTTTCTGGAGCTCCATCTTCCTCTTTATCCCCACAGTTCACAGTGTAGCTCACTCTCTCCCCCTGCCATCTAATACCCCCATCTGACACATTCCTCCCTCAGTCATGCCCGTCTCCCACTGTTTTCATGCACGTTGTGCTTTTGGCCCCTTTGTCAAATATCAGGTGCCCGAAATTGCATAGACTCATGTTTGGGTCTTCGATTATGTTCCTCGATCTATGGGTCTGCTTGTATAACTAACTATCGTCGTGTCATTTACCTTGAAGTCTGGTATAGCAGTCCCCCTAGCATCACTCTTTATGTTCAGGGTTGCTGTGGCCATCCGGGGTCTTTTGTGCTTCCACATGAATTTTACGATTCTTTTTCTAATTCTGTGAGAATGTCATGGGGATTTCGATTGAGGTTGCATAGAATCTAAATAGCACTTTTGATAGCGTGGAACGGTCAGCACGCTACAGATCTGACTCGTCCAGATAAATTAAAGGGTGTAAAGGGTGCAATGTTTAGGATGAGTAACAAAATAGAAAGCATCTATATTCAGATGGAAGTCCTTCATCGTCACAATGTCACTACGTACTCTGTCTAGCACTCCCTTATTCCTAACGGCAGCGGTTAGGGCTGGAACAAAGTAAAGGCTGACATTTGGGTTGCACGGGGCAGGACAATGCTACTTTGGAAACCAGAGCTCTACAAAAATATATGGAGCCATGGAGTTCCACGTGACAGCACACTTCAAATGACATCATAAGTCTTGTCACGGGGATTGAGGCTTTTAATCCTGAATATGATTCAAAGATCAATGACATTGTTTTTCTGGCTTCCCTCACAGTGCTCTTAACTGTGGTTTTCCTCTTCTGTGCAGTATGCAGAACCGGTTGAACCAAGAGGAGTCAGGTGAGAGTTCTTCAACCCCAAATTACCAGAGCCGTCCTCTCAGGGCTGCGGGAGCCATTTGCCTGCCTTGAACTATGCCCTACTTTTGGGTCTCCAAGCAGGAGTTTTCGTTATGTAAATGATTTACACCTGAGGAGAAGTTTATTTTACGCCCAAGACTGAGGTCACCTGAAGATCTTTGAAGGAAGCCAATCGCATCTTAAGTCATTTTGCCTGTGTTAGTATTGTTTTTGAACATCTGACCCACTGTTTTGCTCACTTCACAGTATAAATAGGGGAGACTTAATAAAGGCAAGCTGCTTCAGTGTGGCTGACAATATTTATCATATTCTGTGTCAGTCAGTGTCTGGCAAAACAACATTCATTAAAATCATAAATATATTATTTTCTTTCAAAATGAGTTCTAAATATATATTAATCAAAATTTTTATTTCAATTGTGTGATGGTCAGAGATGACAAAATCATTTCTCATCCAAGTGTTCTTGATATAAAACTGCTTAAGGATATGCAAAATGATGATTGTATAGATTTGCTGGAGATCTCTGTATTAAATTTCCTTTTCACAATAACAGGAAACATAATGTCAATAAAGAAAAATTACAATATCTTGATTCCTAAAATCTATCATATATAATTTTGTATGTACACATGCATTACATGAACTTGTGCTGTTTATTATTTTTTTAAATTTTATATATATGAGTGTGTTGCCTGCATGTATGTAAGTGCACCTGTGCATACAATATCAATGGATTTCACAAAGGTTGTTGGATCCTCAGGATCTGGGGTCATGGAGAGTTGATAGTTGATATGAGGGTGCTGGAAATCAAAATGGGCTCCTCTGCAAGAGTAGCCAGTACTCAACCACTGAGCCATCTCTCCAGTCAGAACTTAAGTTTATTTAAAAAAAAAAAAAGTTTAATTTTATATGTGTGTTTGTGTTTGGGCATGTGCCCTGAGTGCTGGGGCCTGGAGAAGTCAGAGGTGTTGGATTTTCCAGGAGCTGAAGTTACAAGTAGTTGTAAGCTGCCTTATATGGTTCCTAGGAATTGAACATGGATCCTCGGTGTAATGGGTTGAGATAAAAAGCAAACACCACGTGGATGGAATAGCAAGGTATTTTATTTCCGACCAGCTGGGGCCGCTTGTAGCGAACACTAATCATGCTTAGAAAGAGGCTTTTATAGGGTCTCAGCAGAGGGGACTAGTTACAATTTGCAATATCTAAGAATTAAGCATTTCACACAGTTTTCCATGTGCGCATTCCTAACAAAAACAGACCAGGGGGTTATCTATTTGCACATGCCCCTCCCAGATCAGAACATCACGTGGGTGTGGTCAGGCCTGTTTTGGAACTCTCACAGGCACTCCTTTCTGGGGTGTGTCACTAGGAGGAGTTGGCCAAAGGTCAAGCTTTGAAGTCTGGACAAAGCACAAAATGAGTCTTTATACCATTTTCCTAGACCATTACACTCTGGAAGAGCACTAGCTAGTGCTCTTAAGCACTGAGCTATCTCTCCAGCTGATTTATTTATTTTTAAAGATAATGTAATTGGTATCAAATTGACTCATAGGCAATTTCTCATGTAATCTAAAATTGTTAAATTCACCCCAAAATAGCTTTTTGAGATCAAAATTCTGGTTCTACAACATGGGTCCCATGGCTTGAAGATACAGCTTCATTTTAAGAGAAGACTACTCCTGCTTCAGAGTTCAATTTCTCCTATGGAAAATATGCTTTTCTGAGGTACTTAAATGTTGTATTCCAAATATAGTGGAAATAAAAAACACATTGAATGGTTGCTAAATACTCTCGCAATGTAATGGTATTGAGACCCTTAGGTTCAACTTTGGAACAGGAAGAGTCCCAAGATAGGAAACAGGAATAGGGGAGGTAAAAGAGGAACCTTCCTGACCCCTGCGGTTACTCAGGATTGAAATCTTTTATAGGGATTCTAAGGAAGTGTTCCTGTGGCTTTAAAAATATGCTTGCTCAATTAAGTTGAACCTTGAGCATGTATGCCTGGAAAACCTTTTGAGAAAGTTTATACAAGACTGTTTGCTGCGGGGTATCTTTGGAATGCCAGTGGTCCACTGGCTTCTCAAGAGGGCATACTATGGTGATAACCTTATCTTGCTCATTATATTTTGCTGAACTGCCATATTCTAGCCACTTCATTATCATTCACCATTTTAAACATTCATCTGCAGCTCTAATGAGCATGAGAATAAGCAGAGCTGCCTCTGCTCTTGGTATGTGTAACCATGCAGGTCGCCTGGTTATTCACTGAGTTCCGTGATAATTCTATCAGATTCCATGACTGCCCCCCTGGTGGCCACACGTGGTGCCCAAACAGTGACCCGAACTTCAGGGCAGAGACCCTTTATGATCGGGGTTCACTCCAAGATGCCAGGGACACCGAAAAATAAGAATGGGACAAAATGGAGCTAAGGCCATTTGACTGGAGGGTTATCTGGAACCTTTGGGAGCTCTTCTAAAAACAAGAGGAGTTTGCAGTAATCAAAATGCTACCCACCTATGCTAACTCCTGCTCTTGGGCCAGAGAGACTGGATTTAGATTGAGAATCAGTTAAGTTGATGACCAGGCAATTGGAAAAATTAGAGCATGTTTTGTTAAAGCATAGGAGCGAGTTCCTCCACCTGAAAAGATGGCCGTACCAATCAGTAAAATAAAACAGGGAACTCATAAACCCTATGTTGATTTTGTTGCTAATTACCGGATAAGCTATAAAAATCTGTTTCCCCTGCTGATGTCCAGGATATGTCGTTTAAAATGCTGGCTTTTGATAATGTTAATAGGAGTGCCAAGGTTGTTGTGTTCTGTCAGGGCTGCTCATAGGACTTTAAAAGATTGCAATGACACTGGCTTCCCTTCTTATAATGCTGATTTATTAGCTGCTGCCCTACAGGGTGAAACAAAAGGTGTGAAATACTTTTGATGTGAAAAAACTGGGCTTTTTTAAAAAGAAAATGATTGTCGAAAAAGTCACTGAAAGGCTAATGCCTCTTCTGGCCCAGCTTCCCCAAGAATTTGCCCCAGGTATAAAAAAGAAAGATATTGGGATAATCAGTGCCATTCTAAATTTGACAAAGATGGCCATCTTATTGCTAACAGGCCTTTGGGAAACTCCTGTATGGGTCCAACCCTGGGACACTGGAGACAAATGCAGGGAAATTAAAATGGTCAGATTTAGCTCCTGCCATATGAGGGGGTGCTCAATCTTTATAGATGCCTCTTCCTTGGAAGGCAAATGATTAGAGGTTTTTATAGCAAGAGAGACACAACATCGAGAAATTTCCCTCTAAATTCAGTTTTTTAGTTTTAGCTCTCATGAGAAATTGAGATATGGTTTTGTTTGAATGCATGGCTGACTACACTGTTGTGTGAGTGATGAAATACTTCCTTTGAGTTTAAAACTAAATCACTAGTCCTTTCGGTGTTGCCCTGTCTTGTCTTGTTATTGGTCATAAGGACAGGAGAGCTAGACTCTTTTCTGTTGTTTATTTAAGGGCTACTAACCTGTTTCCCTCTACAAATCTCTACCAACAGTAGACTGTGGCACAAGGACACAGAGCTTCAGCAGCAGGATCTGCCAAAGGGCAGCCAGCATTGCCTTTCCCCTTGTCCACACTCTCCCTACAGCCACTGCTACTGGCCTGGATTGCTGGGCTGGAGTTTGCTCTTCGATAAGATTCCTCAGTGTGGGAATTAATAGGTAAATGACTTTGATGTTTGTTTACCAGTGTGGGCAACAAGCTATTGTACTTTTCCCAACTAATTTAATGTTTAAAAATGTTAAATGTACATGTTAAAAATGACTTTCCTAGTCTGTGACCAGAGCTCCAGATTGGACCAGATTGTTTGTAATGTTTGAGTCTGGGATAAACAATACAAAATGTTTCTTTACTAATAAAAATTAATTAAAAATATGCTTATATTAAATTACATTTGTCATTTACGAGGTTTGCTGTTGCTAATTTATTTCTTGATTAGTAACTCAGGTAAAAAGCCTTTTTTTATGTTTTATGTTTTATGTTGAGTTTGTTAGGGCACTAAGGCCCTGGGAAGAACCACTCAGACTCAGATGTTGCAAATCAGCATAATTTATTTAACTGGGCCGGTGATTACAGTCTCTGGGCTGAGAATCAGACAGCACAGCACCAGGACCCGGGATTGCAGGCAAGGAAAACTCAGTACCTCAGGAACACCCTAGGTATTCTACCCATCTATTTAGCATAACTAAAGATGAACCTGCCCCCTTATGAGTGATTATTTGAGCAAATGATTGAACAGTGAAATTGGAAAGGAGAGCAGCGCTCCTCAACAGATACCTTAGAGATTATTTAGTCTATTATAGTTTATTTTCTGAGACTATTTGCTGCTTTAACATTTCCCTTTCTGGAGAGGTCACTCTAATTGTCAATAGGGAATTGGGGCACTGACCGCTCTGGCTTCTTCCATGATGAATAATGTAGTGACAATTGGGTTATCTCTTCAGGTGGTCAATCTAAGAGGTCAAAATTTTGTAACTGTTAGCTCTAGGAAGAAAAGAGGTCCTTGACTTATACATGGGAGATGTGCAGAAGTCAAGACAAGAATAGTCAGCATAGATAGGTAGATAACCTTCTGAAGAGAACTTTCAGCTGGGTATTTGGTGGTAAATATACCATTTGAGCACATCACATCGAGGACTCTTGCCTGAATTCTTGACATCAAGCCCCTGAGGTTCCCTAGCCATAACTTGGGTCTGAAAGACCTTTGCCAGTCTGAGGGGTGAGCACAGATTTCACTGGAGACAAAGTATGTCTATGTCTATTGCTCTTGACTAAGGTTCGGTTTCTGGTCTCTCTCTCACAGACACTTTACAATGTGCTGTGTTTGTCCTTTCCACTCCTCTTGAAAAGGAATAGCAGAGACAAATATTTAATTTATTGTTTTACTTTATATGATCATTTTATTACTTATTAATTTCATGTATTTTATATTATTTATTCTATCTTATTTATTTTCTTTGTATTTTACTTTATTCTTCCAACATACTTTTTTGCATATATTTTTAATTTTTATGTTTCTTATTTTATTTTTTATATACTTTATTTCTTTTATTTGTTATGAAATATTGTTTAGGTCATTCTTATCATTTTTTTCTTTATTTTATAATTTTATTTTATTTTCTTTAGTTCATTTAAAAATTTTTATCCCTTGTATTTCACTTTAGTATTTATTATATTTTTTATTCTATTTTAAAATATTTTTATATTTTCTTATTTTGATGTTTATTCTCTATATATTTATTTGGTTCTTTTGAAAGTATTTATTTTATTTTATATTTTTATGTTATTTATTTTATCTTGTTTTCATTTTTGTCCATTTTACTTTACTTTGCTATGCAATGTTATTTTTGTCATGTCCGGTCATTTATTATTTTGTTATTTCTGTTTGACACCATATTTTTAGGTTTAGTTTAGTTTGTTAGTTGACTTAAATTTTTAAAAATTTATTAACTTAAATTACTTAACTAATTTACTTATTTATTTATAAGACAGTGTATCACACAGATCTGCCTCCTCACATAAAAGTGTGGCCATTAGACAGACCTGGACCAAGATTTTTATTATTCAATTTGTTGTGTTTGGTTGCATATATGCATGAATTCAGGTGACCTCAGAGACCTGAGGCATCTTATGCCCCTGAAGCTAGAGTTAACAGGTGGTTGTGAGTCTCCTGATGTATGTGGGTCCTGGGAGGCTAATTTCGGTCCTGAGTCAGTTAGTGCTCCAGCCCCAAGAATCTCACGTTCATTCTTTTTAAGATTTAGTCGGGGGGAGGGGATTGTGCAGGGAGCATGTGTCATGGAATAGGAGATTTGGAAATCACAGGCCAGCTTACTTTCAGGAATTATTTCTATCCTCTTTGCAATCTCTTGGTTTAGGCCTAATTCTGAGAACCAAGTTTCTCTCTCTCTCTCTCTCTCTCTCTCTCTCTCCTTTGTATATTTGTTTCAGTAGAGTCAGGCTAGCCTCCCTTGAATTCACAAAGACCTGAGTGCTGGGAGTATAGGTGTGCTTCTTCAAGTTTCCTCTCCTTCCTTCTTCCTTCTTCCCTTCCCTCCCTTTCTTCCTTCCTTCCTTCCTTCCTTCCTTCCTTCCTTCCTTCCTTCCTTCCTTCCTTCCTTCCTTCCTTTCTTCCTCCATATTATTTGTTCTTTCCCTTACTTGATTCAGAGAGTCCTGTGTAGTTCTTTTGTTTGTTTATTTAGACAGAGTCTCTCTATAGCCCCAGTGAGCCACGACTTGCTTATGTAGACCAGGATAGCCTCGAGTTGACACAGCTCTTCCTGCCACTGCCTCCTGGGTGCTAGAAACAAGGCATGCACCACCATGCCACATAGTTCTTTTTTTGAGTCAGTATCTTTTGTTGCTCAAGTTGGACTCACATTCTGTTTTGTTACTGATGTCTTTCTTTACACTATGGTTGGTTCTTTCCTTTCTTCTTCCAGACATGGAGGATCAGCACACCTAGCTTCCCTGGAATTCAGGACCCTCCAAGACCCACCCAACCTATGGGCCCAAAGAGTTAATCAGAGGTTATAGGACAACTCTCAGGGAATTCTTTTTCTCTTTCATTTGTGTGTGACCTGACCCAAGGATGGAGCTCAGGTTCTCAGGTTTGGTGACAACTGCCTTCATCTGATCTGATATTTTGAGAGCCTATTTTAAAAAATCATGTTTTGGTAATTTAATCATTAATTTTATTCATCTCTCTCTCTCTCTCTCTCTCTCTCTCTCTTTCTCAGCCTAAGAATGCCATAGCAGGCCAGGGACAATGTGGAGAACTGACCTGACTGGATTCTCTTCTTCCACCACCTGGGGATTGAGACTTTGACTCTGCTTCCTTCTTTAATTCATCTGTTGTGAGATGTTTCACCAGAAGAGACTACTCACACATGAGATATTGTCAAAAGAAACTCTTTAATGGTCATCTGACAACTACACTGGGAAAATTTGTCTCAGGTGTATCCCAGGTCTTTCTCAGAGCCAGCCTTATATACAGGAGAAAAGAGAAAACCTTATCTAGGGGCACCAAGCCAAGCAGAAAGCACAGAAGCCATAGATCTAAGCTTAGTCAAGGTGACCAGGTGCATGCTGACCTTTTCTCAATCCCATACTTGGTCAAACTGTGAGACATTTTGTTTTATGAGGCACTCGGTGATACGAGTTCGGCCTCCCCCCTCCCCCTTAATTAGAAAAACAACTAAGAAGAGACCCAGGGAATTCAAGAGTTGTGTAAACATCCCTTGGTATGCAAGATAAAGTCTGTGGGCTTAACATTCCACAGGAAGAGTCTCCATCATCCCATCCATAAATTATGGGAAGGTTTACCTCCTGTGAACTGCAGAATAATGTATGTGGCATTTCTGAGAGAAGGTTGGACTATGTAAAATTGTCTTCTCTGTGACCCTGGTCTGTAGGCCAAAAGCCAATCCAAATGTAACAAGTGCCCTATATGATAAATGTATGATAATACTGTGAGTTCCTACTATAAAAACCTGGCCTGGCAGAAGGCAGGCGGGCTCAGTCTCATGAACGAGACTGAGTCTCCCACTTGCGCAAGTGAAATAAACCTACTTCTTGCATTTTGCATCTGACGGTCTGGATTCTTGGGACTGACTCTCAGGCAGCCTACAGGGGTTCGAGTCCCCTGGGCTGAGGGAGGTCAGTGGGCTTGAGGCTCCCCGACGTTAGTCACCCAGGCGGCCCACTGGGGTTCGAGTCCCCGGGCTGAGAGTGGGGTCTAACATTTGGTGCATTGGCCGGGAAGTCAGCCTCACCCCAAACCAGATCCGCAGTGAAGTAGGTATTGCCGGCTACTATTGGTACCGTACGGGAGTCCTGGGTTCGAGTCCCGGGAGAGTCCTGGGTTCGAGTCCCGGGAGAGTCCTGGGTTCGAGTCCCGGGAGAGTCCTGGGTTCGAGTCCCGGGAGAGTCCTGGGTTCGAGTCCCGGGTTTGATCGGCCGAGTCTGGTAGAGCCTCCGTGGAAGGGACTGACGAGTCCGCGCCCACAAGCTCACAATCCTGGGGGACGCTCCAGTGATTGCCTGGGGGGGAGGGGGCGACTAGGTCGCCCTCATACCCGGGGCACGAGGATTTATTTCCCGGAGCCCATCTGAGTCTGTATTCTGTCTTTTTTTGAAGCTGCGCGGCTAAGTTGTTTGTCTTTCTACTTTGTGTTGTTTGTCTGTGGTTTGCCTGGCTGGAGTCACACCCCCACCTGGGGCAGAATCTAACCACTCCCTTGAGTTCAACTTTAGATCACTGAAAAGAAGTCCAGCACCGGGCTGGAAACCTGTCCGTGGAAGTCCTGTCCGTGGAAGTCCGAGAAGGGAGATGGCAGGTTTTCTGCCGCTCCGAATGGCGCCCAACGTGAGTGGATAGAGACCAAACCTCAGTCGCCTGTAAGCACCAAACATATGTAAAAATGGCCAGCCTAGAGTTTTCATGTCTATTTTTTGGTTCCTGTGTCAGATCCTGTTTCTGTGACTTGGCAATAATCTGGCTTGTGTTACGGTCTGTGTGTTTTGGTTTTGTCTTAAGTGTTATGATTGCTTCCTCGTGAGCCAGAGTGAGTCCGAAAGTGTCAAACTTTAAAATGTATAGTGACCAACTTTTCTCCAGGTGGCTGCTGAGATCCCCAGCTCGCCTGTCTTGAGGATTTTTCTGCAAAGCTTCCGATTGGGTTCATTCTTAAATTCCTGTATGAATAAGACTAAGAACCCCCTAGAGGATGCTCTCATTTCACCCTGTTTCAGTTTGACAAATATGAAGGGATCCCCAAAATTTTAATAACTTATTTGGTGGCCATGTGGCGATTTTTCTATGTGTACTGAGTTAGACTACTAAGCAGGTAATCTGTGAGTTCCATTATCTAGCTTGTTATGGCTTCAGGGCATATGGAAGCTGTAAATGTCTTGCCTTTTAAAAAAAAATTTTAAAAGCCATTTCTTAACTTGGGCTTTTTCTCCACCCTGGTTCTCTGCACTTGTATGGGAAGAACAGTCAGAGGGGCCTGGGATTTGGACCTCAGTCACTGGTAAACACAAAACAAACAGTGCTTAGAGAATGTGGTCCGGAGATAGCTGCTTTTTGAATAGATCTAAGCATTTAAAATCTTAGTAAACAAGAAAAGCCCCACACGGTGCTCTGGGGAGACATGTGCTCTCAGAGCAACAGCCCAAGTACCTTTGTACTGGACATAACTTCTCATTCCTTCTGCTGCTTTCTTTTGAGTTATTTCCCCAGCAATAAATAGTATCTAGAAATGAAGAAATCCAGAGGGCACTGCTTCACATTCACCTTTGCGCTGTGGTAAGGTGCATGGACTCCCATCCTTGGTTTGAGACCATGAATTCTTTTGCTTTGCTCTCTAATCTGGGGTCTATGTATCTGAGAGTACTACTTTAACCGGGTGCTTTCTAAAAAGGGTTTTTGGTTTATATTTTGAATTCTTGATCTGATCATAAAAAAACAAGAGAGTCTAAAACAGTCTTTTACGACAATGTCAGTGCATTTTCATGTCAAATTAGGAGACGATATCAGCAATTTAATATCAGTTTGGTCTGTTTTTAATAAAAATTATTTGTCTTAGGTATTTACATTTACATGCTTTATGGGTAATGTTATGTTTGCTGATTTCTAAATGTATTTTAAAATCTTACATTGTTTTACGTAATATATCTATCAGTTTTTAAAAAAAAATCTAAAGTTTTTCTAGCCATGAACTTCAAAGACTAACTAGGTACAAAGCTAGTACAAAGTAAGCTAGAGCTTTGTGATGGCCACACCTGGGAAGCTTATGTAAATTACAGAACTCCAGGGCCAAGCAAACATTACATGAGACAAGCTGCTACCAAGAAGCAGCCACAGCAATGGGAGGTAAAGAGAAATGAATGGCTTAGATAAAAGGTGTAAGATGCAGCCTTCACTGGTGTTAATTCCTGCCTTTTTACACTGGTATCCAAGGTCCGTTTTTCTTTCTAAAATAGGGTATTTCCCTCTCTGATGCTTACTTGCTCCAAGCTTGTTTTTGTGCTTACCCCTTAATGTCCTGAGCACGTCTGCTTTTCACTTTCTAGCTATAAGGCCATAATAGCTGTGTTATGGGTACTTAATTCAAAATTATGTATAATGATAATATAAATTTTCTAATTCAGACAGACTGAGAGCCTTTTTATAGTCTTGACTCTCATAATTAAAAAAAAATAAAATAAAAGGATCAAAGAATCTCTGGAGGATGCTCTAGAGAAGGAGGCAAAGAAGAGTCTGGAAGACGTTGCAAAATGTCTTCTTTTGCCTCCCCGACAGGTAGCCACTTGCCTTCAGCAAAGGCTCACCTTGGCTGTATCCTTGCCCATTAGAATCTCCTTGATCTAATCCACAGACCTTGAGAAAGAAAAACCGATGTCTTTCTGCATTCAGACCTGGTCTAGATATACAGTAAATGACACCTTATGGCTTCAATGGACAGAAGTGTCCCAACCTTAAATAGTATCAGCTTGTCCTTGCTTCATAACTAAAAGCATGGGGAGAATTCCAGAGACAGAGTGCCTGTTCTTTTGGCAAGTAGTTGAGACACAGTGGAGGACTCTTGGAAGAGCTGTGCCCTGCACACCAGCTGTACAGGAGCTCTAAGATGCCTGCAATTGGCTTGTACATCCTCCATGGCTTATTTGCCTAGTAATTGTACTTGGCTGTCTCTACATGTTCACGGAAGGCAAGATGATTAAGAGATTGTGACACTGTTTTTTTAAACTAGGTAGATCAGCTCTAGAATTTAGGCATTCATACTTCTGCTGAGTTAGGAACCTCTTCCTCAGTTAATAATTTATGCTGAAAATTCTAAGCTCAAGTTGATAAGGTATTACTATGTACCAATTGCTTCTCTCTATCTAGTATCTACATTCTCAAGACCTAAAGCAAGGTTTTAGTAGACCAACTCACTCTATAAGGTTTTTCCAGAAACTTATAAAGTAAAATGTACATTATCTTATGTGTAATTTACATCCCATGTTCTTTGTTAAGATGATGCTGCACAGCACTCCTGAATAACTGCCATGCTCGTGACTTCAGCTGTGCCTACTTACAGTTGGGTTTGCTAACGGTTGTATTCTTCAACTAAAGGAGGAGTAAGCTGGACCCCCCCCTGAGTATCCAGCTACTCTTCCCAGCCAGCTGTATGTAATTTTGCCCTAGTCACAAATGGTCTCCTGCATTTGGGGAAAAAATTTTAAAAAAGACTAACAGAAAAAACTTAATGCATGAGGTTATAGAAAAATCAACATCCATGCTAAAGACTACAGTACATCTGCTCTCAGGTTACCTGTATACCTGTTTGTAACACCTCACCCATCTGTAGGTGTAAAGTCATTCATTCCACAGGGTGAACTTTAATATGATCAAACATTTGTTTGATACTAGAGCCTTAGAAATGAAATAAACATTGCTTAGTCCACCCAGGAAGAAAAATTTTAATGTTATTACATCTCATGGTACTAAAAAAGAAAATGAAAAAATGAACGGAGGTATTAAAAAATATAAAAATGAAAATATTTTAGTAAGAATCTATGTAGAAAAATTATGATGACTGGATAGTTCCAGATTAAAAAGGGAAAAGTGAGAAAGTCTATGCAAGTGATTAAAGGTCTGAGACAATGTATTGTAATGTATAAAAGATAAGAGACTTATATATGTAAATCTTGGAATTTATGGGGTGATGGCTCGGATGGTCTGAAGAACAAATATATGTTTGACCTTTGTCCGAGCTTTAGCTACATAACATACAGTAATTAATAGTTCAGTATTGGTGAAACTAACCTTCTTGGGCGTCTAACCACCATATTTAAAGGCCTCTAATCTGGTTTGAGGGACTTAAAGAGACAATTTTTTGTCTCTTGCCCTCCAAGGTCAACTAAGTTCCAGGGGACTATGGGGCATCTCTCATAATGTCCTGTAAATGTGATGAGTCACCTGTCCTCCTGTTCAGGGAGTTCGTGGAGGCTTCACTAGAAGGACTTGAACCAGTGTCCAGTCTACAAGGCTTATGGAGCCAGGGGCTCCTCTCAAGCCCATGTGATCCCCCTGAGGAATAGATACTCAACTGACCTTAAGAATCAAACTAAATTGGTTTATTTGGGCCAAATTATATGATCTTAAACACCCAAAAGGAAAGTATAACCAAAAAATTAAAGTAATTAGTATACTTCTTTAAGACTATAAAAAATTATATAAAATGTTATTCTTAATAACAAAATGCCACTCAGATGTAAGACTTCAATTCTTGGCCCACCTCAACACTGCAGTACATACCTATGGCCAAGAAAGGCAAGCCCACCATTGTTCTAACGCCAAAATTAAATGATTTCTTTTCTCTCCCTGTCTAGAAACTATTTGGGAGGGAATTCACCCCGATTCTAGCTACTCCAGCTATCAAGGTGCCTGGAAACAAATCCTGACTTCAAGACTCTGAAGTTCAGCCTTGGCAGTCAGAAAGGAAAACACAGAGGAACCCAGAAGATGAAAATCCTTAAGCAAAAAATTCTAATGGACTTTAAATTGGACATTTGAGCTCTTCCTTGTTATGATTATTTTAATTTCATCTTCCAGGGACCAGTTAAGGACTTTCTCTTTCCTACAACTAACAGGGGTCTTATAAATAGACCCACTGAAGGGGTACCCATATTGCCACAATCTACGACCCTATTCAGCTTGAAGAAGCCAGAGCGGTCTGCGCCCCAATTCCCTATTGGCAATTAGGGTGACCTCTTCAGAGGGTAATGCGATGAAAATAAAAGGTAAAATGTGGCTAGGCAGTTCAGGGTAAAAAGACCCCAAAAGACCAAAAACTGTCCTTGTGTCCTTCAGCAGCCTATCAAAGGCCAAATAGATAATAGACTAACTTAGTTTGTAAAAGATCGTTTGTCAGTCCTTAGTACTCACTCAGCAATACCATACGCTGAAGCAAAAAGATACAAGTGTTTAACCATGATTATAAGATTATAATCAGGTACAAAGAAAAAGGGAGGAATGTGAGACATTTTGTTTTATGAGGCACTCGGTGATACGAGTTCGGCCTCCCCCCTCCCCCTTAATTAGAAAAACAACTAAGAAGAGACCCAGGGAATTCAAGAGTTGTGTAAACATCCCTTGGTATGCAAGATAAAGTCTGTGGGCTTAACATTCCACAGGAAGAGTCTCCATCATCCCATCCATAAATTATGGGAAGGTTTACCTCCTGTGAACTGCAGAATAATGTATGTGGCATTTCTGAGAGAAGGTTGGACTATGTAAAATTGTCTTCTCTGTGACCCTGGTCTGTAGGCCAAAAGCCAATCCAAATGTAACAAGTGCCCTATATGATAAATGTATGATAATACTGTGAGTTCCTACTATAAAAACCTGGCCTGGCAGAAGGCAGGCGGGCTCAGTCTCATGAACGAGACTGAGTCTCCCACTTGCGCAAGTGAAATAAACCTACTTCTTGCATTTTGCATCTGACGGTCTGGATTCTTGGGACTGACTCTCAGGCAGCCTACAGGGGTTCGAGTCCCCTGGGCTGAGGGAGGTCAGTGGGCTTGAGGCTCCCCGACGTTAGTCACCCAGGCGGCCCACTGGGGTTCGAGTCCCCGGGCTGAGAGTGGGGTCTAACAAAACTTTTTCACTCCCATACTTTGAGTTAACTGCTTCTGGCTTTGACTACTTAACTACTAGGTTTAGCTAGGACATGGTATAGCTATGGAGAGTCTTGAAGTGCCTCCCGGCATTCCCCACTGGCTTTATGGGCATGAGTCAAATAATAGACGCATGTTGATACATGGAATTATACTGTCCCCTCAGAACCATAAGTTTGCAAGCAAGCCAGGGCAAGGAATAGGATCCACCCAGACCTGCTGTAGGGCTACCATAAACTTCCTAGGTCAATGGGGACTGTAGACAAATCATTTGCGGAGGAAAAGAAGCCAAAACATAGTAATGACAATCAGAGAATTCCTGTCAGTCTTCTCTTTGAAAGTTTTGGCGATCTGAGTGACAGGTAATCCATCTCTCACCTTCTTCTGTAGTCTCCTTTAAGGGAGTGTAATGGATCCAAGGGGAGATCCCTGTCACGTTTACTTCTATAGGTGTAGTAAGCACCACAGGATATGGGCCCTTCCAGATTGGTTTCAGGGTCCAAGATGGGACTTTCCTGACCCATCCCAAGTCACTGGGATGCAACTTGTGGACTGGTTCCGAGGTGAACTGGGGACCAGTTCCTTGGACCATCTGGTGGATGGTCCACTGGATTTGTTGCAGAGCCTGTAATGACTTGAGAAGGAAGTGATTAGTCATTTTTATTTTATGTATGGTTCATAACTTGTGGAGGATAGGTGGTGGTCTTACAAACATGATGTTATAAAGAATGAATCCCTCCCAGTATTGAGTGTACCTAGCCCTTAACAGGGCAAAAGGAAAGAGGTTGGTCTAACTTTTGCTTTTTATTGTTGTCAATTTAGTCAGTCTCCTTTAGGGTCCTGGTTATTTTTTTACCTGTTCAAAACTCTGTGGCCAATAGGCACAGTAATCCAATTGATATTTAATGCCTTTGTCAGATTTTAAGATATCTTGGCCATGAAGGCTGGGCCATTGTCGGACCCCAACGTGGGCCCAAACCTAGGAGCTCATCGTTGCCACCATGGAGGTTGTCTCATTCTGGGTAGGATAGGCATCTACGCATTCGAAAAATGTGTCCACAAAAACCGAGAGATACTGGTATCCTAAGATGGTTTAATTTCAGTGAAATCCAGTTCCCAGTGTTCTCTGGGTGAGTTACGGTGAGTGCCATTTCCTTCCGCAGCTTTCTTCCGTCCCTTAGAATTCGCTTGGACTCAGGTAGAACATCAGGATACAATATCTTTTGTGTTGTGGTCTAGCCAGGGGATATAATATCTGGGCCAGAGGAGTACAAATGATTTGTAAACCCATGGTGCATTTCTTGGTGGAGTTGGGCCACCAGCTGCTTCCCAGAACTGCTGGGAGGAGGGGTCTCTTGTCTGTCAACATACTCCAGCCCACTTTTTGTTGCTTTGTACCCTCATGGTGTGCCCAAGTCTCTTCTTCTGGCGTATCGGTAGGTTTGTGGGGAAAACTTTGTTCTGGAACCAAGATTTTTAAGGGCCCCGCTGCTTTTAGGATGTCCTCCTGAGCTGCTAGATTGACTGCCCTGTTACTCTATGCCTCGAGAGACTCCCCCTTCTCTTGTCCTTTACAGCGCATGATGGCCACCCTCTTTAGTAGCCATATGGCTTCCAGCAGGGGCAAAATTTCCTCTTTATTTTTTACTTCCTTCCTAGCTGAAGTGAAAAGTCTTCACTCCCATTATAGTGCTCCATGCACAAGAGTGGTGACAAATGCATATTGCTCATGTGCATGGGGCACTGAAACTGAGGACCACCACATTGTGATGGTCAGAATAGATGTCCTTTATTAGCGAGCTATCAAGCTGGAGGTCAGAGAGGGGCCTTGTGCCCAAGAGAACTCTCAACACAGAGGAGAAACAGGCAGGGCTTATGAAGCTTAAAACCACAATTACATCATGACACGGGCAAAGCCAGTAACTATAATTATATTAGATCACTCTAGCTACACCCAACCAGGGGCAGGTCAATTAAAAAAGAGGTTTTCAGTTAACAAAAAGTTTCTCTAAGGAAAAAACAAATTTCTCAGAATTGTAGACACAGTGGACTCCAGGGAGGTGCAGGTGGAACTGGGAGGGAGGACATGCTATCTGGATGAGCTACCTGGACTGTAGAAACAATCTGTTTGCTGAAACTACCTGCATGAGAAGTTCTGCCTGACTGACAGCAGTGGAAATGACTGGACAAAACCAGCAAAGTAAAAGCTAGAACAAAATGGAGTTAGTTTGACATTTCAAATCTTACTTGTGTTACCTAGTTACTTTAAAGTTTTGATGCCTGAAGAATGAAGCTTGTGTGCCCAAGGCTTAACTATTAAGCCTATTTCTGTCTTTCTCTGTCTGTCTGTCTTTCTGTATACCTAATTTTCATGTAATTATATCATATATGTCTGTAACAGCAATTCTTACGTTATTTAAAATTCAATATAATTATGTCACATGTTTTAACATGTTTCCATATATTGAGATCTCACATGATTATGCCATATTTGTCTATAATAATTGTTTTATGTTGTTTATACAAAAACACCTTTAAATAATGGCCACTTCAATTTTTCCTTCTTATTCCTTTTATTGTACACAAAATGATTAAATTTTTAACATGCCCAATCAAAATACACATATACAAATTTATAAAGGTGGATATTTTGATGGTACATTCAAAGACTTTAAAAACTTGGGTATCACACTCATTTTTAAATATATTAAACAATATCTCTAGGTCTCCAATTATATAAAAATCCTACTTGTTAAGTACCTTTTTCTGGTTTTAATTGTACCTTCAAAATATTTTAAGGTATTCATTTTATTTATATGTGGTCTACATCAACTTCTATTTCTTAAAATTAATTTATTTAATATCAAATTAACATACATAAAATCTCATAGAAACTAAAATGACTAAATTAACCTAAAAACATTTTTGCAAAGTCAAAATTTTATCACTTTAATTCTTATCTCTATTCTAATTCTATAATATAGTTCCTAGTACTTAAAGGAAATTAATTTTAAATAATAATTCTTCTATTCTAGAATAAATTTAAAATCATTAAATACCTCCAAAATAAATAAAATAATAAAAATGTTTAAACAGATTTATAAATGTTCTAAATCGATTTATAAAAGTACAAAATTATTATTATTATGATTACTATTTCAGTCAAAACTTTCATCCAACTCGTTTTTTTGTCAGGTTTGGTTTGGTTTGGTGCGAGACCCAGGGGAAATAGACCAGAGACTCAGGCATAGATGTTAACAGGTCCAGTTTATTAAGGGCATGGCGCTAGCCTCCAAACTTGGGAATGAAGAGCTAGAGACTCCTTGTTTTTTCTGTGGGCTTTTAGAGGGAGGGAAGCTGAAAGGTATGTATGGATCCTGCTGATGTTCCTGGGAGGTAGTTAACACACGGTTTCAGGAAGCTTATCTGGCTAGGAATCTTATCTCTTCAGGAAGCTTATCTGTGTTATGCTTGCAGTCAGTCCCTTTTTAAGGATATTTGTAAATTCTGGAAGTTTAGCTGGAGTCACCAAGGTGTTTGTCAGTCCCTTCTGAAAATGGCAGAGCCTGGAACTGCTGGGGGATTTCTCTTCAGTCACTTCTTACATTTTCCTCTCCTAAAATCTAACACTCTTCCCCCTAATTGACTTACTTTTAGTGGTAACCCTAACCTTAACAATAAAACTCTTAGGGAAATAATTACATATTTGTCCCAAATATCTATTTCTTTGTAAAATGCCAACTACCTAAATTTCCTAGTATAATCTATGGGGCAGGAATTACTTTGTGCTTAAGTTTCAAATCCATTAATACGATTACTGTTGCTTATTTTTTTAGAAAAGTTGTCTTGTTTATTGTTATTTTTATTAAGTAAGTAAACTTCAGTATTAACTTTTACACCTGCATCATTCTATATTTCTTTTTTTTCTATTATTGTGACAAGGTACAGTGTGATAGATTTATTACAGACAATTCTTTATCATGATGAATACAATAATAATCTCTGTTGGAAATGGCTCATCCCTTCGCCACCTCCATGGGCGTAATGCTTTTACGCTGCTTTTTAATGGTCTTTCTTTTGTCATAGATAGAGTCAGGTGAAGAACTGGGACCAGAGAGACAGACCCCTTCAGGTCAAGTAGAGGGAAGGAACTTGAATCTGAAGTAGGAGGGCCAATCCCAGATCCAGCCACCTTCTCTATCAGTTTAAATAACACATTGTAATTAACTAATATGATGCACATAAATACACTGTTTTTTTCTGTAAAACAGTTCAACTGTAAAACAGTTGAACCCAATTGTTTGCCTAAGAGAA
Organism: Eospalax fontanierii; assembly: GCA_035773235.1. NCBI lineage: Eukaryota > Metazoa > Chordata > Mammalia > Rodentia > Spalacidae > Eospalax > Eospalax fontanierii. The sequence goes on along the minus strand of JAJHUQ010000064.1, from coordinate 3,090,555 downwards.
AAGTATTAAGTCCATTGGTAACTGCCTCAAATCAAAATTTCTGTTTTCTTTAAAACTGTATATGTTTGTTTAAGTGTGACTGTGTGACCAGAACTTTAATTAACTAAATGTTTAAAAGATGTTTTCGGGGCTGGAGAGATGGCTCTGAAGTTAAGAGCACTGGTTTTGCAGAGGACCCAGGTTCAATTCTCAGCAGCTACCTGGCAGCTAACATCCATAAGTCCAATGCCAGGGGAATTGGATGCCTTCTAATGACCTCTGGGGGAAACAAAAAGTGTACTTACATCTATGCAGGAAGGACACTCATGCACAAGAAAACTTTCAAAAATATAATGAATAATTTTTTTATAAAAAATTTCCTGACAGATTGCTAAGCTTTTCCACAGTTTTGTGGGTTGTCAACAAATAAAGAATCCCAACATATGGAAAATTTGCGGATTTATCTCTGGGAGTGGCTTGGATAAAGTCTCATAGTTCAACATGTTTAGGAAATCCTCTCCAGGACAAAGTCAGGGATCATCAAACAGAAAGGACCATCACAGGCTTTGTCCGAGGCACATGAGATGTTGTCTCCCATTCAGAGTGAATTAAGGGTGCAGCGTGGGTTATTTTTGCTCTTTGGTGAGGGGAGAGCTCCTCCTCCACCACTGGTCAGGTTACACATCACCGGATGTCCCAGGTATAAAGGTGCATACAGGTCTGTCACTGAAATAAAGTGCACAGAGCCAGTGTGTCCAATGACTGTGATGCCTGGAGCCCCAGGACTTCTGAAACCAAACTGTGGGAAACCCAATCCTGGCTCTGGGTTCTATATTGGCTTTACTAATGTCACAGTCATGTAGAAAATGTGAATACACACAATAGAAAGCAGCCCACCCAACAGCTGCACACACAATACACAACGTGAAGGTGAAGTGAGAGTTTGAATGAAACAGCATCGACTGTAAAACAAGCAGATGGGTCCATTTTAAATTTTTGTTGTATTTATTGAATTTCATAGAATAAATTTTCATCATACTTATACATCATCCAAATCTGTAATCCTACAATCTCCCCCCTACCCCACTTGATTGCGTGTACTCTGTCATATATATTGAGGATTAGGGATTCAAATTTGTGTACACAAATGCACAATAGGCATGTGGGTCCAATGGCGAGTGATTTATCTAGAGTCTACCTTGAAAAATAACCAACTCTCCTTCTCCCAGCAGCTACAGGTTGCCAATAGTTCCTCAGCTTAAAGTGTGGCTTTCTACTCACTTCCCCTTGTCTACACTGTCATTCTGTCTGACTTCAACATGGTGTCACTATTGCTGTACATTCATAGGAATAACTTCCCAGCTGTCTGGAGAACTCACAGTGGTTGTCAAAAAATGATGAAGATATTTGAAGGTCAAGCCCAAGAAAATTAGCCTGGAGGGGTAGGCAGTCACAACGCCCACCCACAAATGAGGAGCAGTTGGACTTTGGTAGCTGCTGGAGAAAGAAAGTTAGTTTCCATTAAGAAAGGGACACCTGTCTGATTGAGGAACAGTTAGGACAAATCTGGCTGATGGGGTAAGGGCATTAATTTTTTAAAAATGTATATCATTTATTATATTTTATTTTATGTGTAGGAATTCACTGACTGCACATGAGAAATTGCACCTATGTTGTACAGTGTCCACAGAGTTTAGAAGTGGATTTTTAGATCCTTTGAAACTGGAGTTACGTACCATTGTTTACTGTCTTATGTGTGCTGGGAATCAAAACGGTCCTCTGCAAGAGCAGTTAGTGCTCTTGAGTGTTAAGCTTTCTCTCTACCCCAGGAAATTTATTTTAAAATGTGTAGCTTCCTGTTCCCAGGGCACTAAATCCTCCTCTCCTGGGGCTTCTTGCATACGTTATTTTGGCAAGTTCTTCCTAGACTTCAAGAAGTGCCACAAATCTCTAATTGTACAAGGGCAAGGAAATTGTTGTATACACTTAGAATTTAAATTTTTTCCTGGAGGGGAGGGAGAAGACCACACAAAATAGGGAATCCCAGGCAACACCCATGAGAGAAAGAGGTGGGAGTTTAAAAAGGGGAGAAAGTCAGGATCCTATAACTCAGATTTCTCTTGTGGGAGAGACTCCTGGCTGTACCTTCCAGGTTAGGAGCTGTGAGAATGTAACAGTAAAGTGTGTCATTGTTTTCTGTCTGGGAAATGCTTACTTACTCTCATACCCGTCCTCAGTTCTGACCTCCACCCTCTGCCTCTTCCCTAGCATTTTTGCAACTGGAGAATCTCTCTCTCTCTCTCTCTCCTATTCTTTCTCATGTGACACTTTCACTGCTAGTCACTACAGACCACTGCTCTCCCCACAACATCTGTCAGCAGATCAGCAGAACCCCTCCCTCCCCACACTGCATCGAAGGCAGGGGAACTAGACCTCACAAGGCCGTGGTATCTGTGATTGGTGAGTTAGTGCCTCCCTGGACGGCACTGGAATTCTCTCCTAAAGTCTCTCAGTCTCTTTTATTTTGCCTCTGTTTCTCTCTGCTCCACCTCACACCACAGTTCTATCTCTTGTGCTATGAGTAGGTCTCCTGCCTTTCCTGAAGAGCTAATTGTTTTTCCAACTAATTGAATTTCTGATCACCCCTAATCTACAAATCCCCCAACATTTCTCAGTCTCCAAGTGATGGGCCCATACCCAAGTGTGTTTGGGGGCAAGAGTTGAAATAAATGCATTTTAGGAAAACAAAAAGAGGACACAAAATTGGGGGTTTAGCGAAGTGGGGGTAGATTTCAGTGTTCATAGGTGAAGTTATTGAATCTGATCCAAATATATTGCATAAATACCATGAAAAGTTAATGCAAATAAGATTTAAGGGATAGAGTCATGGCTCTGTAGTTAATTGCACTGACTGCACTGTTGGGATCAGTAATGAGAACCCACATAGGGGTTAACAACCATCCTCTTCTTCACCTGTTCCAGGGAATTCAATGCCCTCTTCTGACCTCCAAGGGTATTACTGTACAGAGACACACTTACATACATACACTTAAACTTTTAAAAAATTAAAAAAATAGGTTTTAAATCATGCTTGGTGGTACACACTGCTATTCCCAGAGCTCTGGAGGCAGAAATAGGCAAATCTCTCTGAGACTGAGGTCAGACTGAGGCTAAACTGGGCTATGTATTGAGTTCCAGGCAGTTGGGGCTACATGAAGAGTCCTCTTTAGCATATACATATATATGAATATAATTCATTGTAGTGTGATTGTGGAAAACATTTGATATTTAATTTCTTTGAATGCAATGAACACACACATTCATACACACACAGAGATGTGTATACACACCTTCACACAGGCATACACATTCATACACTCACTGTGTGATTTCCATGATAATTTCTCCAATTGGGTCTAAGTATTTGAACACTCTATTCCCAGTTGATTGTGAAGTTTGGGGAAGGTCATGAGAGATTTAGGAGTCTGGCCATGATGAAGGGAACACATCCTTTCTGGAAGGTGGGAGAAGGGTGGCCTCACCCATTTTGAGTTTGTGTCTCTCTTCTCCCTGTGCCTGCTTGGAGATGTGGCTTTCTGAACAGGACACCTCTGTACCAAGTCTCCATGCTGTGATGGACTCACGATCCGTAAGAAAAACTCTTCCTTCTATAAGTAACCTTGTTCAAGGTGTTGTATCACAGTAAAAGAAAAATCAGTTCTCTGAGGGCAGGTATTGAATTTGTTGGATGTTCTCTTTTAAGTGCCTAAAGAATGCCTGGCAGGAAATCACTCATGACCATGCAGCCAGAGATTATTCATGTCTGTTTAGTTCTCTGTTGTCAACCAAGTGAGTGTACTGATAAAGGTTTCAATTATAGAGAAATTCATAATGGATAAATAAGGAAGCCCTCATACACAGAATATAAAATCAAATGTTAAAGAAACAAAACCTGCATGCACACATGCATGCAGCCACAGTTCTTGAAGGAATATTTTAATAACTCCCAGGTCTCTATTCTGTCCTAGAATAGAGGTGCATTGACCCATTCTTTAGATAGTCTCCATGACCAGCTCCCTTCCTCTGCTCTTCTCAGGCAAACAGCCTTCTGTATTGTTGACTGGCTTCATGCTCCAGCGTTCAGTCATTTTTACCTTCTGGCCCTCTTCCCCCTTCCATCACTGTAAGACCCCACTCAAATTCCCGTGTCCTTTTAGATGCCCTTGTTTTGAGTGCAGAAGATCTCCTGGAATGTCAGTACCCACTGTCCTGTGACTACAAACCCAGAAAAGTTTATTCCATCTGTAAAATTGTTCTCACTGATACTCAGTCTTTTGCTGCTCTGCAACCCCATATGACCTAAAAGCCTTTCTTCCTCTTGAGAGTAATTTTCTCATTCCTCAGAGTGTTGACACTCTGTAACTGCAGAGTCAAGGTTAATTCTAGGATAAATTTCACCATCTATATTTCCTCACACATTTGTTTTTTCTTGTTATTGAGACATAATCTCACTATGCAGCTAACACTGGCCTGGAGCCTCCAGCCTTGAGGTGCTTGAGATTACAGCCATGTTCCAGCTTGCCTCTTGTCAGCCCTGCTCCCAAACACTGCATGTCCTCCACACTACAAAACTGATTTTATTATTCATTGGTGTCATTAGTTTGAGACAGGGTCTCACTATCTAAGGCCTGCTGGCCTGGAACCCACAGAGATCTGCATGACTTTTCCTCCTAATGATGGAATCAACCTCCTGCACCACCAAACCTGGCTCAGAAGTTGGTTTAAGATAGTGAAGTCTTTGTCCTTCACTGGTTACAATGAACAATCTTCCCTCTTCTTCCCCTCTAGGGTCCTGGCTGCCCTCCAGGTAGAGTGGGATTCCTGACAGGGCTTTGCTGTGCTGCAATGGTTTCTTCAGAAAGTAGACTGAAATAGAAGCAGAATGTGGAGGAAGGCTAAGTCACCATCTCCTAGCCTGTGCTCACAAGTTTATCATAAAGCCCATGTAATCAGATTTCTATCCTGGTTTTCCTGGTGTTGTTTCAATATGCTATTTCCACCATTTTTTCTTTAGATTGACTCATATTACAGGTAATTATGTAAGAATTTAAATTTCATTGCTTATAAGTGTAAAATTTTCATTGTCTCCAGCAGAATTCCTCCATAAGTGCAAATATTAGAAAAATAGAGAAGTGAGAGCTTGATGCATGTCTCACTGGAGAAGAGCTCTTGCTGTAAAATTTACATCTTTACACACATCAAAAATCCAAGGCCCAACTGTGCCAGCTTTAGCTGCATGAATAAGAGACAGGGGATTGACTGGGCCTGACTGACTTCAGGCTCAGTGACTTTGTCTCCTTTGTACAATGTGGAGAGTGATAGAGTAAGACACCTGATATTCTCTTCTAGCCTCTCTGCCTGGAGAGGGACACACACACACACACACACAGAGAGGAAGAGAGAGAGAGAGAGAGAGAGAGAGAGAGAGAGAGAGAGAGAGAGAGGAAGAGAAAGAGAGAGAGAGAAAGAGATATAAAGAGAAATGAAATATTATTTTTCAAAAATATAAATAAAATGGCTAGCATATATTTGTGAAAAGGGATCAACCAGACACCTGTTTTCTCTGTCTTCTAAGAAGAAATGTTCAGGGACTAGAGAGTTGGCTCAGCTGTTAAGAGCACATACTGCTCTTTTAGAAGATCAGAGTATCATGGCTGCCACCTGCCTGTAAGTTTAACTCCGTGGTATCTGACACCCTCTTCTGTCCTCTGAAGACACGAGCACTCAAATGCACAGACACACATATACTGAATTAAGAATAAAATCAATATTTTAAATAAGTAGAATATTAATATCAGGTTGCAGAGTGTGTACAAGGCCATCATGTCCAAAAATTCCTTTGTGGAGTATCATGAATCCAAGGAGGCCACACCCAAAGACAAGAGGCATGGGTCAGGTAACAGACAGGGTCCGAAAGAGGGTTCAATGCTGGGTCACACCAGGGAGGTACCAGTAACTGGAATTTAAGAAAGAACAAGAGCTGGATTCGGGTCAGCTAAAATATCTTGTTGTGAGAACAGGGACTGGAGATTCTCTGGCAGAACCAGGGCTTGTGTGCATTTGAAAAGTCTCAGAAAAGACACTTGTCTTGAGAAAGCTCATCTCATCCTCAAATTTCCTGTTTTTCATTATTACAATTTCCCCCAGTGACAGCACAACTCATTCTGTCAGATTAGGGGATATCCTGAGAAGTAGCTACCGAGCTCCAAGCACACTTTGTACTGGAGATGCCAGAGACTCTAGATCCCAGACCATCCTCTTCAGTAGCATCTCAAGGAGATCAGACACTCTAAGTAGATGCTGGGTACCTGAGATCATAGAACTACATGTGTCAACTTCTGAGTCAACACATCTCCAGTTTGTTGAAAGTGTAGAGCAGGATCTACCAGCAGCAGACAATTCACAGTTAACTCCAGATGTGGCTGAAGATATTCCCTCTACTAGGCAGGTCTTTCTGTCTTCTGTCATGTACCTTCTATTAAGAGGTTCATGATCTGTTTCCTGGCTACTTGAGGTTGACATATAAAGAGGAAGTTTTAAAATCACCTGTTGATTTCCACCAGGATCAGCTCTATAGTTGAACTGTTTCCCATATCTAGAAAAGAACACTTTCAGTGTTTTTTGGTTTTTGTTTTGATTTTTATTGTTAGACTGATACATTTAGAAAATAAGATTAATAAAGTTTCATGGTTTACTTATTTATACTTGCATGGTTTGGGCATGAAGTCTATTGCCTTGTGTTATAACATTAGCATGTATACTTGCAGACTGCAGCCCCCAGGAACAACTCAGCTCATGATAGAAAAACCCTTTCAAGACATCCTGGAAAGAAAAGAACACTTCTGGTATTACAGGAAATGGTCGACTAATACAAGTGGCATGGAATGCAGATAACATTAATGGAACACAGGGCTCTGTGCTTCCCAGAAGCCCTAACAGGTACTTACATTGATTCTGAAGTCAGGCAACCCTGGGCTTCTCGACAAGCATTTCCAGTTTTTCTTAGTCCCCTCACCTGTCAAACTGGACAGCAGTCCACAGTCAGAGTAGGAGCAAGTTAATTGTGTTTCCTGATGTTGTCCAAATTCCTGACCTAACCTATGAACACAGGTTGGTTACATCTTGAATGCATATGCATTGCACAGTGTGATGGGCAGGAATACAGTCCACCTCCTCTGCCAACTGACTGCACATGCTCTATCCTTGTCTACCCCTAAAAACAACCAGCTCTCCCTCCCCCAGCAGAGAGATGCGGCCAACATTTCCTCAGCTAAGGTTGTGGCTTTCTTTCTATTTCCCTACTTCTATGCTGGGAATTTGTCTGACTTAATCTTACTTGTATCTTGAGCATGGTGTCACCATGGCTCTGAGTTCAGAGGATTAACTTTGCAGCTGTCTGGAAAATTCTCAGTGGCTGTGACAGCACGCACAATACATGTGAAGCTCAAGTCTAACAAATTTAACCTGGAGTGCATAGGTGGACAAAAGTCCCACCTCCAGCTGAGGCGCTATTGGCCATTGGCAGCTGCTGTGAGAGGGAGCGTCAATTTTCACTAAGGGTGTGACAAAGAACTAAGTGCCCACAAGGCACTTCCTATTCTCTTCCAGGGACTTTTTGCAACACTTATTTTTATTAAGATCCACCAAGGCATGAAGAAGTGTTGCAAATCTCCCAGCCTCCACTGGAAAGGAAAATTGTTGCAAATAGTCAAAATTTAAAAAGACTGCTGGACAGGTGAAGGACACAGACCCAAGGGAGGGAATCCCAGGCAGCAGCAGTGAGGGAAAGGTGAGGGACTCAGTGAAGTAAAGAAACCCTGGAGTCTATCAATGGTTGAACGCGGAGCTTCCCGAGTGGAGCCGCCAGAAGGTCACAGAGCGTGTATTTTTGTTCTACCTAGTAAATGTTAATTTATTCTCACACCTGTCCTCAGTTCTGACCTCCACCCACTTGCTCCTGCCCTAGCACTTCTGCGTTTTGGGAATCTCTGCTCCCTATTTTTGCTCTTTAGATACTTTGCTCCAAATCACCATAGAGCACTGCTTTCCTCCACAAACACCCTTCGCCGCACCTCCTCTCTGTGCAAGGCAGGGGAGCTAGACCTCCCGTTAGATTTAGAAGGACAGAGAAAGTGTAAACTTAGATAAAATCCCTAAGCCAGAGTTTCAGCACAAGGAACAGGACTTATTCAGAGAAGTGGCAACACCTTTCTCTGCTGCATAGCTAGCTGGGGTGGTGCTGAATTATGTATTTCTAGAAAATGAAGAAGGCTCACACACTGCTGTGATGTCTAAGCTAAGATATCCCGGGGCCTTTTTCTGGACTTCTTTATTTGAGCAGAACAAAGAAGCTATTTTGGGGGAAATGTCTGTTTGATAACAGTGGAGCAAGGACATCAGAGAAACATCCAGGTATGGAGTGGGTTGTCTGAGCTGTGGCATTCAATCACCTGTCATGGACATGGTTTCGGTGGTTGGTAGATCAGTGTCCTCCTGTGAAGGTGGAAAGCTCAGAGTCACAACTTCAAACAATTTCTCTCTCTCTCTCTCTCTCTCTCTCTCTCTCTCTCTCTCTCTGTCTCTCTCATCTGCTTTCTCATTTCTCTCCCCAGCTCCTCCTCACATCCCAGTTCCTACTATCAAACAATTTACATCCTTTCAATTATTTATTTATTCCACTGAAGCAACTAGTGACCTCTCCTCACCCACAAGCCCCTCAGAATTGCCTATGTTCCAGGTGACAGACCCATACATACTTTTAGGGAACAATAATTGACCTTGGTGGCTTTTAAGAATGCAAAAAGAGGACACAAATTTGGGAGTTTAGATATGAAATTTTGGATTTTTAAAATTTCTGTAAATAATTGTGTTGAAATCTTAATGGGTATTGCATTGAATTTGCAGATTTCTTTGGGTACGTGGCCATTTTCATATTAACCCTACATATCCATGAACATTGGAGGTTTTCCATCTTCTGGTATATTCTATTTATTTCTTCAGTGCCTCAAAGTTTTTATTATACAAGTCCTTTCCTTAGTTCATTCAATTTATTCAAAGATACTTTATGGTATTTGAATCTATTAGGAGTAGGGTTCTTTCCTCAAGTTCTTCTTCTTTATGTTTGTTGTTGGTATATAGAAGGGGTACTGATTTTATGTTACTTTTATATACAACTACTTTGATTAATGCATTTATCAGCTGAAGGGATTTTCTGGTAGAGCCTTTAGGGTCCTCTCTCTTAAAAACGTATCATCTGCAAATAAGGTTTTTTCTTTGTAATTTGCACCAACTTTGTCTTCCTCAGTTGTCATTGCTCTGGTTAAATCTTGTTTGATATTTAACATAAATATATGGGGTGGACATGAGTATTGTGTTCCTGATTTTAATGGGAATGTTTCAGTTTTTCTCCACTTAGTATGATTGTGGGCTTTGTTATGTATTCTTTTTATTATTCAGGGGCCTGTCCCCCATATTCCTAGATTCTTCATGATGTTTTAAATTAACTCTTTGTGATTTCATAGTATATCATTTGTTGGTATTTATATATGTTCACATATCTCCACCTCCTCTTTTTCCCCTCCCAATTTAATATACATATATAATACATATATATGTGTATATATATGTATTTATCTCACCTATAGAGTCTAATTTGTGTGTACCCATACCACATGTTTTTCTGTTTGGATCCATTCACTGGAGCCTGGTAGACCTATCAGAGTCCCATCCATGAAAGAGACTCTGCCCAATTCCAACAGCTGTCAGTCACCAACATTTCCTTTGATTGAACTGGGGTTTCTTAACCAGATCTCCATTTCTATGCAGGGATTTCATCTTTTGAACTTTCATGGGAGTGATGTATGCTATCACAATTCCTATGATTATGTATGAGTTTTCCACATAGATGGAAAACTCAGTTTCCTTGTCATTCACAGCTCTTATAATTTTTATTAAAAATTGTTTCATTATTGCTATTTTATGTGTATACAGGCATTACCTGAATGAAGGAATGTGTACCCATGTTATTCAATGTGCACAGAAGTCAGAATTAGGTGTCAGCTTCCCTGGAAATGAAATTATTGACCAATGTTAGTCACCATGTGGGTTACCGTCATAATATTCAGATCACTGCTGTACCAGTCGGCATATCTTGCCATGCCAGCTTTAGTTGTAGTTCACAGTATTCATAGCTGGGGAAGTTTAATGATTATTTTCCTTTCAGTAACGTGCACAGCACCTTCAAATACTATGAACGGTGGCCAGTTCAGTTGAGAATCTGATGATTTCTTTTTTCTTGTCTACAGCTCATGTAAGTACTGTCTTCAGTTAGGAGTTCTTACCACATTATGAATAGTAAACAAGAGGAGAAACAAGAACCAGTATTGTTTGAGTGTTGATGGGACTCCTGGTCAAAGTCTTCTAGAGGGAGAGTCCATTCTTAGCACTGAGGTTTTAAAAACCTTTTTATTAGCTATAACTTCTAGAAAGGAAAATGTCACCTTGTTGTAGGATAATACTTTTTAATCTCTTATTATGATATACACATATATACTTTAAGCAATAGCTCTTGGGGATAGAGAAAAGGCTAAGAGTCTTCTCTTTGTTAAAAGCACTAACTGTTCTTTCACATTCAGTTCCCAGTACCCACATAACAGCTAACAATAGTCCAGTAGCTCCAGTTCCAAGGAATCCAGAACCCCTTCTGACGTCTGCAGGCCTTGCACAACATGGGTGCACTAACATACCTGCTAGTAATGCACACATATACATAAAATAAAAGGATATTTTATTTTTTAAAGAAGTTTCTTTAATGGTGGGTTTCCATATGGCTCTTTCTAAAAATGTTCATTTTTACCTATGTGACCTTTACTCCCTCCCTGGATGTTTTCATAAGTGGATGTTTGATTTTGCCAAATGCCTTTTCTGTGTTCATGAAATGATCATGTGGCTTCTGATCTTGAACTGTTTATGTGATGTGTTCCATATATTGACTTAAATGTATAAAAACATCCCAGCATTTTATTGATGAAGACATCTTCATTCCGGTTAATAAGCTTTTTGATGTATTCTTTCATTTTCTATTTTATTGGGGATTTTTCATCGATGTCCATAAAAGAGACTACTCTATACTTTTCTTTATTGTTGAGGTTTGTCTGTGTCTGGCCTCAAAGTAATGCTGCTCCATAGAAAGGGTATGGTCCTTCCTTTTCTATTTTAGGGAAGAGTTTGAGGAATATTGAAAGTAGATCTTCTTTGTACTTTTGGTTGAATTCTATGATAAATCTGTCTGGTCTTTCCCAGTTATTCAGAAGAATTTTATTACATATTAAGCTGTAAACATAAAAACAGCATAGTACTGCCATGAAAGCAGACACACTGATCAGTGCAATAGTACCGAGCACCCAGATTTAAATCACCAACAGTCACCTGGTTTTTGACACTGAAGAAAACACATCTCGCTCATCAAAGGCTGATGGCAACCCTGGATAGCTGCAAGGAGAAGAATGAAATGTCTGTCTGTTTCCTAACCACACACAAAACACAGCTGTGAGTCACTCAAAGACCCAAGGACTGCACCACGAAAGTTGAAAGTCTGCATCAATCAGAGAAACAGTAGGGGACATGCTGGAATTTACAGGTACAGAAAAGGACTTTTCGAACCAGATTGAATGCTATCGTGAAAACTGAAATAAACTTCAAATGACTTCTTTAGAATGCAACATAAATTTCAGATGCTAAAATTTCACAAAAGTGCAATACAGAATAAATGATTGCTAAAAATAAAATGCAATCATGAACACAACAAATATCTATTGCAGAATCTCACAAAACACTAAAACAAGAAAGTTCACATACTTATGAAAAGCTGGAGAGACTTTAATATTGAAGGAAGAAAATTCTGCAATAAAAATAATGCTATTCATAGGAGAGGGTGAATGTTAAAATGTTCTTAAAGATAGTATTTAAGTCCAATAAAATTTGTCTGATTTACCTAAAAAAATAGAAATTCCAGTAGGAATGTAAATGTGCAGCAAAATAGAAAGTAAATGGAAAGTTTATATTAAAAAGTACATTCATATTAACATACAATCACATATCATAAGCTATTGTAATAATTATTGTCAAATTCTATATACACCTTTCAATCCTGTGAATATCTTAAAATTTGTGTGAGACAAATCTGTTGGAGGCTCAGAGTCAGTGTATTTCAGAGAGTGATGCAGTGATACGAGACATCACAAACAATTATGGGTCAAACGATGACCGAAATTAGGATGAGTTCAATTGCACAGGGAAGATAATTTAATTGATAATAGTTCTCCTGCACAAGCATGAAACCTGGGTTTACATCTTTGTCTCCCACTTAAAAGCCAGGGCAAATGTTGTGTGTCTACAGTCCTTGGGTTGTGTCAAGGAGCCATTTTGTTATTTATGAGCTCTCCTTCCTCCTGGGAGCCATTTTGTTGTTTATGCCCAAACTATAAGAGGAGATATGCTTTTAGCACAAGGATAAGGTTTGAACGTTCCATGACCTTTGGGAGAGGATGTAGGTTTTACAAGATAGCACTTGTTTTGTGCAAATATCAGCATTGTCCCTAATTTGACTTCCTGCCTAAATTCCTATGCTCTGGATAGTGCTATAAGTATGCTGAGCAAAAGAAAGTCGGCGCCTTAGTATTCAATGACAGCCCTCCGGAGTCTATCCTTTGTCTCTCCTTAATCCTCACTCCCCTCTTCAGGTACTGTTCAGTTCTGCTGGCAGGCTCCGGAAGGTGGGTGCTTGAAACATGTAGATCCGAGACACTCTTTGGTCCTGCACATAGCAAAATCTATGTGTTTTAGGTTCACTGACTCTTTTGCAAAAAAAAAAAGTAAATAGCATTGAAACCCTCCCCAATCAAATTCTGTCAATCACATGCATGAAGTCATTAATGTATGAGTTCATGCAATTACATGCACAAGTGAACAATGCACACTGACACAGACACATATACCACACAGAGGAAAACATTATATGAACGCTTCACAATAAAATGGCTCATTTATAATGGAGTAATATTCAAAAGGTCACAAGTTGTAATTCTTAGGGTACATTATTCAAGATTTAATAGCATCACATAGAATCCTAAAAGGGAAAACAATTCAAAATTAAGAATTGTTTGAAAACAAAATAGAAGAAAAAATGTCTTGTTTGTTTTTAATTATGACATGAAAGACATATGAGAGACAGCTTCTGCATGGATGCAAGGCTTTGGTGAGTTCTTCATTACTTAGGCCAAAGCCATAGTCAGTATAGTTGGCTATATATAAGCTACTACAAATCTGATATCTCATGGACCATTTGTTCTTCATAATTCTTAAGAAAGAACATTCAAAGGGAAAGAAATGAGGAGATCCGCTTTCTACTAAGAGAATGAATAGCACAAAGCATTTTCATGTAATCCTAACTCTCCCATTTAAAAACAAACAAACAAACATAGTACATGTTCACAATGACAAAAGTCTCATTAATGAAAAATACAACACTCTGCATACTTAAAATACATATTTAAATACATATTTACTCCCAAAAGTCTCATGTACTGCATTCTTACCATAGGAGGGAGTGATATCAACATCAGACTTTATAAGGAAAATACAATAATTTGCATAAACGTCTTTGTATTTTTTGGAGGATTATCATTATGGCCTCTCATACTATAATCTCTGTATCTTCTTTTCAATTTGCTAATCAAATTTCCTGTTTATTATGATAATTATTTTTGCCTTGATGGAGATCAACAGGAGCTCTAAGCTTTTACTCAAATTATCTTTGAAGTTTATCATGCAAGGTGACATGTGTGAAATTACATCATTTCTCAAGAATCTGGAATTCACTTAAAATTTCATATTACCAGTTACAAATGCTAAAAGAATCATGTAAGAAACATACAAGACCATCATGGGAAACATCTGCCAAAATGGCAACACACTTTCCTCTCTTCAGAATTGCACAGGTGAGGAGCTGTGAAATGAGGGGAGCTGAAATCCTGTGTCTTTCACTCTTTTTCTAAGGTGACTATGGATATTTAAATGGCAGCATGAATTTATGAGTCAGGTGATCTTAATACAATCAAAGTTCAAAAAGACTGTTCGTGGGGCGTCTGCATTTCCTTGTCTGACATACAAAAGAGGGACTGGGAAAACAGGTAAAGAAATTTGGTAAAACAGTGGAATTTGGAAGTATATTTCTAATTCTCTGGTTAAGCTTCAACATTAATTGGGTGAATCAGTTGTCCTTCCTGCAAATTCCACATGCTATTTAACAATTTCAGATCTTAGACTGAGATTTACAACAGTCATGATCTTCATGTGGATGCCTGTGCTATTCACTCTTCCTAAATCCTCTGGACCATTGAATCTGTTCCTGTACAACAGTGTCCAGTTTCCTGTTCACTGCGTTTATTCTATTAGTCTTAGTCAGCCTGACTGGGGTAAGATGAAATCATAACGTGAGTTTAAATAGCATTTCTCTAATTATTAATTATGTTGAACACCTTTTAAGATGTTTTTAGGCATTTTTATTTGTTCTTTTCAGAATTCTCTTCTCAGATCCTTAGCCAGGTTTTCAGTTTGGTCACTTGTTTTCTTGATTATTTTTTGTGTTCATTGAATGTTCTGGATGTTAAAACTCTGTGCTGCTCACTGTGTGGGTTTGGTCTTCAATTCCTTGATTGTTTCTTTTGCTGTACAGAATCTTTCTAATTTAATGAGGTCCCATTTGTTCATTATTGACCTTAATGTAAGGTGTGAATGAAACCCCCAACAGTTTCAGACTCAGGAAGAAATCTGGAGCCAGAGTTTGCAAAAGAGGAATGAAGAAAGACGGACCTTTTACAACCTCTCAGAGATCTAAACCTTGCAAATACCTTAGATAAAAACTCCAGACCCCAAATTCCAAAGGACACTGGGCTTCCTTGGCAGATAAGATTCAGGACTCAAGGAATTCACGAACAGCTCTGAAAAAGGACTACTTCCTGGCCAGAAGCTTGCCTTAAACATCAATCAGATGTCATGGCAACCCCCCTCCCCTAAAAGCCAGGAGGGGACTGAAGGTTTTTTAAAGGCTTTGAGGACTTGGACAACGTGCTGGCGCTGCTGCTGGCGCTGCACTGGGCTTTGAGACTCAGACTTGGGCTGAGCTCACTTCCTGGTCCCCCGGAGGAGCCCCAGCCCCAAGATTGGGGGTGAGAGGGCTAGCCTCCCCCATCTCTTCAGGGAGGCTAACCCCCAAGGGGGGCTAGCGTTTCTCCACTTGTGGGTGTGGAGGAGCTAGTCCCATCTGGTCTTCTGTCAATAAAGCCGGGTCCTGTTAGCTGCCAGCGGAGTCTGGTCCCTTCTGTCTGCTGCGTCTCTCGAACCCTGAATCTGACACTTAATTGCTGAGAAATGTTTGTCTGATTTAGAAAGTCCTTTCCTACACCTATATCTTGTAGGTTACTGCCAATGTTTTCTTCTAACAGTTCCAGAGATTCAGGATTCGTATTGAGGTATTTAATTCATTTGCAGTTGATGTTGGTGGAAGGAGAAAGTTAGGGTGTAGTTTCATTCCCCTACAGGTGGAGGTCTAGTTTTGCCAGCACCAGTTGCTAAAGATGCTATGGTTCTTCCAGTAAGTTTTCTTGGCCCCTTTGTCTGATATCACATGGATGCAATTGCATTTACTCGTTTGCGTCTTAAATTATATTCCACTGATAAATGGGTTCATTTCTGTGCCATTACAGTGCTGTTTTTAAGACTGTATCTCTGTAATATAGTTTGAAATTTCATAGAATAAATCCTCCTGGATTGATCTTTGTGCTTAAGGTTGCTTTGAATAGGAAGGATCTTTTGTGCTTCCATATCAATTTTAGGATTTTTAAATAATTCTCTGAAAAATGTCATGGATATTTTGATTGGGATTACAATGAAACTATATATTGCTTTTGGTAGGTTGGTCATTTTCATAATATTAACTCTTCCTATCCATGAACACAGGAGTTCCTTCCATCTTCTGTACTCATCAATCTCGTTCTTTAAAGATCTAAAATTTTCATTATTGAGATCTTTAATGTCTTTGGTCAGATTTATTCTGAGATATTGTTCGAGGCTACTGTGAGTGAGAAAGACTCCTTGCACTCTTTCTCCAATTGTTTTCTATGAAAAAAGTGTTAATAATTTCTATAAGATTTTTTGGAGGAAATCTTGGCATCTCTTAGGGGTAATATGTCATCTGAGGAAAGCAATATTTTACCTCTTCTTTTCCAATGAGTACTTCATTAACTTCCTACCACTGTCCTGTTCTAGTGAGAGTTTTAAGCACTATATTAAAAAGGAGTGGAGATAGTGGAAAGACTTTCATGGTTCTTGATTTTAATGGGAGTGTTTCCAGTTTTTCAGCAATTAGAATGTTATTGGCTGTAGGTTTTTTTGTATGTAGCTTTAATTATATTGAGTTATGTACCATGCACTCTAAGACATTCTAGGACTTTTAACATAAATGCATGTTGAACTGTGTCAATGGTATTTTCAGCATATATTGAGACAATGATGTGATTTTTGTCTTTGAGTCCATTTACATACTTTATGACATTTATTGACTTACATATATTGAATCACACATGCATCTCTGGAATAAAGTCACCTGGATCATGGTGGATGATCTTTTTGATGTGTGTCTGTATGCAGTTTGCAGGTAATTTGTTGAGCATTTTTGTATCTATGTTCATTAAAGATATGGGTCTATAGTTTTTTGTTTGTTTGTTTATTTGTTTACCTGGTATTGCTATGAGAGTGATACTTCATGGAAGGAATTTGGGAGTTTTCCCTCTGTTTCTACCTTTTGAGTATTTAAGTAGTAGTACTGGAGTTAGGTCTTGTTTGTATGTGTGTATAATTCTGCTGTGAATCCATTTGGTTCTGGTTTCTTTTTTTGGTGGTAAGGTTTGTATTACAGTTTTAATTCCCTTACATGTTATGCGTAAGTTTAAGCTGTTGATCAAATCTTGGTTTCACTTTGGTGATTTCTATTATTTACACTTCTGTAAGGTTTTACAATTTAATAGCTTATAGGCTTTTCAATTATTCTCTTATACTGTTCTTGATCTGTTTGTTTTCTGTTGTGATGTTTCCTCTTTCATCTCTGATTTTGTTGATTTGGGGTTGTTCTTTCTTTCTTTTGGTTAATGGGCTAAGCATTATCTTGTTTATCCTTTCAAAGAAACAACTTTTGATTCATTGATTGTATTATTTTCTTTCTTCCTATTTCATTAATTGCTCTTTTGATTTTTGTTATTTTATTTCCTCTCTTTTGGGCGTTGGTTTCATTTGTTTTTGCCTTTCAAGATTCTTGGCATTGTTAAGTCATACATTTGTGCTCTCTCCGATTTGTAAATGCAGGCATTTTGAGATGTAAACTTCCATCTTTGCACTACTTTTAGGCTGTCCCAAGGCATTTTGGGGAGTTGTATTGTCCTTTTTATTTAACTTCAG
The DNA here is from genome assembly GCA_035773235.1 of Eospalax fontanierii. Taxonomy (NCBI): domain Eukaryota; kingdom Metazoa; phylum Chordata; class Mammalia; order Rodentia; family Spalacidae; genus Eospalax; species Eospalax fontanierii. Next base: position 3,073,005 of record JAJHUQ010000064.1, on the reverse strand, counting down.
TAATATTTTATTTCTTTCTTAATTTCACTTTGATCAATTCATCATTCATCAGTGTGTTGTTTAGACTCATTGAGTTCATAAAGTAACAAAGGCTTCTTCCCATGTTGATCTTAAACTTTATTACATTGTGGTATAATAGAATGCATGGAATTTATTTCAACCTTTTTTGTATACATTGAGGTTTGTTCTGTGCCCCAGTATGTGGTCAATTTTGCATAAAGTTCTATGGGGTACTGAAGAGTATGTGTATTTTTTGGTGCGTGGTTGGAATATTCGGTAGATATCTTTTAGGTCTACTTGAGGTACAGTACTGTTTAATTCACGTGTCTCTCTGTTTATTCTCTGTCTGATTTAAGTGTCTAGTGGGCATAGTGGGGTATTAATGTCTTCTACTTTTAGTGAATTGGGATTAATCTGTGTCTTAAAATCCTGTAAAACTCTTTTTTATGAAGTTGAGTGCACCAGAGTCTTGTGCATGATTGTAACATCGTCTTGGTTAATTATGTCTGTTATCAGAATGAAGTGACAATGTTTCTCCACTGAATAGTTTGAACTGTATTTTGTCCAATATCAGAAAGTCAACTCCTGCTTGTTTCTTAGTGCCATTTGCGGGAATACATTTTTCCATCCTTTAGCCTTAAGGTAGTGGGTGTTTGTGAAAGTTAGATGGATTGCTTGCAGACAACAAAAACATGGATTTTAATTCTTGACCCACTCAGCTAGCCTTTGTCTTTTGACTGGGGAGTTCAGGCCATTGATAGTTTAAGTCGTCATTGACAGATATTTTTCGATTCTCATCATTTTAATTTCTGTCTCATTCTTTGTGCTCCCCAGTTACACCTTCATTCAGTTTCATTCTGGTTCACTCTTTGTGCTCCCCAGTTACGCCTTCATTCAGTTTCATTCTGTTTCCTTTTGGCTATGGTCGTTCTTTTCCTCAACTCTTTGTGTTATTTCAATTATTCTCTGAAGGCCTGATTTTCTGGACATGAATCCTGTCAGCCTATTTATTTCCTGGAAGATTTTTTTCCCCTTCAACTATTGATTAGTATTAGTATTGATATGTTTGTTCAGTAAAGTGTTCTAAGTTGCCATCTATGGTCATTTAGAACTGTGAATACTTTAGTACAGGCTCTTCTGTCTTTCATAGTTTACACTGAAAAGTCAACATAACTGTGATGGTTCTTCCATTATGTGTGACCTGTTCATAATCCTTGCTTGAGTGCTCCGATTCTTCAGCTTTGTCATTCAGTCCTGATATTCTGTTTTCCATGTCATTCATTCTATTGGTGAGGCTTTCTCCTGTTATTTCAAAATGGTTTTTGAGTTTTTTATTTCCTTCTTCGATTCTGCCTAAATCTTATTTTATATTTGTATTGCCTTCGTGAATTTGGTCAGAAGTTTATCCTTACCTTCTTTTAATACTTTGATTATTTTGGTTTGTGTGTTCTTTAAATACACTGAATTATTTGATCATGTTTATAACTGTTCTTTTAAACTGTGTCTTCTGATTTATCTTTATGGGATTCTCTTTGTGGAACTCTTCAGTAGGACTGGCACTGTATAATAAGAAACAGAGTGCCGGAAAAGAGAAACCCCTCTTTGAGTTATTGTCAGGGTACTCTAAAATACTTCAAAAGTTACATAGGTTATTACCACACCCATTGCTTAACTCTCAAAACTTAAATGTAACACCTTACTGCTGAAGATAAGACATATTTTGGACCCAAGATTTGAAGTAATTGAGCTGGAATTTCCCTGGAAGCCAGCTCATGAAGACTAGCTGTTGCAGTTTTATGTAAGTAGAATGTTAATGAATGGTCTAACCCCAGCTTCATAGCAAAATAATTGTATCAATCACCAGCACAGAAAAATACCTTGATGTATTAGTAACATTTTCTGCTTTGAGTAATCAACAGTTATCTAGTTAGACTTAATGTTGGGTCGAAGGGAGGAAATTCATATTAGTATTGTAAACATGCCCAAGTACACATCTCTAGAGAGGTCACAGATCCTAGAGAAAAAATACATTTGTCAAATCACTAGAAAGCTGCAATTTCTTAATGTTTGTTAAGTATGGATCCTTATATTTACAGATGGGTATACCTATCACCACTCATCAAAGAAGCTTCTTTTGCAACAGACAGAGGTTTTTACAGAGGTGCATGTCCATAAGCAAACAGTCTTTTAGGCTTCTGAGATCTTGCTTATATGAACTTATAGCAATGAAGAGAACATGCCCAAGAACCATGAAAACTTAATAACTCAAAAACCTAGCATAGAGCTGGAGAAATGAGCTGGAATCCCTAAATTCAGCTGAAGAATTCTTCCCAGTGAATCACTACTGAATGAGAGAGTCCATTTGGGCATCATGATGCTGAATATGATGAATGGAATCCTCTGAAGGATCTTAGACTGCAGAACACATGAGTAGACAAACTTGAATGAATGGGCCTTAGCATCTATGACAGAATCCATAAACTCTTGTTGGCACAGTATGGGGAGATGTTTGTAGAGGAAATCTAAATATAATTAAAGTGTATTGTATGATATACACAAATATTCAATTAATTATATACTAAAAAGAATATTAGCCACCAATTTCAATCTTGCTTCAAGTCAAATTTCAAGGAGTGTTCACCATACAGAAATCAATAAATGTATACAAACATGAAAAGACTTAAGTACAGAAACCACATGATCATTTCAGTAGATGTGGAAAAAGCCTTTGAGAAAATACAGCACACCTTTGTGATAAACATCTGGGAATGTCTAGGAATACAGGAGACAAAACTCAATACAATAAAGCCAACAATCTCATAACCATCGTCATACTAAAGGGGGAAAAATGAAAGCATTCCCAGTAAAATCAAGAATGAGACAGGGATATCCATTTTCTCATTCCTGTTCAATGTAGTGTTTGAAAATTAGCAAGAACAATAAAAATAGTGCAGTGTGATAGAAATTAGAAAGGAAGAAGTCAAAGTATCTTTACTGGCAGATGATAGGATTCAATAAATAAAAGAATTTAAATGTATAACATAAAACTCCTCTAACAAGTAAAAACACACAGCATAATAACCAACAAATCAGCACACAAACACCAGCTGCCTTCCTGTATGCAAATAACAAATATACCATATCAAGAAAGAAATCAGGAAAAACATTCATATTCATGACATTTTCAAAATTTATCTTAGAATAAACCTAATCAAGGAACTGAAACACTTTTATAATTTAAATTTGAAGACATCAAATAAAAAATTCTAAGGAAATACAAGAAAAACCAAAACCTTACATGCTTCTGGAAGGGTAGAGTGAAAATAGCCATCCTTCCAAAAGTCATCTATAGATACAGTAAATTCCCCATCAGTATTCCAGCACATTTCTTCACAGAACTTGCAAGTGATCTTAAATTTTATATGGAAACAAAAAGGGTCAGCAAAAGAACCTTAAACTATCAAAAAAAAAAAAAAACTGTTGGAGTTATTTTATTCTTGATTTTCGGTTATGCTACAGGGGTCTAGCAATACAAAGAGCAGTAGCATGTAAATAGAGAATTAAAATTCAAAGAGAAGGAAGGACACAGATATTAGTGCACATACCTATGTACACTGGAGAGCTGCATGTAGAATAATGAATATCAAGCACCTCAGTGTGAAACCTGATATCCTTGATTTGATTGAGGGAAAGTATAGAATACATTGGAATGTATAAGTATACAGAAAATGAAATTCTGAACAGGACGTCAATGGTGCAGGTATTAAGACCAAAAATTGAAAATGACAAAAACCTGTTGCACAACAAAAGATAACATGAGTCAAGTGATGAGGCACCCAACAAAATGGGAAGACAGAATTTCCAGCTATAAACCTGATAGCGGCAAAGAAAAGCTGGACTCAACAGGGAAAAGCACAAATGAAGAGGAAGAATAGGACGTGGGGGGATTAAGCATATTGGTGTGGATCTGGATGAGGTTGGAGAGGAGAAAATATTGTAAAAATACCTCATAGGAACTTCTCAAATAATTTATAAAAATATTTATACAAAATTAAAATGTTACAGTAAATAAGAAAAGGAAAAATAATGTTTAATTGACAAAGAAATGAAACATAATTCTTTGGCCAAATAACAAATGTTTCACAAATACCATAATTTTAAATGGGGAAAATTATTACGTGGGAAAATACAGCATAATTGTAGGAATAATTTTAGAAGGAAAGATTCTCTGTAACAAGACTTTAGACATTGAATTTTCAGATAAGCTTGTATCCAAGATAATAATATATTTTGAGAACATTTAAAACCATGTACTTATTACTTTCATACACTGAGTACTCAGATTTCTTAGAATTAATGCATCTTCTGAAAAATAATATAATCAGTACTCAAATAATATGTAATATGTAATAATGATGTGGTAGAAAGATGACACCAGAGCTGGAGCAGTGGCATAGATGTTAAGAGCACTGGATGCTCTTGCAGACGACCTGGGATTGATTACCAGTACCTACACTGTGGCATCCATAACTCCAGTTATAGGGGATGCAACACCTTCTGATTATCGTGGGCATTACAGGACAGGGGTGCTCTTACACACTGTCATGAAGTACATTCATACATATAAAATTAAATTAATAAATACAATAGTAAGAAAAAATTAAGGTGAACTCAAGAAATTTGCAGGTAAATGGTTGGAACTAGAAACTATCATCCTAAGTGAAATAACAAAGACTCAGAAAATTAGGTGACATATATTATCCTTCATTTCTGGTTCTTAGCAACAATCCCTTATACATGTATTCATATGCTGATGTAACAACAGAAGCCATGAAAATTGAAAGAAACTAAGCTGGAAAAGAAAAGAAAGAGACTGGGGGGGTGGGAGGGACAGTAGGAAATAGTAGTTACTAAGTTGGAAATGGGGAAAATAATGGTATTCAACTGGGAAGGAGGAAAGATTATGAAAGGAACCACAGAGTTACAAAGAAGAAGGAGCTCACAAGAGCAGAGTTAACAGGAGACAGGGATGACCAGAGAAAATATGGTACTTTAATCGGGGAGGAGTAGGGAGTTTAGACAGGGAAGAAGGAGGAGAGATAAACAAAGTTCAGGTTGCATAAAAAGCCAGAGCAGAGTTTATGAACATATTGTCTAAAATTTTCATATTGAGTTTTTGTATTGTGACTTGGACATATGGAATTCTTTTGTTGGTTTTGTGACTGTTTTAACATTCTAGCCTCCTTTTCTAGGGTTGATATTTGATTCTATTTTTATTTTTGATGTAGATTAGTTGCTTACTGATTAGATATGAATTGTTAGTCTGTGATTGAGGATCTCACTGTTTTTATTCCCAATGTTTGTTTTATTGGAATTTTGTGCATTTCAAACAAAAGATCTTGATTATATTTGATTCATTTCTCTGATCTGCACCTCCATACAGGATTTCAAGAATTCTTTTTAATATGTTCAGGTTTATCATGTCAAGCATTTGCATCCAGAAGTCCGTGGAGGCAAATTTATCCCCTATAGCATATCTAGAGTCACTCCCATAAGAAGAACCACCCTCCTTCACTCTGTAGTAATCATCTGTCCATTGTTCTTTGTCGGAGGTTGGGGCCTGCTGCGCATTTCCCTAGTTTTATGCTGGGTTTTTCTCTAATTGAGTTTCCCTGAGTCTTGCGTGTGCTGTCACCATTGCTGGCCAACTCTGGTTCTCACCATCTTACCATCATTTTTTTGCTAATGGTCCCTGAATCATTGGTGGATGAGGTTTAATGTAGGATTCCTAGGTATCATACACGTGCACTCTACATTCTCTCATTATCTACACTTTAGGCACCGTGCCCTTCTGTGTTAATAGCCCTCTGCTGCATGAGAATGCTTCACTAGTGAGAATTGAGAGTCGCTTTAGTATTCCCTTATCCAGTTCTCTGCGTTCCCTGAGACTCGGGTGTAGAGGTACCATTTTAGATGTGTCAGGTAGGGCTGGGCATCTCACAGACACTTATTCTCTGTGTGTGAGTCGTCATGGATCATAGATCTCCATCTTTTGCAAAAATAAGCTTCATTGATGAATAATGAGTACTCTATTTTGTAAGTATAAAGAATCATATTTAGCATACACATCTCAGGCTATGACAGAGGCAGTGTTTTCTCTACAATCTATGACCTCTATAGCAGAAAGTATTTGACTATTCTCACAGTGCCACACATCAGCTCCCTACAATTGAGGGGCTTTGTGTTCTATCGGATAGGTGTTGGTTACCTCCAAGATACAAGAGTCACTAAAGTACAACTATGGTTTGCCATGCCAATAATTGTTCTGGTTATTAGGCTTTAAAGCAGGAGTTGGACCATAGATTGATTTTCTCTTTTATCAGCTTGCATAGCAACTGCTAGAAATATGAAAGTTAATATTCTGATTTTTCGTTAGATGAATGTGAATGTTACACCCAAGCTAGTCACAAGCTCTCCATCAGGATGAACAGGCCTATTCCATAAACAGAAATATGTGACCATATCGGAAGATTCTTACTAGTGAGTTATGGTAGCTGTCAGCACCGGAGCAGCAACAGTAGAGCTGTACACAAAGCAGGGCAATGCAGACTGAGTGGGCGGATCTGAGTAACTTCCAGCCTAGGTTGGAAACCTCTGCAAGTGCAGAAAAGTCTAGGCCCAAGGTAGAATGATGGTGACACATTAAGTGAGTCTGATCAGCATGCAGGGGAGATGGAGGACCTGACCAGCATGCAGGGGGGATGGAGGGCCTGACCAGCATGCAGGGGGGACGGAGGGCCTGACCAGCATGCAGGGAGGACGGAGGGCCTGGCCAGCATGCAGGGGAGATGGAGGACCTGACCAGCATGCAGGGGGGATGGAGGGCCTGACCAGCATGCAGGGGGGTCGGAGGGCCTGACCAGCATGCAGGGGAGATGGAGGACCTGACCAGGATGCAGGGGGGACGGAGGGCCTAACCAGCATGCAGGGAGGATGGAGGGCCTGACCAGCATGCAGGGGGGATGGAAGGTCTGACCAGGATGCAGGGGGGACGGAGGGTCTGACCAGGATGCAGGGGGGATGGAGGGTCTGACCAGGATGCAGGGAGGATGGAGGACCTGACCAGCATGCAGGGGGGACGGAGGGCCTGACCAGCATGCAGGGAGGATGGAGGGCCTGACCAGCATGCAGGGGGGACGGAGGGCCTGACCAGCATGCAGGGTAGGACGGAGGGCCTGACCAGCATGCAGGGGCACGGAGGGCCTGACCAGCATGCGGGGGAGATGGAGGGCCTGACCAGCATGCAGGGGAGATGGAGGGCCTGACCAGCATGCAGGGAGGACGGAGGGCCTGACCAGCATGCAGGGGAGATGGAGGGCCTGACCAGCATGCAGGGGGGATGGAGGGCCTGACCAGCATGCAGAGGAGATGGAGGACCTGACCAGCATGCAGGGGGGATGGAGGGTCTGACCAGGATGCAGAGGGGATGGAGGGCCTGACCAGCATGCAGGGGGGACGGAGGGTCTGACCAGCATGCAGGGGGGATGGAGGGTCTGACCAGGATGCAGAGGGGATGGAGGGCCTGACCAGCATGCAGGGGGGACGGAGGGTCTGACCAGGATGCAAGGGAGATGGAGGATTGGGGCAATCTGAAGCAGGCTGATTCCGCATTGTTTAGATCTGAGTAACTCACTGGACAAGTCCAGGAGCTCTCCAGTGGCTGGAAGGGGCCTAGACACAAAAAAGGACAATTGGACTCTTTTATTTGTATTTTAACCTTGCTACCTCAGTCTTAAACTGTGAGTATGATGACTGAGGGATGTTCCACATTCTTCCTATTATTTGCCTGTTTGTTATTATGAAACATATTTTAACTCAGTTGTAGAAAATGAGATTAAAGAATTGGATGCATATTGGATGGAGTCAAAGACTCATACATTTAATCATAACATGAGCCTAAAACATAAATATAAAGAAGAATAGTGATATAACAGAGTTAAGATAGATAGAAAAACATGTATCATAGCAGGAAAGTTTTGAGATTCCTTCAGGCATAAGGTAGTAAGATTCTCTTCAATAATCTTCAGTTTTCTTAGATGACACACTGATCTTTGGTCAGAAGGCCTGGCAAGGGCAGATTTGCCTTTTCAGATTTCCCATAGCATGGTCTCTCTTGATGTAACAGGTTTGCATCATCCTCAATGGTTTTCACATGAAAAGTTTTTCTGTTTACACTGTGGTCAAATCCACAAGGATCTGAGTTCAACCCTGAAGTCTATTGAAATCATGCTGCTGTGGCTAGAGAAGATGATGCCAAAACACATTTTCTACCCTGTTTATCACTTGTATACAGGGCCTCAGGTGAAGAGCCTACGGTAAGAAATTGTTGCAGAATTTTTCCAGAGTAGCGGCAAGTAGAGGTCAGAAGGAACTTTGAATAATCAGCATGACATCAGTAATAAAGAAAGCTGCTACAGCATCTGTACACCAACACATGAGCTGAGTGTGTACTGTACTCACTGGACAGTGTGAGCTCTGCATCCAGCAGATTTACGTCTTGGAAGACACATCCATACTAGCATGTTTTACTGGCTTGTTATTCCTGGGCTCCTGCAGATTCTCAGACTTGTGACTGCCTGTAACTGCCTATGACAGGTGTTATTTCACAATCAAAGAAACTTTTCATCATCAAGGAAATGTGATGATTGGAGGATTTTTCCCTCTTCGCTTCTTCTACACAATCAATAAATTATGTAATACAAAATTTCTAAATGAGTCTTTTCCCCACAGTAAGTGCCTTTGCCACAAATTCCTTTTCAGAATTCAGAATTCTTATGAGCTTAGCATTCCATGAATACATATATAGATACTCCTTGTGCTTTCCATTACGATAATCTCTCTCACTATTCTCCTGTCTGTTCTTTAATTATGTCCTCTTCTTGCCACATTTTCTCTTTCAAATCAGAATAGGACATGAGAATTTTGTTTTCATTTCTTTGGTATACAAATTTGATTATTGGATCCTCTTTATCTTATTTTGCCATGTCTGTAATGTCACAAAGTTTATCTTCAATCTTAGATCTTTAGAAGAGGGCTTATTTAATCAAAAGTTTACAATCCTGTGAGAGATGATGGCACTGAGAGCAATGCCTGCTGTATGTCTGATATGATACTGGAGTCTCAACCTTGTCTTTACTAAGTACGATGATTTGTTAACAAGAATGTCAGAGTTAGAAACATGGAGGACTGGTCTGCTGTAAGAACGCCTTCACCTGTCTAGTATTTTATGTAAGGAGTAATCTCCTTTTCCATGTTCAGTAATTACTCCACATGTTTCCAGTATGTTTTCCTCATTGCTATGTCAGTGTTCACACTGACACATTCTCTGTGATCCACTTCATGCTATTTCTTTCCTGTCTCCAGTCTTCAAGATCAGGGGATTCTTTCAGACTAGTCTGAATGAAATTTCTTATACAAGGTGGAGGAAATACTCATTCTTTTAATGGGAAATAACTTGTGTTTCAGCACATGCTGGTATTTCTATAGCAGTATATTCTATTCACTATTATCTGAAATGGAGGAACAGAGCTTGACTGTGAACACATTCAAAAGTTAATGAAAGCCACGTTGAGAGAAAATTGTAGGAAAATTTACAAAGGAAAGAGGGGACTGAGCAGATGGCATATCTTTTTAAAGCTCAGGCTCATAGCCTAATAAGGGACCATAGACATGAAACATCACTGTGGTAAATGTGACATTAATGCGCTTTAGCTAAAACCTGGTGAGGTGCTAGTGATGATATCAGTGTCATTGAAGGAGGTAAATTATTCATCTCTGAAGCCATTGAGCATTGAAGATATGGGACAGCGAAATTTAAGGTTTGATGTCTAGATGAAGTACTTCATGCAGTCGACTTTCCTCAGGGAGCAAATTTTATCACAGATAAAGTGACAGTGCTCCCTCATAATATCTGGCTGACACAGGAGACTTGGAACCTGGATGGAGACTTCTCTGCTTCATAATTCATAGTGTTCCCTATTCTTCTTCTTCTCCTTCTGAATTTATTTTTATTTATTTATTTTTATTTAGTGTATATAAATGTATTTTTTGTATCTGTGAAAGTATACCTGTGTAGTGCATTTTCCATGGAGGACAGAAGAAGGAGGCAGATTCCCTGCAACTTCAGTGACCAACAGTTGTTGGCCACCATGTGGGTTCTGGGATTTGAACCTGGGTCTTCTGCAAGAGAATCCAGTGTTCTTAACCAGTGAGCCATCTCTCTAGGCCCCAATTACTCCTCTTTCCATCTTCTCTCTGACCACACCAGTTGAGACCGCATTGGGCCTCAGTATGTGTTTCTCTCTAGATTCTGCAGTGCCGTTTGTATGTCTGTAGTGCTTTTAGTTGCATGAGCTTTGAGTGGCCTGCTTATCTACTAAGGAGAGGGTATTCACAGCAGACTTAATTTCCTATGAAGTCGTATATAAAAGCAAACTGCATTCGTGACTACTGAAAATGATATAGTTACAATAAAAGAATTACACATATTTCTAATAAATTACATTTTTGCTTTCATGAACATACTTTTACATTATGAGTGTTTCTTTCCTGCATGTATTTAAGTTTTCCATGTGTGTACAATGCCAGTAGAGGCAAGAAGAGGGCATTCGACCCAGTGGAACTGGAGCTACAGACGCTTGTTAGCCCCCTTGTGGGGCCTGGGAAACGAACTCCGGGCCTTTGTAAGGGCTTCCAGTGCTTTTATCCTCTAAACCATCCCTACAGCCACAGACACATTTTCAAAATGATTTTTCTTACAGGATAGGGTACAGCAGTCATATATACCTCAAAACTATGTGCTATCATGTTTAATTAAAACAAGTATTTAGCTGTGTGCAAGTATGCACAAATCCTGAAAAGGTGGTTTGTCTGTCTCGCTTCAATGTATTTAATTCACGTTGGTCTTCATGCATAGGCATTGCCACTGTAGTTTTCCTGATTACAGATTTCAATACAGTTTTCTAAGTGGATTTTACTTACAGGTTATTATAATTAGTTACAATGTAAATGAGGACTTTTTACATATGGAATGTAAGAAAAACCTTTATAATTTTGATTAGAGGAAATTAGGTCTTAGGATACAGGTGATTTGTCTGTGTTTTTCTCATGCTAATGTCTTAAAGTATTTTATTGGATGTATGTGTGTGTTTTCGGGTCCGTACGTGTGCCCGCACATGTGGCCTGGTTTTTATATTGGAGTCAGAGCAGATGTCACGGAGTTGACTCCGTCTGTCTACCCTTCGGCTGCGGTGGCTCTATCTCTGTTCTCAAACTCAGCCGGTCAGTCTCAGCACAGAGGGCTTCACCTCCTGGGTTGTCCGGCTGAACTACCCAGTAAACTTGTTTTGTTCATGGTGACTGATACCACTGCAAAGTCAAATGTAACACACGTTTTCTAGGCATGGACTTTTCCTTCATATTTGCTGAAATTATGGTTGAACTGAAAGATCAGTGTTGGTTTACAGCAATTTTGTTTTCATTTCTGTAGTTTAGTAGCTTGAAAATACGTATGTATCATAAAAATACATTGCTTGATAAATTTTCATACTTATAGATTTTTATACATTGAAAAACATAAATATTTACTTTATGGTTATTCTAAAATATTTTACAGTGTAATGATTATTTTAACTCTTTTGTTTTTATTGTATATACATGAAGAGCATATACAAATAGCAACAGTATAAAAATTTATTAAACTTTTGCAAATTTTATACAATGTACTTGTAGTGTATACCTAGATACCCTCCCTTATGGGAACCCTTCACAACTACCATCTAGTCAATTTAATTGACTGAAACACATACACATATATGTATATATCTTAAGGCTTATATCGTAAAACAGATATTTCCAAATGCCCTTCAGTTAGAGTTTCTACACTAGAGCCTGGTTAACTTGTTGAAACTTTCACCCTTAAGTGGCATGGAATCTACCCATCCCAGCATCCATCGATTGCCAATGCCTTCTGATATAGGATTTGGGGTTCTTACCCACTTCCCATATCTATGCTGAGATTGCGTCTTGTTTGAGATTATGTGGGATATGGGAATTCTGTTAACACTGATGTAAATTCACATGAATAACTGACCATCTGTCTGGAGATTTGTTTCCTTGGGATAATCCACTAGCTCTGACTCTTAAAATCTTTTTCTCCTCTTCCAGAATGATCTTTCAGTCTTGGGAGACAGAAGTTTGATATAGGTGTCCTATTCAGAGATAAACAATAGGCAGCCTCTTATTTTTTTGATGTTGACCAGTTCAGGTTTTCTGAGATAATCATCTGACAGTGGTTGAGAGATTCATTAATACATGGGTATAACAGTAACTGTTTAGGATTCAGTTCAATACTCTATTTGGCGGAACAATGCTATTAGGTTCTGCAGTGTGGCTTGTGACCTGTCTAGCTTCAGGTTCCCAGATATACAGTAGCATCCTTTCATTTGGATAAACACAGAAGTGTACTTCCAAGAGAATTTTTAGTTTATATTACAAGGAAGATGCACACTCTTTTCCCTTATAATTTCAAACCAGACAAAATCCCAGCATAGACATTGGAAGTAGGTAAGAAACCAAAATCATACATCAGGACGGATTGGCAAACAGTGGCTACTGGGACGGTACAGTCAGTCTCATTTAAGAGTGAGAGTCTTGGGATGTTAACCAGGCTCTGGAGGAGAAACTCACACTGAAGGGCATTTGGAAATACACACAATGTGTTTACTCAGTTACACTCTTCTGCACAGTGTATGAAACTTAAACTTCCTCTCCATATTCCACTAGCATTTCTTCCATATGTGATCAGTAATCACCATTCTGGCTTTGAGATGATTGTTCATTGTGTCAACTGAAACGCATTTCGGTGTCAACTAATGAAACCGATCAGTTTTGTAGATTTTACCACAAATATTACCTATACTGACACATTGAGAACGTCATGCAATGTACTCTGAGGTTATTTTCACTCATCCCCATCATCTCTCAGACCCACCTCCACTTGAACATCCCCTCATTTCATTTTATTTATTATTTTATGATCTTCCCAATCTTCTATGTCCCCCAGTTTCTCTTGAGGGAGGGTGTATCTCCTGGTACCTGAACTGCCTAAGTACCACAAGCTTTAAGAAATCTGACTCTCCCTTCTGGGAGCTATCAACTGCCAGTAGTTCCTCAAGTAGAGAGCAGGGCCTTCCGTGTCAACATCCAACTCCATTTGTCATGTTGTCTTGATTTGGCTTGTCTAGGCCAAGCTGTCACAAGCGTTGTGAGTTCATTTGAGATATTGCTCAGCTGTGTCCAGAAACAAGGTTTTCTAGAACATGTCTACCACATCTGGTTCTTACATACATTCTGTTTCTTCAACAATGATTCCTAGGACTTTGGTGTCCCATTTATAACTGAGACATCTGCAACCCCTTATTTACTGTACTTAGACCATTTGTAGATCTCTGTATTAAGCAGCATCTCCTATAAGAAAAGTGCTTCACTGGTGTGATCTGAGACAAGAAATAATGCAGGGGTTTCATGATAGATCCTTAGGTGTTGGTGTGAAACCATTTCTTCTTAGCAAGCACCACCTTTACACCTATGGCCACTGAGCTGCTTAGTCAGTTTCTTTGCCTGGATAAAAGTACCATTAGGGGAAACACCTGGAGAAGTGGTTCTTAAATCTCATTGGAAATTTGTTGTTACTCCCATGACATGACATCCATACAATTATTGAACTAGTGGGTATGTTTTCCAGGTCAGTCGTTAACTTAGATTATTCTTTTCACCACTGTATCAGGTTGATACATATTCTTCTTTTGGAATACCATGCATAGCAACTTCCATCACATATATATATATATATATATATATATATATATATATATATATATATATATATATGTGTGTGTGTGTGTGTGTGTGTGTGTGTGTGTGTGTGTGAGAGAGAGAGAAAGAGAGAGAGGGAGAGAGAGAGATCAGAATCTCTGTGACTCAGGTATGTAGTGTATTCAGGAATTGGGTGCTTAATGCTTGATGAGGGAGGTTAGCACTCCTGGTTGTTATGTTTTTTATTTGCTATCATGGATATATTTTTGTATCCCCGTTTTACATTAACCAAATAAAATTTTTTTTTTTGCATTTTATATGTGTTTAAGTATCATTTGGTGGCTTGAGAGGAGGCTCAGCAGTAAAGAGTACTGGCTGCTCTTGCAGAAGAAAAAGTTTTCAGTGCCAGCACCCACATGGCAGCTGACAATCCTCTGTCACTCCAGTTCCAGGGGATCTGATATACTGTAAGATAATAAAATAAATAAGTCAGATTGTTTCATAGTTCCAAATGCTTGGAATGCAGTTTTCCATCCTTTTGCCTTAAGGTAGTGTCTAACCTTGATAGTGTGCTGCGTTTGCAACTATTATAATGATCCAATCTTTCATCTGCAACTTTTATGGTAGTTAATGTCAATATTAATATTGAGGGTTATTATTGACCAATGTTTACTAATCTAATATGCTGTTTGATGTTTTCTTAGGCCTCTTTCTATTCACAGTTCTGGAATTTTCAAATTTCTTTTGCCTTCTTAGGTGTGTCAAATTGTCTTTTCAGACAGAAATATTCTTCATAATATTCTCTGAAGCCCCAGCTTTATGAACATGTAGTCATTAAAACTATGATGCAAAAACAGAATTCACCAGAATATGTAAGAAAATCTCTCTCCTCCAGCAATTAACAAACTCCTTAGGGTAGGTAAGCTTTAAATCTCAGAATTTACCCAGAGAATCAGCCCTGAGAAGGAAAAACAAAAAGGTGATACATTGTGAACCAGCACGGAATTCAGACGCAGGTAAGAAGCAAAGCTGTGCTAGGGAACAAGGTTCACTGACATCCAGGGAGCCACATATGGCAAGAGGAAAATACACATGACGCTTCAAGTGAATTTACACAAAGTCATAAAGATACAAAATTAATATTGTAAAGACAACTGTTGCAATACATGAGGTGAATTTAGTTGGTGCTATTCTGTATTTCTGATATTGATTAGGAAGCAGAGACTTTATCAAAATATTGACCTTTCAGAGGTTTAGAGACTGAAAATCTAATATCTGTGCTCCAGAAACTTTGGTATTTGTAAGGGCCCAGTTTGTGACTTGGGGGTATAAATATTAGTGTATTGACAAATCATACACAGATGAAAATGATCACTTTTGGTACTTTTTAATGAGTCGTAAACATACAAGGTATTACTTAAAAAATATGTAAGTAACAGTTCTAAATTCAGCCGTTCAAGGGAAGATATTAAATAAAGGGTCTGTAGAAATGCTGATATTTCATTCTGATAGTTACCCCATAAACTCGCAGGTATGTGTTGCATATGTCTTCTTCTTATATACTTTATATCATCTCTGGAGGTATAAAATTTAAGAACTGCCAGTTTCTTCTGGCCTTGGTATTTGCCAC